>JABSTQ010009237.1:1200000-1510354 GCA_013358835.2 Ixodes persulcatus
GCTTTAATTTGTCCCTTTCAAAAACACAGCGCTTCGAATTGTACTATGTATACCCTCCAGATCAACATTTTTGTCGCCAGCTTCCGCGGCTTAAATTACTCCTACGTTCTCTAAAACAAACTTATCTTAATTTCATACTTTGTTTAATTTGTGGCCAAGTTCAAGTTTGAGATATATGTCTCTATGAACACTTCTATTAAACAGTTGTTCAAAGCTTCAACTGCATCCTTCCTGTGACGAGCCCACCCCTCGTTCTTGTTTCAAATGTCGCTGCTCGGTATAAGAGTGAAGTGAAACAGAACTCCCCGAGAAGAAACGAACACAACTCCTCGGTTTGCGCCATCGGGGTAGGTTACCGAACGCAACACCTCAGCGCTTCGAGCATGCAGCACGCGCACATTTTCCTTGGCCTCGCTCGAGTCAGCTTCCACCGCTCGTTACAAGACAACGCGAGTTTGGAGCTAAGCAAAGTACGTAACCCCTCGTTAAACTTTCGCCAAGTTGAAAGAGCAAGTCCCGCGTTATTGGACGACTGGAGCAACATATCACGGAGTCACGAGGTCTGAAATGCGTACATGCGGAACCCGAAATGCAAACGAGCATGACGAGCGCAGTTTGGAGGGGCTTATCGCCTTTACTCGCTACGTACGCGGGAAATAGAGATTCATTTTGGCGGGAAAACTAATGCCGTAGATCTTAAAAGCGCCGTGGCAGGCGCACAGGAGCCTATTTGAACGGAAACCCGGGAGACGGAGGCTCCGATGTTTAAACAAAATCTTAAGCCCGTAAAGTCGTAGCGTGCGGCGCTGGTCACCGGATGACGCTGTCGTCAGCGACGCCCGTCTGAAGAGAGAGCCGATAGAACTTTATCTGGCGGCGGCTAAGGGCGAGCTGTCCCTGCATAAATAAATGTTATTCTCTTAGCGCGTGTGTGTGGTCTAGTGTACCAACCTCACACCCTGGCTAAAGTAAAAATAAAAACAAAGCACGTAGTATCGTGTTATATTCCTAACGAGCGTGTTGGTAAGATGTACTAGAAAACAAAAAAGTATAAAACATCGAGAGGACGAAACACAGACGAGTACATTCTTTCATGAAAGAATGTACTCGTCTGTGTTTCGTCCTCTCTATGTTTTATACTTTCTGTTTTCTAGTAGTATCGTGTATAACGGGATTCTTGGTTGTGTTTGAAGTCCCGCTTTCCTTGGGTTTATTGAAAGAAAGAAAGAGGGTTGAGTGAGGTAAGACGTTCAGCGTTCAGCGCGAACGTAACTTTGGCCACCGCGTAAAAAAGGACATGGTGTGAGTTCTTCAATTTAGAACCGCACCAATCACAAGCCCCGTTTAGTTTCATTGTCGCACAACGCTCATCAGCTATCGCAGCAACTTTCAGCGTTGACAGAGTTTTTTGCGCTGAGTACCTCAGTAAACACAAGAAAAATGTTACAAAGCAGAGAAATTTCTGCAGCGTGCAAGATCTTGGTGTCAACCCACTGAAGAAGATTTTGCACCAGGAGACATCTGCAGAAGGAAAGGAATCAGACTGTCTCCGTCGAACTGTTTCCAGCACTTGAACCGTGAAATACAACATGTGCAAGGAAACTCTGACAGTGTGGAGGACGCGTTTATTTATTTATTTTTTTATTTATTTAGAGGATACTACAGGCCATTGAAGGCCCAAGTAGGAGTGGGGTACATCATATGCATTCGCACATACAACAACCAACAAACAACGCGACATTAAAAAGGTTTACAATATTCAACTAGCATATGTACAGGATATATATAAAAAAAGGGGGAGGGGGGAGAACAGTAACCATCAAGCAGCATATAGTGCAATCAAGCAGTAATACGAAATGATATATACAGATGTAGTACAAAGGTTTATACAATCTTAAAGCCCATGTTAAAAGAATGAACATGCAGCAATATACAAAGGAACATGCTAGTCATCAAGACGTTCCAGACCCTGCACAAAGTTGGTGTAGTTAAATAGTTCGAGATGTAAGCCGTTCCAGTCACTAATAGTGCGGGGAAAAAAGCTAAACTTAAACATGTTAGTACGCGCAAAGATGGGTGTTAATAAAAATTGATGTATGTGCCGCGTAGATCTTGACTCTAAAGGGGAAATATATTGCAATGGGTCTATGCGAGTCTGCCCTTGTTCAAGATGAAACAAGAATTTTAATCGTACCCATTTCCTTTTGGTCTGAAGGGTGTGTATTTCATTAGCCTGTATAATTTGAGACGTGGAATCCAACCTTCTATATTTTCCGTAAATAAACCGAAGTGCTCGACGTTGCACCATCTCCAACTTAAGAATGTATTTCTGAGGGAATGGATCCCAAACGACATTTGCATACTCCAACTTGGATCTTACTACTGAATAGTAAGCATGCAGCTTAACCTGAATCGGATCGTCTTTCAGCTTTCTCCTAATGAAACCCCACTTCCTGGATGCCGAAGCATAAATATGGATTATATGAGGAGACCATGAAAGTGTGTCCGATATAACTAAACCAAGATATTTACATTCCCGCTCCACAGTAACCAAGGTGTCCGCGATCTTGTAAATGTATTTAAAGGGTTGCTTTTTTTGGTAATACGTAAAAGTGTTGATTTAGCATAATTAAGATTAATTTTCCAGGTATCACACCATGATACAACTGACTGCAAACTATGGTATAGCAGTAACTGATCCGAGCTCGACTTTATTTCTTTGAAAATAATGCAGTCGTCGACAAAAAGACGTATATGGACACCTGTGTCAATATCATTGAAACAATATCGTTTATGTACACCAGAAACAAAAGAGGACCTAAACCGCTCCCTTGGGGGACCCCTGACGTTACAGGCAGAACGGGAGAGAGACAGCCTCGGATGGAAACAGTCTGTGTGCGATGTGATAAGTATGCAGCAATCCAATTAACAAAAGCATGTGGAAGACCGAGTTGATCAAGTTTAAAAAGCAGTTGTTCATGAGGCACCTTATCGAAAGCTTTGCTGAAGTCCAAGAAACGCACATCATTTCGACTTCCCCTATCGAGTATTTGCAAAAACACATGGATGATAGTAACGAGTTTGGTCGTAGTTGATAAGCCTTTGCAAAAGCCATGTTGAAACTGTGTTAGAAAATTACGGCTCTCCAGCAGCTGATTTATTTGACTGCAGATGATATGCTCTATCAATCTACACGAAGAAGAAGTTAAGGAAATGGGACGGTAGTTCTCAACTGCTAGGCGATCACCTATTTTGTGCACAGGTACTACTATGGCGGTGCGCCAGTCTTCTGGCAGCGAGCTGTTCGGTTATGATGTACGAAAAATAATGAGAAGAAAATGGGCTATGGACTCAGCGTAGCGTCGTAAAACGTGTTTGGAATCTTATCAGGAGCAGCGCTTGTTTTCATTTTGAGTGACAACAACAGAGAAACTATGCCCTGATAAGTTATAAACTCAGATTGACAGTTTGATACGGTAGGAAGGACATAATCATGGTTACAGTTATCGGAAAAAACCGACTGAAAATACTCATTGAAATGGCACGCTATAACACCAGGGTTAGTAGAGACAGTGTCACTCACCATGATTTGCTCAACGGGTTTATTTTTTTCAGTCAAGTAGCGCCAAAACGTTTGAGGGTCCTGTTTTAGAAATTTTAGAAGTGTATTGGAAAAGCAGTTGTCCCTAGCCTCAGATATTAGGCTACGAAGATCGCTCTGCAAATTAGTGTCATCCCAGTTAATCGGCCTTGCTTTTTTCGTTCGTTTTATTGTGTGTTTGAGATGTATGATGTTTCTAGTAATCCACGGATTATCACGATTAAGACGCTTGTATTTTGTAGGTACAAAGTTATCAAAGTAGTACACATATAAGTGCTTAAATTTTAGCCAAAGGGCATGAACACTTGTACCAGTGAAATTATCAAGGTTCATGTCAAGATAGTCAAGTATGTTAGTATCGTTAGCTCGTGAAACGTCTTTGAAAGGCGAATATATAACTTTTGTTTAGGTGAAAAGCGCTCAAGCAAACATGTCAAGAGGACCGAACAGTGATCAGAGATACCCTGTTCAACAGATGTGGTGTAATCAGTAAGCGAATTGTTTACGAGAACAAGATCAAGAATGGAGTGACTGGTACCACATACTCGGGTTGGATCCTGTACTAATTGCTTCAGATCAAAGGCGAACAACATATCAAACATACCTTCTGTTTGAGAGGATGAACTACACATATTCGCCCAGTCGACGGATAATTAAAGTCACCAACCAGGATTATTTTATTGCTGCTAAATTTAAACAAATGGTCAAATAATTTCCACAAGTAGTCAGGAGTAGCAGAGGGCGGTCGATAAACAGCTCCAAGGATAACAGTGTTGCCCCAACAGTTAAGGCGTAAAAACAAGCTTTCATGATTTTCTATTTTGGTTTCCAGAACCGCTTCGATGTCTGGTTTAAGTAAAACAGCCGGTCCGCCACCCCTCCCGTCACGATCTCTGCGAAATACATTGTACTGATCTGGAAATACCTCTCCGTCACTGATGTAATCAGTGAGCCAGGTTTCGGTTATAACACAAGCATGCGGGTCATGCATAAGAAGGATAGATTCAAGTGCGTGCAATTTGTTGACGACACTTCGTGCATTTAAAGGGGTAATGAAACGCTCTTCCAACTTTTTCCTGTTTAGCTATCCTCCTCAGCTCATAAATCGCGCATTCCACCAAACAGTTCAAGAAGACGAAAAGAGGGGAGGCCCCTCTTGCTCGAAATCTGGTTTGTGTACCCGGACAGAGCCATTGTCCCCCAAGAAGATTAGCCCGTCGCTCAAAATTCAGACAAAAGTTGCTTTCCCCAACCCGTTCACCCCGAAGCTGACAGTGCTGTGGAAGCTACGTGCTCGATGAGCCAGCCACACTTGCCACGTGATCACGATCCTTCGCGTATACCCGCGCGCAGAGAATGGGGTCAGGTGATGAAAGGGAGGCGGCTGATTAGTCCGGCAAGCTCGTAGCTTTCACCACAATGTCAGCATAGGGGTGAAGGGAATAAGTGAGGTCCGGTTTCGTGTGACGTGCGTTTGGACCCGGCGACGCGCTTTTGGGACCGCGGATGTATCACAGTGAAAAGGCAGAGAGCTTACGAAGGGGAAGCGGTACGAAATAGTCCGCTGTGTATTCAAATTTTCGCACTAAAAGTCAGGCTTTTGAGTTTCTACCTTTTTTTCTTTTGGCCCACTGAACGATGTGCTATTAGTAAAATCCCAATCTAAACTGATTTATCCCAACCCAAAATTCGTTTTATGGGCCCTTTAAGTTCAAAAGTCGAAACTGTTCACGGTTAGGTGCAAGTCAGTCAGAAGGGGTGGCTTTTATCCGGGCTGAAATACTTGCGCGTGCATTTTTGTTTTTGTCCCATACAAATACGCCGTCATTCACGTGAAGCTTATCATTAAATAGATAAACACGGGCGCCTTCATTTTTATCGTGCCTGGCACTCTCCCATAGCATTTTTCTTTTGAGGAGTGTAGCCTGTGAGTAATCATTGTTTACAAACACTTTCGAGCCTTTCAGTTTTTTAGCATTGCGCAGAACCTCTGTTTTTTCATTGTAATCCTGAAAGTATAAAATAATTGGTCTTTTATAACCATGTTTAGCAAGCCTGTGAGCTCGCGCCGCGGACGAGCACGCAACGCCCAGTTAATTTTGAAAAAGGTCAACGAGTGCTTTTCTTTTTAATTGATCCTCGGATTCGTTAGGCGTTTCGGGGATGCCATGGATCACAAGTTTTGAACGGCGACTACTGTCCTCAAGATCAGAAATTTTTATCTCAGATATTGAGGCCAGAAGTGTTACCACTCAAGCCATTAAGCCAAATGAAAAGCTTCTGCAGAGAATCTTACTGAAAAAGAAAACAGGCCGAGCTAGAAGATGCCGTAATAGCCTATGTTCGTACGGGAATTCAAACGGCATATAGCCCATTCGACGTCCCAGGACCATCGCGAGGGGACTGCAACAGGTGCAGAGAGTGCACGCAGAACTTTCCGCTCACACACACTGCATGTGCTTCCCACCAAGAAAGCTGCCGGCTACTGACGCTCCTTCCCCCATCTCTGACGAGGAAAGAGGTCGAAAGTATTGTACTGGAGGTAACTCGGTACATTGTCGGCAAATCACGGATACTGAGAGATAACCATGGTGTATGGTCGATACCGGATCCTTAGTCAAGACGCAAGGTGAGCGAAGAGTTCTCTAGCTCTTGAGTTTTATGCTAAGTACGAACTGGGCTGCTACGGACAAAACACCAACAAGAAAGACGTCGTTTCTGTGTTGGTCAGTCACAAAAAAAAAATACATTACGTGCCCAAGCGTTCCATGACAAGGTCACTTTGCGAGACATTTCGTCTTTTTTTAAAAGTACACACATTACGATTAGCCTCATTAAGTTTCACTCCTTGCGACCCCGGTGGGTCAAGTGTGCACCCCAGAAAGAAGTTTGCGTATGTAATTGCGCAAATTTCAAGGTTTACATTGCAGCTCTTGAAAGCATTACCAGCAAGAACGTCAACATCGCTGACCTTGAATCCATGTACATGTGTACTCTGCCAACCAATGAATGCCGACTGGGCAACTGCGTGAGGTGCCCTAACGATCGCTATTTTACGCTAGAACGACTTGACATTCCAGAAGAAGCAGAGGTTCTGGTAGCGACGTGCGAATCTGGCAATCTGAATAAGAAAATGTAGGATTCAGTGGCATCTGTAGATGAACTTCAGACACTCGTCGGTAGGTGGATCCCTCATAATCATATCAGGCAAGTTCAAGGAAAAGCCATATACATGAACAGGGGGTGCGAAAAAAAAGGAAGCCTCGTCCTATATTTCTATTTCGCGGAGAATTGAACCGTTGTGCTGCCCGATGAAGTCCTCCAGGCCTACAACTTGCACAAAAAGCAAGTTTCAGTGCTTACATGCGTTCCAACCACTCGAAAATCGCTCGCAGCTTCGCCGTCATCAGCGACAATGCCTGTCACGACTCTGCCCAGACCTGATTTGCACTCAGGAAAGTCACAGATTGGCTCAGTGACAACGCTCCTGTCCACTCGCAAGTGACTTGTGTCAGCGATGGAGCAGCGAGCAATTTAAAAACAGATATCAACTGCACGAGTTCAGGAAACTAAAATATCCTCTAGCCCGATGGCTGTTTTCTGCAACAGGAGCAGACTTGAGAAGTAATCCGTTACAAGTAACAGATTACTTCCGTTACTTGTAACCAAGTTAAAGTAACGGATTACTTGTAACCAAGTAATCCGTTACAAGTAACGGATTACTTGTAATCCGTTAATTTTGAAATAATTTTGTAACTGCCACGTTACTTTTTTTAAGTAATTTGTAATATAATTTCGTTACAAAAATATTGGTAACGGATTACTTTAATTACTCGTTACTTTTTGAAAATATGAGCATAATACAGTAACTGGAGCAATACGAGCAGAACATTCTGCAGCATAAAGAGCAACTTAAACAAAATAGAAAATATCAGGAAGGGGAGAATAGCCGAAAATAAAACACGATGTATAGTATGACCGGCCACTAGAACCACTAGAAAAACGGGGGCAAGGCATGTACACACATACGAAAGACAAAGATCAAGTATGACATGCCAAGTAGGCTGTCCGTCGCCTTCCTTAAAGCCCGTTCACACTCTTGCGACCTCTTAAAACTGGGTTCCTTGAAACCTCTTACAACGAGAGGACACACTGGCGCCATCTGTTGGGTAGCAGTGTAAACTTGGCGGTCCGGCATATTTTCTATTTCTCTCGCACATTATCCTTTCTTTCTTGGCTCGAAAAACTTTTGTCAACGTTATAAACCAGTCTTTCTTATAGGTATTACACGCATTTGACCTCGGAAATCCCGCAAAACCTTCGCTCTTGTGAAATGCAGTTCCAGCGTCACCGCATAGATAGCGCCAGCGTGCCAGTATCTTCTCTCGTCCTAAGATATTTTAAGAGGTTTTAACAAGTCTCGTCTCTCTCGGTCGTACTCGGTTGCAAGAGTGTGAACGGGCTTTTAGTGATTCTCTTCTCCCGGGCAGGCGAGAGCTTATCGTGTTTATTTGTTTTTGTCTTTTACACCGCTTCACCCGTCCCAACGTCTTCGACGTCTCCCGCCGCCTGCACAGATATCAAACGCGGGTCCGTACCCTCTCGAATCGCAGGTTCACAACACGCGTAACAGACGATGTAGCCTGGCACGAGGGGGTCGAATTCTCTTTGTCTTTGATGTGAGCTACTGTATTCTAGCACGTTCCTGAGGCACGGCTGAAAAGAGCCCGGCGCGAGGTTAAGAGCATTGTCTTTGAGGGTACGGACGATACTTCTTTTGGTTTACTTGTCTGGGCATGGTGGTCGAGTCCACTCCCCACTTTACGGTTAACTGTCAAAATAAAGGGGGGGGGGGGAGGTTAGGCCATCTAAGGAGGGCTCATATAGAGAGAGAAAGAACGCGTAAAAATGGTGAGATCCTGTATAGTTTTGTGAAACCGCTGGCCACCGCTTTTCTCGCTCTCTATTCCCACCCCTCCCCTGGCCTCCAAGAATATTGGTATGAAAGTGAGAACCGATGAACGATCGATAACCCGTAACCGCCACTTGTTTTCTGAATGGTGGAGTTTCGGTCATGGAGTGTCCTTCGTCTCCAAGGTCATCTCTTAATGAGATGTTCAAAACTCAGGGCATTACGGAGAACGGAAACCTAGAGTTTCAGTGCATACGCTTGCCAAAAAACACACACATTGTTATCAGCAAGAACATCAAACTCTAATCCACAAAAACACATCAAGGTAAGCTGAGACACCTGCACTATGCATTGGCTGTACATTGTAACGTTAGAACCAAGTTTTTCTTTTCTTTTGAATAACAGCCGAAACACCCGAGTCAAAAGGGGGCTATCGGAAATCGCCTCTTTAGCTCCGAATCTCGTAGCGGAGGTAGACGCTGCTACTGAGCATACTCACCGCTAGCTTTGTCTGCACAATTCTAGGGATCATTTCCGGAGGCCGTAAGCTAGCGGGTTGAACAGTTGAACGGAGTGTACCTACACTCTTTCTCTTAAATACAATATTTTATTTTTATGAGAAATGAAAAGTAGTGTTGCAGAAAATTTGTGAAAAATATCAGAATTGTGTTATTGTTTTCTTGATAAGTGTACGTAAAAAAAAGTAACGGGAAAGTAATTTGTGACGTAACGAGTGAAGTAATTCGTTACTTTCTAGTGAATGTAATTTGTAACGGTAATCCATTACATTTGAGGCTCGGTAATTTGCAATAGTAATCCATCACATTTTTCATGTAACGAGCATAAGTGTGGACAGGACACGGCAAAAACGCGTGTGATGGTGCTGGAGGACTTGTAAAACATCAGGCCACTCTACACAACCCGCGACAGCCAGGAAGCATGGCGATACAAAACGCCCAAGACATGTCAAGTGTATTGTCTCAGTGGCTCCAAGGCGTCACGCTGATTTTCTTAGAAGCAGGCCAACTAATGGAGTTTCGAAAACAAAAAAAAAGGAAGGATGGAGGAATCTGCGCCCCGTCGCTGGAATGCAAAAGTGGCATGTATGGCAAAGTCGCACAGTGGGGATGAACTTGGAACTGACTGTCTCTCGCACCGCAGAGAGCGCATGACGACCATCGTTTTATAGTTCCCATCACAAAGTGTAGGCGTGGTTTCCGGGGTTTTTTTTATTAACGGAAGTGAAGTGTTAATTCTATGACCCAACCGAAGTGTTATGTCAGGTGCCCACCTCGACGGCGCCAACCGAGGATTTTTGCTCTTAATTTGTGTTTCAATTAATATTGACATGTACTGCAAAGCTGCACAACAGAACTGAACTCGAAAGCGACTTTTCCTCAGACCGTACAGCACCCAATCAACGCCAAATTATTTTTAACTATACTACACGACCATGCTGAGTGCCGACCGCGTTTAGAATATTGTGCATTTGTTAGAGAGTAAAGTATTAACTTTTGGTTCCAATAAGGGTGTTCGGTTCGTACCTCGAGAGCGCAAGCCAGGCTGTTGTGTTTCTTTGTTTCTGGGAAGTTGTGTTTCAGGCCACGCGTATACCGAGCAGCGAAATTTGAAATAAGCATGAGGGCGGGCTTGTCACAGGACGGATGCAGTTGAAGATTTGAACTACTCTGCTTAATATATGTGATTATATATCTTAAAGAGTCATATATCTTAAATTTCAACTTGGCCGCAAGCTAAAAAAAATATAAAATTATGATAAGTTTCCTTTTGTTGAACGCACGAGTAATTGAGGCCGCCGCATCTAGCAAAAAAAAAATGTTGATCTGGAGGGTATACATAGTACGATTCGAAGCTCTCTGTCTTTGACCGGGACAAAATAAAGCAACACAAATTTTAATGAAAAGCACGGCAATACGGTGCAGTATACTTTACCTAAACGTAAAAAAAAAAAATGAACTTGTTTTTTTTTTAGCTGGCCTTTTGAATTTGCAGGGCATTTTACACTGATACATGTTTGAAGGGCTGTTAATATTTTCAATTATAAATAAGAACAACAAAATATACGTTTATGATAGATCCTTTTGAAAAGGATATATGAATAAAAATAAATATTAAAGCTTGAAAAACTTACAAGATAACAGCGAACCAATATAAGGTAAAAGTGTCAAAGTAGCCAAATACTTGCACTTTGAAGTGTTGTATTTCTGTCAGAGACAAAATAATGCGTCACGTTTTAATGAGAAAACAGGGTGTCGTGAGGTTCGTGATGTTAGAAAGAAATGACAGAAGACACGAGGATGCGTTATGGGATGGGATAATTCACATTGCACTGTAGAAATATGAAAAAAAACAATATTTACAAGATTATTTACATCACTTAAACAAATAGAGTGAAGGTTCGAGGGTCCCCTAAAATGTCCCTTGCTCACGACTTTTAAGTACTTGCGGCGTAGCACCCGTGGCAGCCGTTGATCCGGGGTCTACCGACGTCAGGGCCGAGAAGCGTAGTGACGAGATAATTAATTGATGGCCGAAGGCTTGAATCAGGCCCCGTACGTTGGTGGCAGCCTATGGCCAGGTGTCTACCGAGGTCAGGGCCGAGGGACGTAGAGACGAGGCAGTTGGGCGTTGGCCGAAGGCTTGAATCAGGCCCAGTACGTCTGTGGCACGGAGCGGCAACGGGTGTTCAACTGCGCCACGCATGCAGTCTTTTCCACCTCCGGAAGGCTGGCGCCCGAACTGCGTGAGAAGCGGGTCGTGGGTCGGGCCTCTTGACGTCTGGCCACGCCGACGGAGGTCTGGCCTTGTTGCGTCTGCTCCGTCCTTTCTCAACCGCCCGAAATCCTCCCTCGCGCTCCTCGCATGCCCCACCCCGTCTTCTTCTCCCTCGTCCTCTTCGGCTTGTCGCGGGATCGCTCATCACACAGTGCGATATATTGTAAAATGCTTCACCAAAATGTAAAAAAAAAAAAAAAAAAAATTTATAGCATGTTGAAGTTGCGGGATTCTTCGTTTTCAGCTATGTTTAGAGTACTGTAAATATGTTTCTTTATAAGTCACAGCGACACCTTATATATAGACAATAGACCCTTATGTGAAGAACCTGTGAAAAAAATGTAAACGATATATCTTAAAAACTTTACGAGACAACAAATCAGAAACATAAGGTAAAAACGACAAAGTAGCCATGTTTGTGCATTTTTGACGCACGATATATACTCCCAAAAATTGTATAAATTGTTTCGTGCCTGGCCATTTTAGACTACTATTTAACGAAAAGTTTTGAGTTTTATATTGTTTGTTTTTTGGTTTATTACGTGCCGTCAAACCTGGCAGAATTGACAAAACGCCAAAAAAGGTTGGGTGCCTTGATGTAGTCTTTTTTTTCTCCAGAAAGGAAACGTTTTTCGAAAAACCTTTTGTGATTTCGTTCCAACCACACATTGGGCAGTAACATATAAGAATACGAAGAAAAACAAAAATTTAAACTGGACATACGTGCATGATCTTTTCTGAACACTTATCTGCATGATAAGTATATGTTTTTTTTTTTCGCTTGGACCAATCTTACATATAGATTGTCGGTTGACCGTGTATTGTTTTATTTTTAGTCGTTGCTGCAATTATTGGATCATTGCGCAAGCCTGGTTGGCGTCAGCCTAGGCGGCATTTTGGTCGACGTAAGTTAATTTGTTATTCGTGCCTCTATGCTCCTTAAAAGCCTGTCGCTATCACAACTGTGAATTCATCTTTTTTCAGTTTTGGTCCTACCCAATGCCGTTTTACCTCTTTGGAGCTGCCCTCACACTCTCACTTCCTTTCATCGTTAAATTTGTACCTAAAGGTAACAATATGAATGGTGACTTACAGTGCAAAAAAGATTTTCGCATATTAACACCTGCAACCCCGTATCTTCACGTTCCCCCCATGCCCTGCTTCCTCAAAAGTTTTTCAGTTCGAAGGTCATTGAAATTGCCATGCGACAGTTGTATTACACGTGACTTATACATGCACTTCATCAGTTTCTTCATTTAAAAAAGAAAGTTGTACTAAAGCACGAAATGCTTTTTCACGGATCCCCATAATCCCAAAATTTTGTCCATCCGTCCGTTCATGCGTTGCCCGCTAAATTTAGCGGGGAAATTCACGTTAACTGACCTAGGAATCAATTTATTTTCCCCGCTAAGATTAGAGGGAAAAGTGTTGTTAATTGAACTGAATACACTAGACCGACAGGCCAATTCAGCTTCCCCGCTAAATTTAGTTAAAAAATCGGCGTCACGTGACCTATAATATACATCGATTTAGTTTCTCCACAAAACCTGGTTTGGACATTTATGTCACGTGACTTGACGTCATTTGACTTATTACACCAATTTAGTTGCCCACTAAATTTATTGGGTGAATTGATATCGCGTGATCTTTGCACAGCGTCCGTTTCCCTCTTTAATATAATGGGAAATTATTAATTGTACGGGTTCTTCACTCCCCGGAGCGACTGTCAAGTGTCTTCAAAAAACGAATTTACATGATCGCTTCATTATTACTGCGTTTCATGCATTATACGTAGCGCTCTCAAGCTAAAGGTCGCTATGTATTTTTTTTTTAATTCATAAATTGTCTTGTGTTTTTTATAGCTTTCACAATTCCGAGTTTAGTGTTTTGCGAACTAACTAGTTTCTTCATTTCGATGGCCACAAGATAATTAAAACTTCAAGGTATGGTGTTATTAAAGTAGCTGCGTGATTAAGATGGATGTACTTAGGCATATACTAGGATGGCTTATAGTAAGTATACAAACAAATAAATATATAAATAATATGCGTCCAATTGCGGGACGACTAAAGGGAACGTTTTCACTTACAATCGTTTCCAGCCTCGTAGTTCCTGTATCCAGTGTGTGGGACGAAGAAAAATGGCACAATTACCCCCAGGGATATCTTAAATATATTGAGGAGCCAAAACTAAAATAACTGAAACATGAACCCCTTCTGTGGCGTGGCGAGAGCAAAATGATATTTTCCTCGATACCGGACGGTCTGTCACACAAGATAGTGGCGACTGCGAAAAAAAACAAGGAAAAATGTTTGCACTTCTCTGTAATGCCAAATTAGAGCATAGCTCTTGAGGAGGTGAGGGTACGGAGGGGAGAGTATACACCCCTCCTTCCACTCCATACCCCCTCCCATTCCCTTTAGCTGGACATTTTCGCAAACTTTTCGCTACATTTAGTGGCGAAGTATTCCCGCTAAATTTAACAGAAATTTACCAACATTTCCCGCTATTTTTAGCGGGAAATTTAGCTAAAATTTCCCCGCTAAATTTAACGGGGAAACTGAATTGGTCTTGAGGTAACTTGACGTCACTTTTCCCGCTAAATTTGCGGGTTTTCTTTTTCCACAGAATTCAACGGAAAATTTTTCCCGCTAAATTTCACGTGACGTAGCAGTCACTCACGTGACATCACACGTGACATCACGTGTGACGTCACGAGTGTAAAATTTTCCCGATAACTTTATCGGGAAATGTTTGCGCTAAATGTAGCGGGGAAATTTTCCCGCTTAATTTAGCAGAACTATTTTCCCGCTAAATATAGCGGGAAAATGTTTCCGGTTTGAGTAGCGTCGCGTGTGACGTCACGAGGGTAAAATTTTCCCGCTAGATTTAGCGAGAAGATATCCCCGCTAAATTCAGAGGAAACTTTTTCTCGCTAAATTAAGCGGAAAAATTTCGCTCCCAGTTTAGCGGGAAAAGTTTACCCTCATGACGTCACACGTGACGTCACGTATGACATCATCATGGGAAACGTCCCATAATGCAACGTGTGGTTACGCCGAGGGCGACGATGACGGCGATGCCGCTCAACCCGGAATCGGGCGCCGAAAAGCTGCGCTCTAAAATGCCACCGATGGCTTCATAAACGTTAGTTGTATTATGTTCAGGCATCTTGCTTCGTAATTCGTTCTTTGACGTTCTTATAACGTAATTTTCGGTGGTTCCAGAGCAGTAATATGATTTTCTAAGCCAGTGGTTCTCAACCACTGATGTCTCGCGGATCCCTTGTGGATCGGTGGAGATAATGGAGGACCCCGTTCGTGGTGAGGGAAGAAAAAAGGTATAGAATGAATCTAATAATTATATAAACAAATTAATATAACTAAGGGGTAGTATGAAGTAACCTTCTCTTATTGACACATACGCAAGGAAACTCGCCCGAAAATTGAAAAATGTCTTCCCGATCCGAAAAAAGACGACTTTTATTGCCGGGATTGACTGATGAGGCAGGGTAATTCGCGGACCCCTAGAATGCCTTCGCGGACCCCCATTTGAGAACCACTGCTCTAGATTACGCCCTGCATGTATTAAGGTGTCGGTTACTGTCACTGAAAAGAAACAAGTAGGTATAACGTTTCAAGCAATATGATTTGGCGTTATGACCAGAAGACGAAAGTAATAACATGCAATACTGCAAATTAGGTAAGTCAACAGGTAAGCCAAACAAACGAAAAATAAAACCGTAAAATGTCAATAATTGTGCTTCTGTGTGTGGTTTTAATTACTTTCAGATGCAAGTTCCCCAAGTATAGAGGACGAAAAATCTTGCACAACCTGCCGGAGACTTTTGTGTGACCCTTTATTCCTTGTAGACATGGTGACGATCATGATGTATTGGTCAATTACGGGTTTCAACTCAACAACACTGGAGCCCAGTCTTCGACTGGTTGGGGCATTTAACATCTTTAAAAACTGTAATGACCGTTAAGTTTTGTTTCTGAATATGTTTTCCTTTTTTCAGTTCCACTACAGCAATAGCAAAGTTGGCAATGTCTTCGCTCTTCAGTTTTTATCTTCTATAATTGGAAATATCATTGCCGGTGCCTTCTGCCACTTTAAGGTACACCAGCTTGCTGAATAGAACAAAGGATCTTCATAATCCGCAATATATGGTGTCAAATGTGCATGCAGGTATCATTCACTCATAATACTGCATTTGAGTCTGCCTCGGTGAGAATACTCAAAATTTTCAAGAGCGTGTGAGACCTATAGGGGCTATCATTATTACACGCGCTCATTCAATTCTGCATAATAAAACGTTGAGATTTCTCTTTTCGCGGATGGGGCTACATTCTTGTCAACGTTCTTCTATACGAGATGTATATAATTTCTGCGAAATAACACTTAATAATTTCTGCGGCACGCTCTGTGCTATTCACAAACCAATTATTAATATGAAGCGAGCGGGTTCTAGTGAACTATTGCCCCAAAAGCATCCGCAGCAATACATTTTGGTAACTAGGTTCCATTTTGTCTCACGAGAACAGTGTTCTTCGGTTGTGGTATATCAGGTTTGGATATGCAGGATCAAATATACAAGCGAAATGGCCAATGTTTAATTAATATTTTAATTGTACTTGAAAAGGTACCTGAACTAGTGTAGTTTTATCAAACAAATAAATTTTATGTACAAGTAGAATCTCAAGTAGAAGTTGAGCAAGACACGGTGAATAATAAACCTCATACGGTTTTACAGATAAATAATTTCCTTGTGCAGGCGCTACTGAAACTCCCGATTAAAAACAAACACTAACTAGTTTGCTAATTGAAATCTGTCATTATTGTTTGATATGAATCACATCATTTCTTGCTTCGGGCATTTAAGATGGAGGCGTTCTATGGCTTCATCGGACAAATCTTTGCCACGCTTGCTTTTCTAATTCTGGGACCCGCGCCATTTATTCCTTGTGAACGGTAAGAAGGGTTTCTGAACACGCCCGGATCATTGCTTCTTGGTTTCTTACTCGCTATGCGAAAAAGGAAGCAAAACATAATATTTTTTTATCGTTCAGAACTCTGTGGATGATCTACCTGGCACAAATCTTCACAGGACTCGCCACATCGGCGATGTTTGCTTGCGCATACAGTCACGCACTGAGGGTTGCAAAGTACGTACCACGAAAAAAAGAATAATTATATGGTTATGTCACATTGCCGCATATACACACGGTTACTAAATTGTTTCCTTTCATGAGTGTGTTTGGTGTTTTTTTGCCGGAATATATTTCATATTTTGCAAGAAAATATATGTCGTTTTATTTAGGTGGCGTGGCTACTCTGACAACATTCAAACAAACGGTTTTGTGTCCATTAGCGTCCAAGCAAGCATGACCATTGGGTGAGCATCTTAGTGTTCCGAGTTACCTTTTGAGCTGGGCCTCGTTTTTACAAAACAAGTTTTAACTTTGAGTTAGCACGTCAACCAGGAACTCAAACCGAAAAATTTAACATTTCGTATTAGGGTTACGGTTACCGTTTCCTGATTATATCGGTTTCGTTTCGTTTTTTTTTACGGTTTTAATTTTTACGGTTTTGGTTAACGGTTAAACGTTCCTGAAAACTGGTTTATTTCGGTTTCTCCAATAATTTGTTTTATTGAAATGCTAAACAGCCATTTTATAACAAACGGGTTAAAGTGGTCTTAGGTATTCAACGACAGGAAATTCAACGAACTCAGAAACGTCTTAGTCTTTTAGTTGTTTAAAAGCTGCATACGTTTCTAGCTCCAACGCTTGTTCATTACATCTACTTGCATTATATAGTTTGATACCCGAGCATACATGTTACTTTCGCTACTCGGGGATCATCGCATTTCATATAACCAAAATTAAAATAAACATCGCTAATCTTTTGTTTGGTAGCGTTTGTAAACAACCCTCTAAAAGGTCCCACTGGGTGCTGGAGAACCATATGCACCTTCTCGTCGCTAAAGTTTATTGCAACCTAAGATATGCAGAAGAGTCTTCGCCCACACTGAAGGAAGGAGCAGAAGTATTCGCGACTTCATTTCACTATAGGTCGAGCCACTCGGTTTCCAAAATGGCGGTTCTAGTGAGGGTCGCAGATGCGTGCCGGTATACCAGTTGATGATCCTGACCACTGTGCTGGCTTCACTCAGTGACACGAATTATTCCTGCTTATACGAGGACGTTAGGGTGTTTTGAGCGCAGGCCACCTCTTTATTCTGAAAACGAGAACGGTGATTAGCGTAATATTTACGCCTGGAGGCACGTTTTAATTCTGGGTGGCAACCGAAACTAACTTCTAATTTTCTTCTAGAAGCCCAGATGTGTCTCATAGCGCAATTATTGAGCTAAAAAGGTTTTTCGCGGGAACTTTATTTTGGGGGATACGTGTTTCAATCAGGCAATTCAAAATATTTTGGAGAGTTCAGTGTCTCTTTAAAGACAGGGTCTTTAATACACTTTAAATGTAACATAAAATATTCTATTCGTTGAAAAAATCAGTGCTGATATCTGTGTGTTCTTGCTGCCTTTTCTCGCTCAGATAATTGTCACGTGAAAGAATGAACTGCGGGCCTTTTAATGGGGTTTGGGGTATTTAGATGATTAATTTTTTTAACAGTATCCCCAGCACAACAATAACAGAATCAATTTAAATTTTACAAAAACATCGCCACGGGTTTTGAATTTAGTATATGTTCAAAAAACGTATAAATTAAGAAACGCTGTTCTAACTACAAAGACCACAAGGCGGAATCAGAGTCAGTCAGCAGATGTCCCTGTGTTTTTTTTTTATAGCAACGCGTGACGCATAGGACTTTATATTACATCCAGTGTTTGACTGTTTTTCTATCTTGATAACGGTGTCAGAGTTTTTCATATGTTAAAAAGAAAACAAAATGAGACCTTTCTAAAAATATGATGGTGAAATGGCGTATTTTTGTGATCGTGGAGTTTATTGGGGGCCTACATTGCCGCAATTTGTATTAATATTAATATTCATAAAATTAAATTATTTTATTACGCAGTTTTTCAAGCTGTAATACACTATGTTGCTTATGATCTAATTTAAAAAGCGCGAACAAGTATGGGAAGCAAAAGTGCGCAAATTATCATCAGTGGTGGCAATTCCAGCATTTGTAATTACCAAGATATAAAATAAAAATAGCAAAATAGTCTAAAATAAGTGGAAAAATTCTAGCTGATCTGAAAAATACACGTAAAATTACATTATTGTGCGTAAAGCATATGTTGCGATCAAAGTCGCGACTTTTGACAATTGGCAATACTTCCCAAGACGCCGGCCGCCAATCCTTCCGGACCAAATGCCCCCAAATAAAAAGAAAATAAAAGGAAACAGATTCTGTTCTTAATATTTTTTTTTAATACCAATCTTTCCGGAACATTTGGTTTCTTTAATTTTAAGCGCCGTCGTTTTGCCAATCTCAGCCTTTCCAGTTCGAAGGAGCGCCTACCCGCTTGCACGCCTGCTCACTGCAGCACGTTTCGTTGGCGTTGGAAACCGGTAAAAACAATAGTGAGTTTTAATATTGCGTATACGAGCGAACGCAACCAGTGTGTATTGGCGTTAGCATTGCGTGATCGACACTGCGCGTGCGCGAAACCCGAAATTGCGGTATTGGATTAGAGCATGGCGACGACGCGCAAGCGCAGAGTGGAGCAAGCAACTCTAACGCAAACGCACAGCGCTTGCGTTTGCTTCTATACGCTATACTAAAAGGTACAATCTCATACCGGTTGTAGCACTTCATTGGGACATTCAAGAGTGTTGTTGGCATTCCGCAACGACATTTTGCGAGCCACGATCGCGAGCAGTCCCGCAGCTCACTAGAGCGCTTCCCGTTTCTGCCGTAGGAGGGCGAGCAGTGAGCTGGAAAAGCGAATAGCCCTCTTGTAGTAAAATACAGCTCAGCGAAATAAAGTAATCAAATTGAGATCTGGGCTTGCTTTTTAAAGTCAAACATAATGTAAATGCAATAGCGCAAAACAAGAAAAACTAAGGAGAGGAACGAACAACACAGATCCAATGGGTCCTTTTCTTCTGTCCAAGACCAAGCATGGGCAAGGTCGGCCAAGACGCCAGCCTCGCAAAATACGCGGGCGAGTACGTCTTCGACTGGGAAAACATTCAGGAGCGTTGAGAAGACGACAGTGCCGTCAATGACGGAAATGATCGGCACTGGTGTGTCTCGAAGACCCAGGGTTGCTGCCGGAGTCAATTGGGGTTAGGGGGCCTCTTTGACTTGGTACCTTGGTGGTATCTGTTGTCGCGGGGGCACGATACTTGCCACATTCGCGTCGAGGCTGGTTGAATAGCTGGTAGGGGAGCACTCTGAAGACCTCGGACTAGAGCATAGATGTCTGGGATTGGATAGCCGTCCTCCAGTCCCTTCTCACGACTGCGTGGAAGAGTTCCAGTCGATCGAAAATGAGGTGCTGTTTTTTATGGAGCATAACGTCCCAGTAGAACTGATATGGGTGAAGATGTTGGATCTCGTGGACGTCTCTCGTGAATTCGGGTGTTCTGGGCGAGGTCGCGCAGAATGTCCTAGGCCTGACGGGCTCTCGCTCCGGGGATGGGCGGTGAGAGCTCCACCGGAGGTAGTTGGGTCGCGTTGGTGAATCCGATAGGAATGATCCCCGTAGAAGCCATATCTCTGCAGCGGGAGCAGGGGGAGGGCGCCGGCGATGCTGGAAGCGATCTCGTGGCACGTCTACGGATGTTCGAGCGCACCGTGCTTACGTTCGAATAGCTCGCGTTCAAAGTCCTCCAACAGGGACTGCTGAGACTGCTGGCCGTGTGTGGCGAGACTGTAGGGCGTCGGCGATTGGATGCAGAGCTGCTCCCAAGGTTTAGGCGAAGGAGCCAACAATTGGCTCCGCTGTCCGTTGGACGAGGGGGGCCACGTCATTGGCAGCCCAGTGCGTTGGCGCGTTCGACAATGAGGCATCCTTGTTCTTGCCTTTTTCTTTTTTCAAGTTGTGATCCGTGGCAGTGCCGGTGGCTGCCACTCGCTTCGAAAAAGGGTGTAGTCATCAAGGCTTTTAGTTCCTAACCAAATTAACTATTTATTTACATATGTACAAGATTACTTAAGATGAGTACCAGTTCATGGAGCGCCGAGCCATAGCTGCTGATGCTGCTCGTCATATTCGTTCTCTGCGCGCGTGTCGCGCCGCTCGTTCATCGTGGCTCTTGCCTCACTCCTTGATGCATGAGCAACCTCACAGTCGGTGCGCCGCTCTCTCTCTCTCTCTCTCTCTCTCTCTATATATATATATATATATATATATATATATATATATTAAATCAGTCAGTGAATTTATACAAAACGTCAATGAAAGCCTCCTACATTTTTTTTTTTCTTTCTGTGTTTCAAAAGCGTCACTAGCAACACGTTTCAGACAAAATAAATACCGGGTTTGGTTTCCCGCAAGCTCTACATAATGGTGAATTTACCTCATTTCTCCATACTGGCTACTGCAGGTCAGGAACGCCGGTGGTTTTGAAAAAACGAGTTGGATGGACATCTCAAAATTCTACCTTATTAGTTAATACGTCGAAGGTGACACGTACTGAATACATGTAGTGATTGTAGGGCTGTGGCAGGTTTAGAAGTATAGACTTTTCATTACAAGCTCGACCAGTGATTTCAACGAAGTATTCTTAACCCTAAAGTTAGATTGGACGGAAATGTATTACCAGAGGCACCACTCGCTGAAGGTAACTCTGTCGAATGGCCGCAACATTTCAAGATCCCTCCTCGGGGTCATTCTTAAGAAAAATCAATATTTTTATTTTTCGGGTAATATCGGTTAATATTGGTTGCCAGTAAATAATTTGTGGTTACGGTTTCGGCTTTTATAAGTTTCAAATAACGGTTTCGTTCGGATTACGGTTACTGAACAAATTTCGTTCCTAAATGGTTTTCGGCTTCGGTTATGGTTACGGTTTGAGTCCCTGATGTCAACGCATAAATCCCGTTGATATACAATTGCCCGCCGCATCTGTTTTATGTGCACTCTACAAGAACGTACTAAACTGGCGTCTAGCAGATGACAACTGAACTAATCTAAGGGAGGGACTGACAGGCGTCTCCTTGCAATGAACATGCAGTTTTTGTTTTTCAAAATAAAAAAAATGCTGAATTAAACAAAAAATAATGGTGACCAACCCTTTTGAGCGGCGGCATGATAAAATTGCACGGGACGAGCTCATTAAAGGAATACTGAACCGAAATTTCGAGCTCACAAAACAGGGCTGGAGCGATAGGCGGGACGCAGCAGTACCCGAAGACACCACTCATACAGCGATATCTCTACGGATGGCCGTATTTTTGAAAAGAAATGCGCGATTGAACACGGCCGACAAGGCCGACGAGACATGTGACGTCACGATTTTCATTCTCTCACCTCCTCGTTTCTTCTTGTCAATCAGTCCTCGCGTGATCGCGTCCTTCTTTTCCAAAAATACGGCCATCCGTCTTAGATATCGATGTATGAGTGAAGTCTTGGAGTTCCTAGCGTCCCGTCCAATGGTTCTGCGGCCTTATTTTGCGAAACCCGAATTTCGGTTCAGTATTCATTTAAGCCTGTAGTATTTTTCTAAAGAAAAATTAAAAAAAGAAACGTTACTTTACGATTAGGCGAGTACTTTTCATATACTGTTCTAGTTCAGCACTTGTGGGTTGAGGGAAACACCACGCCATCGTTCAATAAAACGCTTCGAATTTCCTTTACATGCGGCGTGTGAAGCCCAGTACAGACTTTTACATCGCGTATCACCCGGGGAAAAATGCTCAGTCACTGATCTCCGGGCGCGTGCCAAGCGTCTGATATGCCGCACAACAGAACAACAGCGCATTCCCACAAGGCGTGGCACAGCCCAGCTGACAATGATGGCAGCGCTCAGAAGGCGATTTTTTTAAAAGGTTCATTGGCGAGGAGATCGACCTATAGGTGGCGCTACGTCCAGCTTGTTTTCCCCAGATTTTTCTGCTTACTAACACAAGGCACGTGCAATGGATTCCTTACTTCATCGTTCTGGATTGAGCACGGGGCAAAGATCGGGCCCGGCTTGTGCCCAATTTTTTGCCGCGTCCACGTTCGCCTTCACTGATTCAACAGGAGCCCCAGCCAAACGCTGCACCCACGTTCGGCTTCGTGTGTCAAGCGCTGCGTCAAAACACAAATAATATATGTTGTTGTTGTCCCCATCGGCGTAATTCTCAATTTAGCCACTAGGGGCGCGGCGGTTTGATCTGCTTAACAATAAATACCTTAATAAACATGAAATACCGGACCGATTCATATAAACTCATGGACTTCTGTACGCTGCTATCTTTGTCTTACCGGACTGCGAATGGCGTTTTAAGTGTGTGTTCCATAGCTTTCATAAGCGGTACGCCATACCTCGCGCCTGTGTTCGCAGCCCTGTATATCAACATTTCTCGCCTGGATGATAAACGAAAGAAAGGTCTATAGCGGCGGTCTGGGCTTTATAGCTTCAATTTCTTATTAAAAAAAAAGGTCAAAGTCAAAGTCAAAGTCAAAGTCAAAGTCGCATGTTTTGTTTGAAGAACAACGCGCCTTTAATTCGATGCGTGCTAATAGTGGTACTAACTCATACTTTAAACAAACAACTCTATCAATCTGATTGAAAAAAAACAAAAAAAACTCACCTGGTGTGCCTCAGCGCGTTTTTCAAAAAGAAGAAAAAAGAGCAATAGTATACACCAACACAAGCTTTACACTGCTCCGCGATGTACAGGAGATAGCCATAGTTCTTTTTTGTTAAGTCAGCACAGAAAATGAGGAGGGGCGAACGCCATCGCGCCTGGAGTTCACACATTCTCTGGGTCAAGAAAATCGCCAACCCCTTTTGCCAATGACACTGCGTTATTATTGCAGCCTTAATTTGATCGCGCTTCTAGTGAGTGAACCTATTGTTAGCAGTCCAATGATTGCAGTTCTGAGCGCACCATACGCTGCAGTCTGCCTATTATATTGAGCTCGGATATAATGGCGCAAACAAACACATCTCAAAGCATGGTTCACCACTAGTATCTTTTATCATGAAATCCTGATTAATTTAGCTCTTTTTTGTTTCGTGACATTTACCGGAATTAGCGAGTGTTATATTAACGTCCCCAAAAACCATGCGTACACAAACATATAGCGTCACCGCCATCGCACACCAGAAAAGCCAAAACCGCGTTTTGAATGGCACATTGCGACGGCGCAATGTTTTTGCGCAGGCGAAGCTTTTGCGTGAGCTGTTCTCAAACTCCCTATTATGAACTACTCTATGTTGTTTTGCCTTTTGCTTTTAGCGGCTTAATTACACCACCCTTGGCCGGTTACGTCGTCCAGAAAATTGGATACAGAAATGGAACCGGGATCATGTTCGGACTGTACGCCGCATGGGTAAGTTTGTTTAATTATTTTCGTGTCTCCTTTGCGCACATTTTCTACGTTTAGTATGAGTGGTATTTGTTTACGAATTATGGCGTCAGTTTCCACTGTCATTCAAATTTGGTTCGACAATATATCGTGTGAATAACCCGTTCGGGTTAACCCTCTTTAATAGACCCTCTCAGAAATTCAGTCGAGCCACATCATTACCTATCATCACCTAAGTGCATATCATTTGTACATGCTCATGGCTGCCTGTTGATGGTTTTTAAAGTAAGAATTTGAAGACAGACACCATGCGGAGCTTGAAATTGCCAGGCATTAGTCCGCTGTATTGTTGTTCGGCGTCAGTGTGACGGGACTTGTAAGCTCCTGTGCGCCACCCTTTTGAGGGTGCCATGTGAATCCTTGGAATACCCGGCTTCAGCATGCGCCAGAGTCCAGACAGCCCATGTCAATGAATATTATCAAGAGGTTTACTTAAGTAGGCGGCTCTAACGGGGTGGTGGTTTCTTGACAACCTTGAAGCTGAGACGAATATGGACAGAATTGTACAGCGCAGAATACCCTAACTTTAGTACGTCTGCTGTTGCCGGAGAAATACTAGATTTTAACAGCTATTAGCATACACACAATTATAAGGATACTTAAGCCACTCTATGTCACTGAATTTCTTAAACGGTCCATTGAGATGACGCACAGACCATATGCAAAACGAAGTGCGCTCTACTGTGCTTATTGTCAATGACCAAGTTTCCGCCATATCCAAGAGCTCTCGTACTGATCGTTTCATCTGAGAGACATTTTGTCACTCCAAAGCGGAAGTCGTAGGCTTAAAGTATGATCTCACACTTCCAATCTAATTCGACCTCTTTACACAAAGTACTCCATGAAGACGGCTCACTTACGTGGATGTCTCATTTCATAACTTTGGTGACGAGTCTTGAGACATTGCTGGTGATATTTCGCTTTCACAGTCTCGCGACCGTCTTCATTTTCTTCGTTGCACCGAAACTAAAGTACAGTCTATCGGATGTATAAATATATTGGCCATTATGATGAGAATTGAATTGAATGCAGATGCGCCTTATCCACACAAGAAAGACGGCAAAACATGTTTATTTGTTTCACAAGTGTATTAACTACATGTCATCGCGTAACATAATCTAGCCATTTTCTCTGTGGCAATTTTGATTTCTGTGCCGCATTCTAAAACCATTTTGTTAATAACTCCGATATTAGCCGCTGCGATAATTATTGTGATAATTGTTTTGTGTTTGTATTTAATTTTTTTTTTTAACATTCATAAATCTGGATTTGAATTTGAATACGGCGGTTCTAAGTGGCATGACGATTATAGCTGGCGTGTATTTGGCATGAGGCCTATTAGACACCTTAGTTGATATTTTCAGATACCTGCAACGTTTGCGCTGTGGATGCACTCTCTGTTCTCGCTTGGATCACCTGGAGTGTTTTAAATTAAACAGTTTTTCTGAAGACGCGCCGGCTGATATTCACATTAAACTTCCCTGATCTAGGGCGATTCCTGCAATTTGTTTTACAAAAAACTGTGTGCACGGTTTCGTTTACAGTTTCTGTTGTATTCAATCACGCCCGAATAAAATCTTGTCAAAAATGAGAATTTGAACTAATGTTTGGTGTCGATTGTTAATATAAATTCGCATTACGATACTATATTTGTAAAAGGGGTGTACCTAATTAGTTTGCAATTTATTCTTTGCTGGAGATACCGGTCACTGGGAGGTCTGTACATATACTCGCTTTCTTAATTGATTCCTTCTGGAGCCGGATACCCTTGCAGAATTTGTGTGGCAGCCCCTCAATGCCCCGCCAGAACCACATTTTGGAGGAGCGTCGCACCCACGTCTGGACACCTGCTTCGTGCTTATCAATGACCGTGAAATGGCGTCCTCGCAGGGGTTTCTTCATGCAACTCGAACGAGATCAACCACAGGGGGCCAGTCAGGTTATACCTATGACCGGCCTAACATTCGACTAGTCGTATGACGTGTCAGAAAGACGGCCAAACCCGATCAGGCGCCGGTCAATCACAGCGTCGTGTGAATTCACGTGATCCCCGCCATTGGCCGGCACCAGATCGGACTCTGCCGTCTTTCTGACGCACCGTACGACCAGTCGGATGTTCGATAATGCATGGGTGTGCCCTGACTTGGCTCCCAGTGGTTATCACGAGTTGGTTGACCTAAAAAAACCTTCGGGAACGCCATTTCAAGGTTTTTTACAAGCTCGAAGCGCCTGTCCAGGCGTGGGTCCGAAGATCGTCCTAAAAGTTGTTCCAGCACTGCTTCCCAACTCTCCAATCCCTTTGTTTCTGTTTAGGAAAACATCACTGTTTTCATTTTTTTTTTCTTTTCTGATGGATGTACTTTGCATTATTGTATAATTTCTTGTGTTCTTTTACTCTATTTCCTTATCCCTGCTTTGTACTTGAGGGGGGCTGAGAACCAGTCAAGATGCTCGGACAGCTTTTTATCCTCAGCTTCAACCATATTTACATGGTAAATGAAATTATTATTATTAATAATATTATTATTATTATTATTACTTTTAATTTTATTATTATTATTAATTTTAATAATAAGAATCATTAATAATATTTTATTTACATGGTAAATGAAATTATTATTATTAATAATAATATAATTATTATGATTATTTTTAATATTATTATTATTATATACAAAATACTATTGCAGCGTTTTCAGGCAAAGCCCGATAAAATGGCTCATCACGTTCTCCACTCTGGAAAACTAAATTGGTTTAAATCAGTCTGGAAAACTAAATTTGGTTTAAAATCAATCTGTAGACAGTTCAGAAAGAGACACTCCGGTTTGCACAAAGCGGGATTTTTCGGCTCGGGTTTAAAGTCAAAACGGAAAAAATTCGGATAGACAATCTCCGGTTAGTACGAACCGGGATTTTTCTACTACGGCTTAAAGTCAAACCGGAGAAAAACCGGATAGACAATCTCCGGTTTGCAAAAACCGGAGTTTTTCGACTCCGGCTTAAAGTCAAGGTCTGGACAGACAATCTCCATTTTGTACAAAGCGGACATCAACCACTTCGGTAAAAGAGCGAACTGGAGAAATTCCGAGCAGACAATCTCCGGTTTGCACAAACGGATGTCGACAACTCAAGTTCAAGCAATCTGAAGAATGTTTGGACTGAAACTCTCGGGTTTCCACAAACGCTACTTTGCCAAGTTCAGTTGAAGAAAAAATGTTTGGACAAGACTCAAAAGGTAACCTTCGGTTCGCACAAGCCAAACATTGACAAGTCTGGTTAAAATAAAGTTGGAAATAATTCAACTCGGGGAGAACTGCGTCAGGGTGCAGGTAATTAATGCAAACTGATGAGCGGCGCCGAAGCGGAACATCATGGCGTTATCGTCCTTCTTCTGTTTTGCAAGTTATCGCAAAAAAAGTGAATATCATGTATGTTTGCCACGTTTCGTTTCGATTCCCTGGACACTGCGGGCTAAATGTTCCTAGCGGTCAAATGAACCTATACGAACTGCAGATTTTGAAAAATTAGAAGTTCAACATCTTTTAAACAAGAGGTTGATGTGCTTTTGAAATATGGCAACACACATATTGTTCATACAGTGCATAAGCGATTTCTGTAGCATCGCAGTTAACCTAGAACTTTCAATTAATTCATAGTAAATTTCAACCTGCCACTAGCATGCTCATTAAATCGAAAGGAAGCAGATTTATTGTCATGTGCTAAATATGAACTTCACTAACAGCATAAAGATTGTCATATGCTAAATGAACATAACTAAAATCATAAAAACTGTCATGTGCTAAATGACTTTACTAGCAGCATCAACATATAAAAAAATAACAATGCATTACTGCTTTCGTCTGTCCAGTCGTTGAGTCATTTTTGCAAAAAGGTTAAAAAGTCTAAAAAGAGCACTCATACGTAGGGAAGCACAAATATAGGGGCTGCAGTATGACCTGAAAAAGCTAACAATAGTATGTAGCAAGATCACATTTTAATCAAGTTTTCAAAGCATGCAGCTGCGCCTAAGAAAGTAGAACATTCCTGTGATCTTCAGCCACCGACAAAGACAACTTGGTGTACCGATCAATGGGAACATGTTTTTTTACTCTGGGAAAGTTGTTTTCGGACGAAACTGATATATTTGTCAGAGATCCAAATGAGGTAAAAATAGTCCGTGTCGGAAAAACACCGGCCCCTTTGATGCATGTGTTATGTAACCTGGGCTGTGTAATGCAAATATCTATTCCACGTCCAAAGGATGTGTCCACACTATAATTCCACTCTGTATAAAAGTTCAGTACATTAGGCAAGTTAATTATGCAACAATGTTACGCTTATTTTTTTATCAATATTTTCGGACGGCAAAAATGGTTTCAACCCATGTTACATAACACATCATCGTTGTACATCAATGGTGATATGAACATTCAAATAGTTTTGTAGCTCGAAATTAATGCTAGAATCAAAGATTCACATACAGTCACGATTTAGAGGAAAATAGCATAATGCAATGCTTGCTTTCCTGACGTAATTTTAGGACAATACTCTAAATAAAACTTTGGAGCTTGTCGCTTTCAAATAATTTACTAATAAAATACTGTAAGTTGAGTGTAAATTAAAATTAATCTCCACGAAAAATAAAGAAAATATCTTGATGGGTTCAAACAAGAAATCCACTCCCTACTCTATTACACCCGAAACAGATGGCATGTCGGTGATAGGTATGATTTACACATTTCTTTCTTGTGCCTATAACAAGAGTTGTATTCACCCTATTTTATTTCTAAGTTTCTAAAGACATGGTTACGGCACCCCCCTATCGCGATTCAGTCAGTTTCAGTTTCGATTTGGTAAAGAGCTCGCAAATCCTCATCGCTAGCGACATTTTTTTCCCACACGGTTTTTTCGTGTTTTGGGTGCGTTTATGTCGCGGGATGGAAATGCTTTTAGACATGGAAATGTCTAATGCGATAACAAAAAAAAAAGCAAATAGCTTCTTGTGATTCTTGTGTCTGAATTACCAGCATCCTTCTGAGGACGCCACAGGATTTGGCACGCTGGTCCCGTAGCGAGTATACGCTCGAGCTGAATGCTCTGGATATCTAAGCGTTGCTATCTGCGATGCATTTCTCACCACCATCTGTGGGTAAAATATTGAAGTGTGCAGCCGATCGTTTCGCACTCCATTGATGAAAAGTTTAAGTATGCGCCCAGGGTACTTTTCTGCTTGGGCTAAGCGTGACTTCGCTAAATTTTGGGGTCAGTGCGTAAAGCTTTTAAGATTCCCAGCAAATTGTGGGATATCCGTCATCTAGTGTTAAAATTTTGAAATGGTGCTCGACATATTTGGCGACATCTGATGATAAAAGCCTTGACCCACTAAATTTGGGCGTCATCTGAAGATCTTTTAGCACGGACGTGCCCCTGCTGTTCTATGCATCGCAATCTGTAGGTAAAAAGTTCAAGTATCCGTTCAGGGATGTTTTTTTCTTGGCTGACTAAAAAGAATAAGCTAGGGCCTTTGTGTCAAATATCGCGCCTGACGCTATCCGTTGATAAAACAAAGTTGAAGTATCCGTTCCAGGGTTGCTTTTTTCTTAGTTGACCACAAAGTGTAAAAGTAGAGTTATTTGTGTGTGAGATCGAGACTGGCGCGATCCCTTGATAAAAAGTTCAAGTATCCGCCCAGGGTAGTTTTTTTCTTAGATAACTAGAAGGATAAATGTGGAGGTGACATTGTCAGAGAGTCTCAGGTACCGAGAGAGGACGCATTCATACGCTACTCATGTAGTGTCAAAAATAGAGCTTTATCTTTTTTATTTAAGATATTTTCTACACTCTCAATACTTATAAACCAAAAAAAAATGTCTAAGCAAATATTCAAGATATGCTTGTCAATTTCAAAGCCAATTTGAAAGACTCCGCAAAGCGTTAAATGTTTTGGAGTACAACACTAAGAATAGATATAAAGTGTCGCTAAACAGGGTCAAGAAAAATGTTGGGTTCACGATTGATAACATAAAACTATATATTAACAAAGCAATTATATACAGACATCACGAGATAAGACATATAGCAACACTAACTTCAAAATGAATGAACTAGTTACAAACATTTCGAGACACGCGTTTGGTGTGCAACATTAAGCAATAGAAAAAAAAGAGTCGCCATACAGGGTCAAGAAAAAAGTTAGGTTCACGCTTGATAACATAGAACTGCATAATAACCAAACAACTATTTGCAAACATCACAAGAGCAGGCATTTAGCAACACTTACTTCAAAATAAAATTAAATATTTACAAACGTTTTGAGACACACGTTTAATTCACGATGAGAACCACCGCAGGGGGCACATTTTGGTCTAATGATCGGAAATCAAGCTGTCTAAGTAGTTCAGCCAATTGTCTACCGTGGGGATCACATAGCGTCCCATGAAAAAACTTGCTCTCCGCGACATAATCGACGAGACTGACTGAGCACTCGTAGAAGGGATCTTCCATTGTGAAGACCGTGGAACTATAGTGATGTTGCAGCTGATACAATATATCATCCAGTAGATTGCAGAGTTCTTCGGTGAACTGATCATTGTAATCACATTTCACTATTTTGATGGATTCTTGCACTTGCTTTAGGCTTCGGATTCCCCTGAGCATCGTTATGAAGCTAACCGCAGAGTACTCAAGCTCATCCAAGTGGTCGCGACGGGAGTGTGCTTGATTCACTAGATGCATTGATGATCGGTTACAGGTCTGCAAATATTTTAGAATGGACTAGACCACCTTTTGGTGTCCAAAAGGAAGGATTGTCAAACCGTCTTAACAAAGGAAAGCAAGCATACAAGCATTTTAACGAGCTTGAATATAACTTTATTTTCTTATAAATATAGAGTTCGTGGTTGGGATTATTTTTCTTTGTCCTCATCATCTAACTTGATCAGCTCCAGAATCCATGATCGCATCTCAGCTAACTCCTTGACGATGTCCCCTCAGAAATATTTTACAATAAAAGGAACCTCGAGTTAAAAGGAAATGGATCATCTAAATCTGGCACTGGAAGCAGTGAAACACATCTTAACTATTTCTCGTGAGAAACGAGGTGACTACGCAGATTTCCACCCGTCCTTTTTGTAGCAAAACAAATTAGTTGGTTACAAGCTTAAAACTTTCAAAAGTCGAGTTTATCCTGTTAGGAACAGGTTGGCCTTCAAGATTTATATTCCAGACTAGTTTCTGTAACTACCTCCACACTGCAGAGGTGCATACATAATGTACTTACTGTTAAAAAAAAAGTGATCCATAATAGGTCTGCTTTTCTCTTCGGGGTCAACCACAACTACAAAGCCAAAATGGTAATCCTCTTTAATTTTGAGCACACTTTCGGCAAAGAAGGACGTAGAGTATTGAAAAATGTATTTTCCCCTAGGTACTAATTCGGAAGCGAGCCAGGGTATCAATAATTCGAAGCTTAGGCTAAAATAGTTGTTGACTTTTTAATGGTACAAGTGAGTGTTTAAACTGACATTATACTTCAGCATCGTTCTCTAAAAATGGTATAAAGTTGAATCCAACAATTATCGTGGCTGTTAAAATTAATTATATTACTAGCTTGGAAGAATATAAGTGCTGCCCAAAAATGTAGTCACCGTTAATTGTTTAAGTTTTTGTTCTAAAAAGTTCTAAAAAAATTTAGATTACTACCTGACGACCTTCGAGGGAAGGTTGTCAGAAGCAGGAAGACGAATGTTCGCCTTGCGAGAACCTTGTGTGCGGGGAAGAGACATTTAAAAAAAAATTGTATATACAAAGATTGACACTATCGATAGTCGTTTTGAAGAAGCAGGGAATGATACCTTGGCATTTATACCAAGTGATTCACGAAATGACGACTCGCTGTGAAATCAGCATGTTCGTCACTAATGTATATATTTGAAAACAAATAAATGAGACAGGAAAAAAAGCGAGCGAGCGGAGCCCGACCTTAGAGAGACCGGTATACTTGACGCTCCGCTCCGCTCGGTCGTTTTTTTTTTTTTTTTTTTCAATCTCGTTTTTTTTTAAATTATGTACATTATTGACGCACTTGCTGAATTTACAGCAAGTCTGAGGACGAAGACCTGGCAGCTTATGTGGTAGCTGGACCGAGTGAATCACGGCTCCATAGAGGTCTCGTTTGCTCTTCCATCTCGACTGTAAATCAAACGTGTTTGAACCTTGTAGACAGTAGCGTAACCAGGGGGGGGGAGGCTTATGGGGCTTCGGCCCCTTCCACCCCCCCTTCCAGGAAATCCAGCCAAACCTTTATTTTAGACGTACATTTTGACCCCCGTTCGTCTCTCCGCACCCCAAGTCAGGAACATCCAGGCCACCTCCCCACCCCACCCCCCCCCCCCCCCCCAGAAAACAAAAAAAAGAATCCTGGCTACGCCAATGCTCCTAACACCCCTCTGCTCTCGCTGTTGGCAGAGTTGGCGGCCCTCTGGGGCGGCCTGACCGTACTTTTGCCTCCTACCGCTATCAAATAAATCAAATCAAATAATTTATTTGCATTTTCAAGTGCAGATGCCGGAGCCACAGGCAAAAAAGCCAATCTTTGTTGGCTTGATTAGGTCCGGGCCCCGAGAGCTTGGCAGATGGTGACAGAGATGCAGGAAAAAACAATCAGTTTATCAAATACTCTAAACGACTAAATTTTCGCGGGGACCTAATTTTCGCGAATTTCGCGAATCACCTACAATTCGCGAAAAATACGTCCCGCGAACAATTCGGGCAATATGTGAACGCTACGGAAGCTACACTCGATTCGCGAAAATTTGAACCCGCGAATAATTGCAAACGTTCAGCTTTGGCCCGATTCGCGAACATTTGAGTCCACGAAAATTAAGTCGTTCACAGTATGCAGAAAAGACTCGTTAGCTAAAAGTTTACAAAACTTAATACATAATATGCAAAACGTAGGTACAGTGATTTACAATATAAACCATACATGTCAAGAGTATCATAGAATACTTATTGAGTAATGTGAGTAAGTTTTATTGAAGGGACGGCAAGCCGTAATTTGTACGATAACGGAACACCCTCCATTCCTCCGCGCAGCGGGTGCGGATGGTGGTTATATAGTTGGTTAAATTCAGACATGGGAAATAATTCGTTACAAGTAACGAATTACTTGTAATCCGTTACCTTTTCAAGTAATTTTGTAATTGCCACGTTACTTTTATGCGGCAGTAATTTGTAGTGTAATTTCGTTACGAAATATTAGTAACGGATTACTTCAATTACTCGTTACTTTTTAAAGCTATTAAAGTAATACAGAAACTGATGAAGTATGAGTGTGCGACCATCCATCCGACCAAAGCTCAAAAACGAGCGCTCGGCCCATGAATTTTTCAGTACTGCATGCACTATACTATATGTTCTTGCATAAGCTGACATCGCATCAAAGCTAGAGCCACGAGACCGCAGATTTGGGACGTTACGCTCGCGCTTGAAAGGCCCATTTCAGAAGGGAGCTTTCGCAGATCGGTTCCTTACCTCCGAATCACCTAGCAGAGGCAGACGCTGCTACTGAGCATGCGCACAGCTTACTTTGCCTGCAGAATTCCAGGGATCATTTCCGGTCGCCGTAAGCTGACGGTATAGCGGGTATGGTTGTAGGTTTCGCTGCATTGTCAGCTCACAGGTGAACGAAGTGCACCTATATTCTTTTTCTTAAATACAATATTTTATTTTCACAAGGACTACCATAATGCGGGCATATGAGAAATGGAAAGTAGAGTTGCAGAACATTTTTAAAAACATCGAAATTTTTTCTATTGTTTTCTTGATAAGCGTACGGGAAACGTAACGTGAAAGTAATTTGTAACGGTAATTCATTACATTTGAGGCTCAGTAATTTGTAATTGTAATCCATTACATTTGAGGCTCAGTAATTTGTAGCGGTAATCCATTACATTTGAGGCTCAGTAATTTGTAATTGTAATCCATTACATTTTTAAAGTAACGGGCCCAAGCCTGGTTCAATTTGATGTATGCCTAAAAAAACCAATCACTTCTGGTGATGAAAAACAAAATGACCTAGTCATAAGGTATTCATACAATCGATTTGTGTTGATAATTTTGTATTTTTGAAACAAAGATTCGGTGTGGAATGAATAATGAATGTTTCCAATAAAGCGTAAAACTCTCTTTTGAAGAAATGGTATTTTATTTAGATTTGATTTTGTCGTCGCACCCAAATAAGATGAAAATACGTTATTTGGGATTTAAATAATGCATGATCATTTTTAATTTTATATTTTCGGGGAGAATGAAACGACATAGAGCAATAATACCGACGATATTGCATAATTTAGTGGTAATATGATTTATATGTTTATCACAAGACAAGTTTTCTTAAAATATAACAATGTTTTATGACTTTTCACTATTTCAACTGGCTTAGAATTAAACTGGAGAGTTTTGTTTAGAGATAATTGTTTATTGACTAATCTAACTAATATTGCCTTGGTTTTTGTTTCAATTATATTAAGCCCATTTGAGTTTGATCACATTAAAAATTTGGAGAGCATGACATTTCCTTTGATTATTAAGTTATCCGGATCCGCGTCAGAGAGGAACAGACCAGTGTCGTCTGCATACATTATGAAATGAGTGTCTTTGCCAGTATTCATAATATTATTTATATAAATATTAATGCGTAAGGGCCTCAATGTGCTACCTTGTGGGTAGTGATGGACCGAATCTGCTGAACTTCAGATTCGGCAAAGTTAGGCAAATGCCGAACTTTTGAAGGAAAGTTCGGCAAAGATTCGGCCAAAATTCGGCAAATGTCTGTGCACGCGCAAGAACGCGACGGGCCCATGGATTGCAAATGGACGCCCTGCAGTCGGGCGGTTACCATCGTGCAGTGTAGTGCAACCAGCGGTTACGGCAGGGTGTGGAGTAGGCAACACGGTAACTGTGCGTTTGTGAGCGAGTGTGGTTCTCTCCAATATTTTCTGCCTCAAGAATAGAAGATTGACCAGTAATTTACGCAGTCCACTGCGCACCTGATAAATGATGCGGTACATTCCGGATAACGTGATTTTCATTTGATATTTCCAGTGATGCAGCGAGGTAGTTGTCCTCGTATTTATAACAATTCTGTTTTCGGCTCAGAAGTAGTGTGTGCCAAAACAAAATAATACTGCTTTTTCAATTAGCGTTAATTTCGAAATTCCATGTATCTGCATAAAAATAAACACAAAACTAAAATGATCGACGTTGCATATCCGACATTCCTAACTCTCCCTATAATCCTAAATGTTTGTGTGTCTCCAAACACCAGAAACTGGTATTTTAAGGGCTAAAAACGAGACGTTGAGAATATGGGACGCACACTTTCATGCAAAGCTGACGTCAAGTGACTCAAATCGAAAAACATGTATATTTACAATAATATTATTATCTCTTCTGGTGAAGGCTCAGCAACCACTGAATTCGTTTTCGCGCACGAAACGGTGACTCCCAGAGAAAGCGAGAACGCAGCGTTATTGCCTTCATTTTAACAATGTACACAAACGTGCAGGCTTTCGCGGATAATGCCTCAAAACCGAAACTCTCGTAGCGTGATTCGTGACTGCGCCACGCTCGCTTCTACCCAACCTCGTTTTCACGCCACTTCTGCAAGGAGTCACTAAAATTGCAAGTAAACACACAAGAACGACACCGATACCATTATCTTGTAGAATATCACCTTATTTAGTAATAACTGTGTCAATCTGCATTACATGTTGCTTTTTAGTTAAGGAAAATTAACATAAAAATATTTTTCGCTAGAAAAAACTAAATATCAACGTTAAGTCTGGTAACAATTTATTTTTGCCGAATCTTTGTCGAGTCTTTTGAAAAGTTCGGCAAAATTTCGGCTTCGCCGAATCCCAAGATTCGGCGCCGAACTTTCGATTCCGCAACAATTCGGCCCATCACTACTTGCGGGACACCATTTCTGATCGGCATAGAAGATGATAAATGTCCATGAATGCACACACACTGTATACGAACTTCTAGAAATGAACACAAACATGAAAGTGAGGAACCACGAATGCCGTACTAGCATAATCTGTCAACAAGTATTTTGTGATTAATACAATAGAAAGCTTTGCGAAAATCTATAAATATGCCTAATGTCAAAAGTTCGTTTTCAATTTTATGAAGAATGAGGAGTGCAGATACCGTCGACTTTTCCTTTCTAAAACTGAACTGATACTCAGAAAGTACGGAGTGTTTGACAAAAAAAAAAAAAACTATCTAAACGACACAAAATAATCTTTTCGAGCCCTTTAGAAATAATAGGCGGGACCCATATACGTTTATAATTACATAAATAAATATTTTCACCACCCTTTTACAGCACTGCCACTTTTGCACGTTTCATTTTTCTAGGGAAATCTCCGCACGATAAGCACAAATTGAAGATGTGTACAAGATATGGCGCAATAATGTCCAGAACATATTTAGTAGGTTTATTTTGGAGGTCATCAATATCACATGTTTTACTATTTTTTCAGTCCATAAAAGTTTTAAACACTTCATTCTAAGCAGTAGGATCAAGAAAGATAGATTCATTGATTTTTTCGTGAAATGCCGTCCACGGCTGTTTCGCCGTATGAGCTCGACGCAAGATTTACAAAATTGGAATTAAAACATTCAGCCAGCGTGGCCTCGGACACCAATCTGCTCTTTATGCTAAGTTCTCCCAATGAACTGTGTGATCTACCGGGCTGCAAGATTTCATTTATTGATTTCCAAACGGTAACTGGACGTTTCCTCGAAGCCTCACCGAACATTAACGCTTTGCCCCCCTTAGATCTGCTGTTAAGGTATTGCGATACTTCTTGAAGATAACTAATTCATTTAGGTCTTTCGTAGTGATATAATCACTGCACAACCAAGTCTTGTGCCTTGTCATTTTGATGGGAACAGGCGTAATCCAAGGCTTACGAATTTCTTTTTGATAAGGTAATTGTCTTTAATGGAAAACATATGTTATAAACAGTTTTTAATTTATCAAGAAAGTTTTCATACACATCGTTGATGTTTATCCGTGACAGTATCGGCATCCAATCTATAGATGAAATTTCATTTCTAAAATAGAATATTTTTTTATCTGATAATACTGGTAAGAAAAAAGCTGTCCTTTGTCCTTAGTTATAAGATCTGTACAATGAAATGAAACAAAAGTCGGAATTTGATCACTAACGTCACATCAAATAGTGCACGCCACATTAATCTTGGTGCTTATATTTGTAATAAAGTGGTCAATGATACTTGAGCATTTAGTGTCTCTTGTGGATGACATAATTACGTTTTGAAAGCCATAGGAAACGAAGATAGACTGGTATTGTTTTGCATATTCACGTTAAAATCTCCTCCCATAATAACTGAAAAATTATTTGCAGACGAAATGTTAAAATGGCTGTTCAAAAAAGACAAAAAATCGCACACATTCGCTGATGGTGGGCGATAAACAGGGGGAAAAGTTGATTTTTGCATCGTACGCTCTTCGTCTTTCGAGTCATTTTTTACACCGACCTGATCCATGCTGTCTGCGCCCTACGTCGTGTACACCGCGTCTTCAATGTGGCGATGGTCTTTCATCGGTTTGTAGCTGAGTGACCCTGCCCGGTCCGAGTCTGTTGGATTCGCCGCTCTGGTGTTCCCGCTCGTGACGCGGAATACGCTGTCTGTCATTCTCAAACAGTAGTCTACTCGCATCCTATTCTTAAGTGGCCTGCCACGAACAGCCTGGTCATTCCGAAGATATGCGGCGAACCACACGATATCTTATTCCTCCGTGTGGATCCAACCTTCCCTGGCGGTCTTAAGCGCCTGGAAGAGGTTTCGCCCTGAAGAGTTCGTGCGAATGAGGCGATCACGCCGGCTGTCCGCGCAAGATGGGGTCATACCATAGCGCCCACCTGCTGCCCCTTCTGTCCCGCCCCAGCCCGGGAGGAGGATCTCGAGCACCACCTTCGGACGCTCCCGTGCTTTGCAGCGACCCGTCGGAGCCATCTTAGCAGGGTAGGCCGTCATCCTAACCGGAAGCCAGACTTTCAACGTTGGACACATGGCCCACCCCACCGCTTCCCTCTGGACTTAATTCAGGAAACAGTAATGCATTTTTACCTTTGCATCTATGCCGCATAGCAGACTAACGTAATTACAAAGAAAAAAAAGTGCGCTGTAGTGCATTTTGGGGGAAATGTATATAAGGACATTTATGACATTATCAATGGAAAAAAATTTGCCACGAATATTACTTTTCAGCTGCATTCCACTGTCGGGAAGAAAGGCTGGATTAACGCCACATCCGCCGATATCCAAAAATGGCCGTACATCAGTGGCAGCCTCCAGGCGTTTTGACGTAGCCTCGCCAAAAATCCATAGTCGTGCTTTTTTGCCAAGTTCGAAGGTTTCGCGGTTGAGCTCAATTTTGTTTCTTTATCTACTCTGGAAGTTCGGATGTCGCAACCCCTGTTGATAATGTCTTTGTTACTTTTACTACATTTTCCTCTGCTCGTTTCATAGACATACTGTACTTGAAACATATTTTTACCCTCAAAAAAGACCTGCTGTTCTCCGCCAAAGAATTTTGAAAGTGACTTTTTGTTTTTTGCTACGTGTGATTTATTTTAGGTTCTACCCGTAAGTCTAAAACAGTTAGACGCGTTTTATTGTCTCCTCTGGTTCGTGAATGTATTTTTTAGCGACAGCTGTGTGCGACAATCTGCGGTTAGGGAAACACGTATGTTTCTTTTTTCCCTAACGTCACTTAATCGCTGGTGCGCCCTCGCGATGTTAGTGCAGGTGCGCTTACCTCGACTCTGCCCAGGAGAAAATACGCCAACGCGTCTACTGGATTTATATTCTAACATTCTAGCGCTTATGGTACTGTACAGCCTAGAAACCGAAGGCGAAGCTCCGCCACTGAATATTCAAAGCGAAAAGGCGTCACTAAGTCACTCAGTGTGATTGTGCATAATTTTTTCTAGAAGTAATGAAACGTCGATAAGACCGTTTTGCAACAAAACAAAAACGCATCACACACAAGAAAGAATTTATGTTGTTGTGGCATATGACATAAGGCGTATTCAAAGAAATTGTGTAGGATCACAATAATCAGCTTACTAATTATTATGAAGCGATTTATTTTTTTAAATTTTACGTTTAAATTTATTATGAAATTAATTTTAAGCTAAGATAAATTATTTTGGCTGGGATCTTATTAATCAAACATCGTTTAATGGGCCAAAAGAAATCTAGTATACAAGAGTACGTAGCCAAGAACCTGCTTTCCGGTATCAAAATTTGAAAAGGAAGCGAACTCTTTCTTACCTCTTTTCCTTCGGAGGCTAGAGTGATGTGACGCATTCACCGTTCCCAAGCACGTCTTCCGAATCCAGCTCACACATTGGACACGAGCACTGCATCACCTGGACGTGTGCGCTCGTAAACAATCAATCCCTCTACGAACATTCGAATTCGCGTTCGTGGCCAGATAGTTCAGTGACGGCAGTTATCGTCACTTGCGAATGGCACGTTTTCCTTTGTGCGCTTAAAACGCAGACTGGAAGCTCGGTGATATCGCATACATTTCCCAAGCACGTCACGACCACGCGATTCTTCGATTTGCGTTTGCATTAAGGCCGATTGATAAGGATGATGAAGTTTTAAAATCAATTCATAGTTCATTTAAAAGTGTGGTTAAGGTTTCAAAGTGGTGGCACTGCCGAACATGACTAAATCGGCCCACTTTAGAGAGATATTTCGTTTCTAGCTTTCAGTATCCCACCAAAGCGCATCGTTGCCTTAGTAGTGCCGATCTTCTTGGTGGCTATTTCAAGGGTCACCAAAGTTCAATATATACCGAATTACCGAAATCCAGAAGTAGTTTCACGGGCGAAGCAATATTGAAAAGATTGCCAAGAAACCCAACGAGAATAAACGTTCTATGAGGCGAGCTTGTTTTCTCTAAGTGTTGGATAACCGAAATCGCGGACGAAATACATATTCGAGTTCTTGCTCGCAACTTTGTGCGCTCTAAAAAGGGTCTTTAAGTTCACTTTCATGCAGAAATAAGAGACATCCAATTACGGCAAACAATTTAAGGGTCTCTACAAATGACAAAGCTGAAAAAACACTTACTCACACTCCTACAAAAAAAAAAAAATAAAGACAGCGTCCATGTGTACTTTGTTTTAGAGCGCACCTCTTAGGCGCCCGTTTCCGGGTTGAGCGGCGTCGCCGTTGCCGTAACCGCGCGTTGCACTATGGGACGTTTCCCATAATGACGTCACGAGAGTAAAAAAATTCCGCTAAATTTGGCGTAAAAATTTCCTGTCAAATTTAGTCGGAAAATTTTACATTTGTGACGTCACGTGAGTGAATGTGACGTCACGTGAAATTTAGTGAAAAAACGTCATCGCTAAATTTAAGGGAAAAATTAAAAATTTCCCCTATATTTAGCGGGGAGATTGACATCACGTGACCTCAACACCAATTAAATTTCCCTGGTAGATTTAGCGGGAAAGTTTCCCCTCTAAATTTTGCGGCGAAAATTTCTCGCCAAATTTAGCTGGAAAATTTTACCCTCGTGACGTCACGCGAAATTTAGCGCAACAACTTGTCTGCTAAATTTAGAGGAAACATTTCCCTGCTAAATTTAGAGGAGAAATTGACGTCACGTGCCCTCAACACCAATTCAGTTTCCCCGCTAAACTTATCGGGGAAAGTTTCGCTAAATTTAGAGGGAAATTCGGCGAAACTTTTCCGCTAAATGGGAGGGAAGCCGGAGAGGAGGAGGAAAGGGTACGGAGGGGGAGGAGGGGCATACTGTCCCCTTCGTACCCTCCCCTCCTCCTCCTCAAGAGCTGCGCTCTTATTCGGCATAACAGAGAATTGTAAACGTCTATCATTATTTTTATCTCTAAATATATTCTAAGCTTTGTTATTTTCCAGCATCGTTCTAAGCTTCGGCATGTATTATGTTTAACTTGATTATTATCCCTGCGCACGCCAAATTTATTCAGACCTAATTATATTCTAAGCTTTGTCATTCTCTAGCATCCTCAGAACAGTCATGCTCTTTCACGGTTAATACGGGTAATTCTAAAAGTCATGAAGGGCATTACATAACACCTCGTATGCCGCCGTACTCGATTTTGGCGAGTGAAGTCTGAGGCTTGTATGTGGTTTTCTGGGCAATGAAAATATAATTTCTATGTTCCAAACTCGTTGAATTACATCGTTAAGTGGGACCTACCTGTTCAAATTTCAACGCAGACACATATTGAAAAAAACAAAACAAAAAGCAAATGGTGATTTATTGATAATAAACCAAGCGTGCCCTAGCTGGTTCCCTTAGATAGCCTCGCGAATTTCAGAAGCATTATAACGTGAGGGTGATGCAATACGCACACACGACAGTGGTTTCTGCGTGTCAAGTTTTATTGCACACATCATTGAAGTGCAGTAATAGCATTTTAAAGGAGTACTCTGGCGTTTTCTTGAGGATCGCCGATTTGCCTGAAAACATAATAAACACACAAGAAAACCTCGTTAAAATATTATCCTAAATATTACTGTTAAAATATTTGTTTTCGTGAAGTTATTGAACTTACAATTTTGGTCCCCAGCGATTTTTTTTCAAATTGAAAGTTTCTACTGGCAACAACAAAAAAGTGACGCCGGTGGCAGGCAGTTCTTTGGACTGTAGACTTTGTACACAACTGATATCAAGCAGTATCATGGTGTCAAATTCATGCTTTGGAAGGTCACTCCAGCACCCGTGCCGTAGCACGAAACAAATGCATGCTCGGCATAATCTATTCTTTTAGACTGGCTGCTCGACTGGTAAGCCTGCCTGTCACTGAAGACACGGCACTGAAAAGTCGGGGTATCTTAAATGTTGGTTCTTGCATCATATTTATTTTCTGTTTTCACTAAAAATATTCTCGATTTCTCGATACAAAATAGCACACAGGAAAGGGATTCCTGTGGGCTCTCTCCAGGGATTCAGAAAATAAAGTTAGTCGGGGTAGCTAAAAAAATCGCCGGAGGACCCCTTTATCGATGGTTGGCGTCAGTATTCATCCGAAGTTAATATGCTTAAAAAGAATTGCAGTATATCGCGCCACTTTCAAATACGTCGGATGAACAAAGCAGCTGCTTTCATTAAGTTCTACATGTAAATGCCTTTATTACGGATCAATTTGTTGCACATGACATGCTACACATCTACAATATTTCTTACTCTAATAAGACAAAATATTGCATTAATGTTAACCTAATTTGCGTGGGCTTCGGAGAGATTCTGGTTAGCACCCTGCATACCCGCGGATTACCGGCGGATATCCGCAGTAAACTGGCGGATTCGGATAAAAAGGACGCCAACACTGAGGTAAGGCAATGCGAAGGGACAGCAGCCGGCAAAACTGCAATAGTCCCATAAGCAGCTAGGGACGCTTTTGTGATTGCGGGTATAGAGCACCGGCGACGTCCGCCCCATTAAGCTGGCTAAAGAATATTCTGGCCCCAAGCGAGCGCATGAATGATTCTCTTCTACATGCCGACCTCTGCAGCGCAAAGAAGGTGGTGGGTCTATAGCCTAAGCGACATAAACACCAATGAGCCGGCTAAAAAAATTGGATGGTCACGAGCCTATAGTTTGAAAGACTTCCATCCCTCTAGAGCCGGCTAAAGCACATCTAAAGGTAAGAGGCTTATAGCTTTGGTGGCATAAAACACTATTGAGTCGACTAAAGACAATTCAACGGTCGAAGGTCTATACATTTTGGGACAGACACCATTCTATAGCCGGCTTAAGCACATTGAATAGTCGCAAATCTATAGCCTTAAGGACATGCATTTTTCTATAGCTTGCTAAAGAATATTGAATAGTCACGAGCCTATAGCTTCATAGGCACATATTATTCTATAGCCACGCTATAGAAATCTGTATGGTCGAGATTCTATAGCTTTGAAGACAGATTATTGTGTAGGTGGCTACAGCGTGTTCTATGGTTTCTTACGGCTGACCATAGAGTGCCAGATACTGAGAAAGATCACCATAGGATTTTCCATAGACGTCCATAAACCATTTTCGTTTGGCTACCGTGCCCGCACGCTTGCTAATGTAGCGCGACCACACAGTAGCCCGGTGGCGGCTCACAGAAGAGGTAGGCTGAAACCCTCTATCAGAGAGTTTTGGCATAACGGTTCCTTGAATCCGCCACCGCACCACCGTGAGCTCACATTATACCTCGAAGCTCGCTCTTCAGCGCGAGCACGGCTAGATACCGTGGCCGCGGATTCTACGGATCGCGACATGCCAAAACTTTCTATTATTCAGAACATGAAATATATCACGCGTTTTCAATATTGAAATTAATCCTGTTTTTAATTTTTCGATTAGCTTCCCCCGCAGCTTCCCCCTCAGCCAGCAGGGAAAGTTATATCTTTATTATTACTCGTATAATACAAGCCTACATGCACGAGCCGACGCAACTTAAAGCCCGATGTGACGATATGAACGGGTACTTAAACAAAGAAGACGAGGCGGAGGGAGCGCGCGCAGGGATGCGCTCGGGGCAGAGGACCGAAGGCAATGACCGAGAACGAACGCATCGCGACACCGGTGAACCAGACGCCTGAGTTAAACCCCGGACAGGCGTCGATAGGCCTGTGGGGGCTGAAAGCAGGCTTGATGGGGATCTGCCGTCTGCTCGGAGTCATCGCCCTGAAGAATCAACATCCAGGCTCAAGGCTACCGTGATTCCCAAGAACGAGCGGCGCCTTGTAATCGGAACCTCTCAGACTGACGTTAGGTGGACTTGTATATGTATAGCTCGATGTGCTTCCCATGCTTCTTGTTCTTTTTTATATTTTTGTAAATAATGTTTATTCTTTTGCACACACCGGTTCGAAATCCCGACTCCTCATTTCCACCTTTTTCCATCCCACCCGACGACCAACCCGATATTCTGGAAGGCTTTCTTCCTCTCACGTCTTCGAGCGAGGGAATCGAAGGATGGAACAAGGGGACTAAAAAGGTCGGGCATAAGTCCGCGCGCGCCGTTCGGATGGTGGGGTGGTTCATTGTACGAGCACATGGACAGAGATAAGCCAGCAAAAAGGGAGCCCCCCCCCCCCCCTTCCCAATGGACACGTCACAATCCGTGCGTCGGAGGATTAGCGAAGGAACCTTCCAGGACTAAGGTCCAGGACCAGGAAACGAGAGCCAAGATTGTCTCTCGCACTGCGCGGTACGTCTTCGCTAGGTGCTTTTTTGATTAGCGCAATTTTTGAATCAACGTGAATTGACGTCTTTTTTTTTTTAATAACTCCTGCCCCTGTTGGAAGCCTGGATCGGAATGCATGGGTATGAAAATTTGATGACCACAAGGAAGAAAGAGTGAAAAAGCTTCTCTGTACGAACTTCGGGGCTAATGATTAGCCGGAGATAAGCAACAATAGGTAGAGTGACACTAGTCTATAGTCCTAATTCACTAGGGCGTCGCCATCTTGAAATATTGGCCCTTTAAGTATAGGTGCTGGCATTGTTTGCCGTTGCCTCGCCAATATAATACATTTAGGATATAAGCGTAACCGTCACCATTTTCGCTTTGAGATCCTCTTTCTTTTTTTACGATCTCCAGTATGAAATGTTTTATTATTCTTTCGTAGCCCATACCAGATATGCTTACCAGGTGGCTGGGGCGAAAGTAAGCGAAAAATGTCTATACTGTATGGAGTGCAAGTTATACTGAGGGAAGAAAGGTAAAAACGCAGGCGAGCTGGTGAATGACATCCACAGCAACCCTGAGACGTAGGAACAAAAAAAAAAACGGACAGAACAACGAAGTCTCTTACACAGCTTCTGAAGCTGCGTTAGAGACTTCGTTTTTCTGTCGGTTTTTTAGTGTTCCTACGTCTCAGGGTTCCTATGGAAGTTGCACTCCGTTCACTGACAGGCCACAGCATCTAGGAAGCAGGATCTAACTCTCCTTCTCGGGAGACAGTGGCTTAGTTCGCAAGAACACGCAATCACGTGTTTTCATACTCACAACTTTCTAACCAGCGTCTGTGTTGTGCTGCACATGCGCAGACGATATTTTTCAAAATCGTGAGTATATCCTCTCTAAAACAAAAGACACCAAAAAACAAAAACAGCTTCCAATCATATTGAGCAACGTCCACCCCCCCCCCCCCCTTTTCCTCTTCCCCCCGAAAAAAACAAAAATAAGAAAAATTCAATGGTAGGTAGGTAGGTAGGAACGTTTATTTCACCTTTTTGCATTAGGAAATGCTGCGGTGAAAGGCTTTAGGGTACAGGAGCGGGGGACAGGGGGCCTCCATTCTTATTTGTTGGCCCGGTTGGTGCGAAGGTGTCAGAAGATAGATGTGCGGTAGGTTTAGGCTTGGTCTTTTGTCTGGGCTCAATAATGGAGAGCTGAGTGCATTGAAGCCGCGTGCCCTTAGGGGGAGCTGCAGGGTCCTTGATGTACGCGAGCAGCGATCGCCAGAGCTCGATAGCGGTCACTTGGTGGACAGAGGGGTCCGGGCAGGCCCAGGCATGCAGCGAGGCTCAAAGGGGGACATATAAAGAAATACCAGTGCAGGGCACGCTGACTAAAAACCTGCACTGCCTCCACCACTGTTGTAACTAACGGACTCAAGGCCGCTTGTCAATCATGTTGGGGTTGCATTTTGTATTCTAATCTTTTTTTTTTTTTTTTACAGTTGGAGTTTATGATTTAGCCGCCTTGGGCTTAGCGGAGCAAGAGTAGGGGACGAGGGAGGAGGGGGAGGAAGAAACAGGCAACTGTGGAAATGGACGAATTATGGTGAGGAGGAAGCGATGGAAAAGTGGAAAGCGCGAAATGGTCGTCGGATATTACATTGATAGAGTATCACAATTCAGCAAAATGTTTATTTTTATCACAAGCGTAGTTCTTTCTACGTGGGTGGGAAGCATACTTCCCACTGCCCCATCTGTGGGCTACTTTCCGTGAAATTTTCGGAAGCATGGTTTTTTGCAGAGGTGTACAGAACACGCAGTGCATGTGTACCTGGTTCTTTTTTCATTCCGCTTGGTACTGCAGTTCCTGCATCGGCGGTAGTTGAAGTTTTCGATTGAAAAGTGCTGTCCCACTCCGGTCAACTTGACCTCTTTGGGCACACCCATGTTCTTCGAAAGGAATGACGGTGTCCTACCTCTCTTCTTGCGTGACGTTTGTCCACAGATGAGCTGCCTTGCGAGCTTCAGTCTAAAAGGAAGCTGATATTTCTTCTTCAACCCCACGGTGTTGTACAAAACGAAGGCATTGCCAATTGAAAGGTCCACAAAGAAATAAAAAATCCTCTGCCACCACTTGAGTGTACGGCGTCCGATGGCGTACCTCTCCCGCAGCTGGTCGAACTTGTCGACGCCTCCCATTATTTGGTTGTAGGTCGCAACAACCTCGGGGCAGGCGACAGTCGTCTTCGTCCCATCTTTATGTGTTCTTTAGACATAAGGAATGTATGTCGTTTACCATATTCATTCGTTCATGCATCCATTCGTTGGTTCATTGATTCATTCAATCATACTACGCTTGTAACTCGGTAGCATATAGCTTCCTTTGAGACCAGAAAGGCTGGATGCCTGACAGACACAGTTACCTTTATCCATGAATATGCAGACTTGGGGTCTGGGACAAACGCGAAGATCGAACAAAGCTTTCCGGCACCTGGCACGTCCGGCGCACGCAGTTGGCGGGATATAATATAAAAATAAAAGTACTACCCCTGGCAGGAAAGATACAACATATGTTTTCTTAGTGCGAAAAAATCCTAACAGAGGGCATCACATGCCGCAGATGGGAAGCGAGCTTCCCTACGGACATATTGATGCCAATCTTTATATTGGGAAGTGTACTTCCCACCGCCCACGAAAGAGTTAAGCTGTACATTCCCCCATTCCGCATCGCTGGGGAAAAGCAGGTGAGTCGCAGCGAAGTTGCATGTACACGAAAAGTGGCACGGACAACGGTACACGTGGAAAGCAAAATACGGCTCATAAAAGAGTTCCATATTTTTTTTACTGTCCATCACCGCTAAATTTGGGAGACATTGCCGACGAAATTTCTACGTGCGCGTTGTTATCAAATTTTGCAGCTTCCCTCATCCTAGAGAGGTAGTGTAATAACCTCGTAATATCAGCTAAAGTAGTGGCTGTGAGATTTTTTTTTTTGTATAGGATAAGAAAATGAACAAATCGATTGCAGTTTCCTTGTTTGCATTCATGTGTTTAAGAAACTTTCAGAGAGAGAACAGAGCGCTAGAAATGTAGTCTTTCCTGTCCTCACTTCCGTTTTCTGATGCACAGATTTAGGGTATCCGGATCACTGTCACGCAAGGCACATAAAGTCTGAGCACTCTATTTTAGTACAATTTTAAAATGAAAGAAAAGAAGAGTGTTCGATTAAACTATCAGGGCAAACGATTTTATTCGGCTTAAAGGTAAACGTAAACCACCGACAGAACCGGAACAACACAAATATCTATTTTAACGGGATAGAAATTTAACGGGATGTTATTTAGGCATCGGCTTCGGCAGTTACTCCGGAATGCGATTTTATAGAAGACGCTTTATGCTTGCCTGGCCAATACAAAGAATGCACCCACAGTGCAAAGGTCACAGGTATCTGGAAGACGACAAAAACATGTGTAATAAACCCTATTGTTTTAAAGTAAGCTCATTTAATTTGGCAATATCTTGAAATCTCTGTCAAAAGTTGTAACTGTTCTTAAAAAATCTGTATCTACTATTAACATTAGCCGAATTAGTTCTCTGGTTTATTAACAAAAAATAATAGTAAGGATAAAAAATTCAGGGAGATAACTATACAATACGAGAAATTCAACAAACGTAGCGCGTCCAAACACTATTTTTAAGAAGTGCAGTATTTACGATAATAAACACTGGACATCACGTACTTATACAAAATAGATGACCTCATCCTTATTAATCCATGGTGTGAAAAATGGCAGATGTCCCTCAACTCTTAAAAGTGCAAGCTGGTTTCTTTTACTTGTCACTCTAAACTTTATATTCTTCCCATTCACTTTAATGCAAGCTTAACTGGTTCTTTAAAAAAATGTGTTAGAGGTGAATTTTACCGTATTTTTTGTCATCTGAACTCGAAGATCACAAGCATTTGACTCGAACGCATCAATCGACGCGAGAAAACAAAACAAAACGCTGTGTGCGACGTTTTGCCTAAAGGTTTCAGCTGCCTTGCGCGTGCAGCGCTTTTGGCTGCTAGGGTAAGACTTGCGGAAAGCGCGGAAATGTTGAGATCTCTGTATAATACCTCATGATTCTCTCCTTTCACCGAACTCGACAGGAAGGAGGGGCTTCAGCCCTATTTTGAACTCGCTATTACGGCTACTTGGCGCATCAATCTTAAATATAATTTTGTATTCGTAATCTTGGAGGTCGAATAAAAACCACATATGTTTTTTTTTTGTTTTGTTTTTTCTCAAATACAGAACTATTTTACTTTGTCTTTATGCTACGTGAAGCGTTTTTGGTTTAGCGCTATTAACCTCCAGGCATTTCTTCTCGAGCTGTGCCTCTGCAGGTTTCTCCACTCATGTCCACCCACTCCCTTCCACCCCATTGACTCCTCTCCACCCCATACACTCAATAGGAAGTTTTTGTATATCGTTTCCGCTCTCCCGCAACGTTCACCGCAACCCGCTACTGAACCGCGACTCTGCCGACAAGGCTATAGCGCCGCTCAGGACGTAGTGGCGATCTTCGTTCCGGACAGCGTAGTGGAGGTAGAAAAACGGTCCACGAAAACTCCCTAATGACCCATTAACGTTCCCCGCCGGGTGGGCCTGTGTCCACAGAATGACGAAATGACGGGTAGCCGGTAAACTGAATTTACGTATAGGCTACGTGACATCATGTTACGTGACGTCAGTTTGTTCGCTAAATTTAGCGGAGGGAACTAAATTTGTGTGTAGGTCACGTGACATGAAGTCATGTGACATCATTTTCGCCGCTAAATTTTGCGGCGAAAAACTGTTTTTTTTTTAGGTTACGTGACGTGACTTTTGCCGTTAAATCTGTCTGGGAAAGTAAATTTGTGTATAGCTCACGTGACACGAAGTCATGTCATGTCATATTCTCGGCTAAATTTAGCGGAAAGAATGGATTGGTGTAGATGTCACGTGACATCAATTTTCTTGCTAAATCTAGCGGAGAAACTGTATTTGCGTAAAATCACGTGACCTGTCGCCTTACAACAATTTCTGTGCAAAAGTTATCCGGGAAACTGATTTTGCGTATAGGTCACGTTACACGAAGCCATGCAACATCATTTTCCTCGCTAAATTTAGCGGTATTTACGTTTACGCTTTTTGACGCTCCACTTTATTTATTTATTTATTTTCATACTCTCAAGGCCCGGAGGGTCTACAGAGAGGAGTGGGTGATACAGAAGAAATTGTTGGTAAACTTCTTGAAGAATTTTGTGTCCTGGATGGACACGATGGAGACCTGGAAACATGGCCTGTAAACGTTTTACGTTAAAATTCCTCTAAGTATCTCGGAGTCCACCTTTCATCTGGTCTTTCCTGGGTCCTTCCTATCAGCCTTATCATCTCTTCTGCTATCGCTCTTTAGGGCTTTTATATTGCAACTTGAAACTCACCCCACCATACCTAAAACTGCTTGCTTGATCCTTCCTTGTCATTTAGAAACTGGAATACGCATTTGCCTTCTGGCAACCGGATGGAGCCTACCCTATCAACAATACTGAATCACTTCGGAATATCTGGCATAACGTTTTTTTTGTTTTTTTTACAAATAATTTTATTCTTTCACAAGCGTCACATGTTTACGAATCCGTGCAAATTCCTCCCCCCCCCTCCCCCCTCCCCCGGTTCTGAACGTCACAATCATTGTAAGCTCTCTCCGTTTCACATTGTTTTCTACTGCATATGCTTATCGCCATGATATATCGTCTCTTCAGAACGCCGACATGATCGTACGAGCCATAACCTCGATGTAAGACGCCCGAAGGCAAGAACCATCACGTTGCGGAGCTTCTATTTTCACGTACTGTCATTGATTGGAACCCACAACAGAACGGTCGTCCCCAGAACGGAATTCAAGAAACTATTTTGTAATGTCGCACGTGACGTCCAATGTAGTAACTTTTTGTTTTTACACCTACCCTCTTGGTGTTTTTGTTTTATTCCTGAAAGCTTACTTGCTTTTGTAACATTTTCCTTTTCGTTTCTTTGCTACCCAAGGGGGTTCTTAAGCTAGAAATATAAATACATAAGTAATACATGGATGTATTATTAATGTTATTTTTATTATTCAAAAATGCTGCAAGCCCTACGGGGCCCAGGCTAAAAGGAGCGGGCGATCTTTTTTTAATTTTTTATATAAAGAATATTGCGGCTCACACCTGTGAGCAAAGGCAGGGGTATTTACAAAGAACAGTGACATATTTCGCTCAAGAACACTTACTCGTGGCAAAAGTATTTGCCTTAACGAATACGCCCAATGACGGAAGGGTTACAACTTCGTTGGATAAAGAGTTCCATTCGTCAATTTCCCCGAAAAATATAGAATATCTATACATAACGTCCCTAAAATTGTATTGTTGAATAGCCCTTGTATGATTGAGTCTAGCCGATGTTCTGTTTGAAAATTTTATATATGTTGCACTATTAACATTAAATAACCCGTTTATAAAAGAGTTTAAATTACGTAATCCTACGTAATCTGTTTATTCTCGCTCTAGTCTTCAGTGACTGGATGACAGCTTGTTCCAGTAAACCTGACGCCGAAACACTATACCTATATTTATTAAATAGGAATCTCCCACCAAGTTTTTACACTCCTTCAATTTTGTTCATTTCACTTGCAGTGTAAGGATACCAAACTGTGTTAGCATATTGTAGAATGGGTCGAATTAGAGTTTGGTATGCAGTTTTTCTTTGTTTCCCAATCAGCGAATTTCAAGGTGCGTCGAAGTGTAAAACGTTTTCCTCTAGCTTTTTAAGAATGTCATCTATGTACTGGTTCTAAAGAAGTTTGCTACTTACGGTTACTTCAAGGTATTTGTAGTGGCCAACAAATTTAATGCGGTTCGCATTTCTTGAATAACCATTCTTTAAAGGATTCTTTTTCCATGTTATTGTCATTGCTAAAGTTTTATCGTAGTAAATTTTCAATTGACAATTATTTGTTCATTCTTCAATCTTTATCAAAGCATTGCTAAGAATTACCTGATCCTGGGTCGTTTTTACTTCAGAATAAATAACGCAATCTGCAAATAACCTAACGGGTTTTTAAATGTCTTTACTAATGTCATTGATAAAAACCAAGGACCAAAGAGGCCCGCGGACTGAGCCCTGCGGTACCCTTGACGTCACTGGAAGGGGAGTAGAAGTCTGATCTTTAAAATATACATACTGCATTCAATTAAATAGGTAGAACGATATCCGGTTAACTAACTGATCTTTTTTTTTTTAAATATTGGAACGTTTTAAGAGAAGCTTATGGTGCGATAATCGGTCGAGCGCTTTCCAAAGGTCAAGAAAAATTAAGTCTGTTTGGTTCCTGTCATTGATTGTATTTGAAAGTTCATGAACTAGCTGAGTTAACTGAGTGCTCGTGGATAACAATCTACTAAAACCGTGCTGATGGGGGAAAAGAATACTATGGTCATCAATATATTTCATCATATGGGAAAACATTATGTGTTCCAGAAGCTTACACACGTACTAGTTAGAGACAGGTTTACAGCTAGATGGTTTGTTTCTATCCCCTGACTTATAAATCGGAAGTATCTTTCCTACTTTCTACTGATTAGGTACAACCAATTTGTCATTTTCACTAAGGCCACTTTTATTATGTGTACATATTTTGCCACCACTGAGTAAAACGCGTAATTCTACTTTACTGAAAGATTTTATTTCGGCTCAGGAAATGACTAGGTACACTTCCAACCTTCCCCTGTTGTCGCCCAAACAATAGCGGTGGCTATGGACATCAGGCTAGTCGACCTTACAATTTTTCAATTTTTTACACATCTATGTTTTATTCGCTATAATCAGCCAGCTGAGCACGCAGCTTCACTATGGTGCTAAAGGACGAACGCCTTCATAACGATCTCAACATTGGAAAGCTAGATTAGTTAATTTTGCCAGCCGCCAGTCCCATGACAAACGGGCGCCCGCTGCAGATTCTTCTTCTTGCCGCCAGCAAAACAAGCGTGCGTAGTTCATTGCGGCTCATTTTTACAAGATCGTTGACCCTTCCCGGCAGTCTACTATCTGAGCATCTTTATCCTTATCTATATCATTTTCTTCAGTCCTAAGGTTGTTAAGCCATTTAAGTAAGCTAAAGCTAAAGGATAGTCCCTGGGTTGTAAAGCGACGTGCATCTTAAAATCTTTAAGGTGCCCTAAAATATCATTCCTGATGAGTCTTTAATAATAATCACCGGAGCGCACGTTTGTGCCCACCATCTCTTGTTTTAAATGGCAAAACATACCATTTCGTTCAATTTACTTTGCGCACCATAAGATTTGGTACTGGGGATATTGTTGGTTTTAGTGTTTATCAACGATATTTATGTCACCGTACAGAGTGCTTGCAGATGCTTGTTGCGTCTACGAATATATTTAAAAAAGGAGGTTTAGGCAGCTGCGTGCTAACCCAAATTAATTAAAACATTGGTTCATTGAGTGGGAGATGCCCTCAACGTTAAATATAATTGTTAGCAAGAACTTCAGATTTAATTATATGTCATACTTAGTGTTATTTGCACAATAAGTTAGTAGCGAGTTAAGCCAAATTAAGAAAAATTGGTATTACATTTCCGTTTGATTTAACATTAGGTTCTCAAGTTAAACAATGCCGCGATGAGGGCGAGTTCAGCACGCTACCAAGCAGATAAAAAGACTCGAGTACCCCGACTGCGTAAGGCTTATCCCAGATTATGATTGTATTGCACATGACGTTTAAAAAATTATATTGATTGCATTAATTTTTTTTATAAATATTGTGTGTGTTTTTAAAACGTGCCGTACACGCGTTGAGGAATTTTCATGAATAAAAAATAAAGATGTTTAACAACAGGTACCAGCCATCCTGTTATAATTGGGTCAGCCTGAGACGAGGTAACAAATTCGATGTGTGTATGTCTGTGTGTTTATGTGCGTACGTGCGTGTGCATGTGTGTGTTTTGTGTGCGTGCGTGGGTGTGCGTGTATGTGTATGTGTATGTGTTTGTGTTTATGTAAGGGTTGTGTGTTTCGCTTTGGTTTTTTTGGGTTGATAGTAATCTAATAATTGAGAAGGGAATGTGACTTTATCTAGCCTATTTAACTTCATCTGTGAGAAGCTGACCAACTTAGAGAATAGCTAATCCGGCGGTACCTGCAGCGAGTGATGGTGGCTGTGTCTTTGACTATGTGACTACGGATTGGATCGCAATGAACATTTAGGTAGCAAGTTGGACGCTTTCAATAAAGATTCTTATCGGCGTTGGCTTTTGCAAACAAAATTATTGCCAATTTGTTTTTCTAATAGTTCTATTAGGAATGAAAAGGTACTTGTAATTATATTTGGCTGGGCGCAACAATTTTTGTTTCGTTCTGATGGCTGCTACAGCCGTGAATGACATCTTAGAATTGAAATCCGAGGAGACTCTTCTGTCATTTTCGACCCGTTCCGTATTTTGAAACGTTTAAAAGAGGTAAATGACAGGATACACACATTGACGACTCTTCGTTAAATATGGGACGGCGGCATATCGAGTGAATAGCGTTCATTCCTTAAAGTAATTATAAGTCAGCGAAATCAGAAATATTGTAATGGAGTTTCGGCGGATTCATGATGGCCGCGATAGCTACAATGGTCGCTGACCATTTGCAGTTACCTTCAAGATTGCAAAGTAATGTAGGTGGTTACGTAAACTTTATAAAAAAAAAACTATATATTAGTGCAGAATTGTACATTTCATGAGATTGGTAACGATCCATTAGAATCACTTTATGGGGAAAAAAAAGGGATGTAGAGGCGCTACTTTCATACCTCCCGTCGTACACCGAGAAACCCTGACTTTCCTGAGAAACTGCGGTTTGGAATAGCAACAGCGTCTTACCCAGCCGGCAAAAAGACCGAAAAGGGCCATTGTTCCGGTTCTGTACCCCACTTGCTCGACGATGTAACCGGCGAGAGGTGGCGAAACCAAGCCGCTGTTTACACGAAAAGAGAAAATAAAGCATAAATCTCTCTTGGAAGCCATACTACTTCACGGGACAGCCGTTAAAGGGCCATTGATGAGCTGGACTTACCGAGATTTGTTCAAATCAGAATTTTACCCCCGGAATTAGTAACGGGTGCTAGACATTTATGACGTTTAAAAAACCGCAGACAGCGCTTCGAGCAATCTGGCGCATTTTGAGCTTCTCTCAGGGCGCGGAAACCCCCTCCGGAATTCTAACACGCATAGGCAGATTACATATACAAAATTTAGAATATCTAGTTATGCGTCTAATCTTCTGACAGAGGTATGAGCAGGAACGCAGCATTTCTGTCGCACTAACGTACCTATATAAACGATAGCACGGCACAGCAAATGATAACAACTAGCCGGTGTTTTAAAGGCAATTAGACGATGCCACTACCCCAAAAAGTCGTCTCCTACGTTTGCTTGTGTACAAAGAAAATATGATTATCTCCTTCTATTGAATCCAAACGCCACCGTCTGCGGTATTGAAAAAACGTCCCCGGGGGCAGCTATGTTTGTATTCCAGTATTGATTGAGTCGAGCTTCCCTTAACGAACACACGGTAAGCGATAGCCCTGAAAGCAGGCTGCCGAACTGCAGGCAGTCGTGGGTTGACGGAAGATTTGTATACACTGAACAAAAAAAGTGACCGTGTGCCAACTTTACCTCTGAACACTTTCAAATGTTATTATTAGGATGTACGCAAATAAGCTAAGGGCATAGTTCAAGGCCGAATGGACTTTAATTCTCACCTAAATAGATAGCATGGGAGTTGTAACACTAAGGATTATCTACCAAAAAACTCAGTATATATTTTCACTATCTGGATTATGGAACTGGGAACCTAACTGGAATTGTCTCTGGAAAACTGAAGTTCAGACTGCAGTCAAAGAAATCATTCCTGGAAACCTGAAATCCAGATATATTCACGAAATTTTCCCAGTTCCATAATCCAGATAGCGAAAAGTTGTACTCTGTTTTTGGTAGGGGGATGTCTGACACGTTTACGAAATGATTAGTGTCATGGGAACGACAGTGTTTCGTGTTAAGAGAATCTCCGGCCTCCAATATGTGAGCAAAAAACTTCTTTTTGCGAAACGCTGAAATCAATGAAACATACGGCACCTTACCCTATCATCATGGCTACCATGACGCTGCTGCTCACAAATCCCTTGGTGTGAATAGTATCCGGGCAGCCTCGCAACCTAAACACAAAGTGGTTCCGTGTTCAACACTCCGCGTATTCCTGCGCTGTACATAGAACATACTCGTAGTAATATACATGTGGCGTTTGCGTGTCGCATATCCATCCAATATCTAACTTAGATAAAGTGGTTGTTGTTTCATTTTCACCGTACTCACGTGACTACTTTCAGTGCGTGGCAATACGCGCAAGTCACTATCAGTGACATCGCCAGTCCAATGAAGGCTTGTGCCAGGTAGACCATCCAAAGTGCCCTTTGACAAAAAAAAATCCTTACTGGGGTTTAAAAACAAACTCGCGCGATGATTGATACAAGAAAACAAAATAGTGCTTACCGTTCATAGGGGATGAATGGTGCAGGCCCCACCACAAGGTACGCAAGCGCTGCAAAGATTTGTCCGACGAAACAAAAAAATGTCTCCACCTGAAATTCATAAATTCAAAAATAATTGTTTCTTTTAAAGCTGCAAAACACTGCCACGATTTTCATACTCTATGTTTCTGTGCGCAGTCTCAGAAGTCTTTCTGTGTGTGTACTGAGTACTGAAAATGAGTATTGGCCATCCATGTGGTCACTAGACTATTAAAATGTCTGGAAAGTTTACCATCATTATTTCTTGAATAAAACGAAGGCGTAATATAATATCAGGAGAAAAGGAACTACACACTGTCTTTAGGTTACTTAGAAAGTGATCCAACTTACTTTTTAGAATATCATGTCAGTTCGTTAAGGGTTGTTTGAAAATAATTTCGAACTAGTATATTTAAAATATAGCACGTATCATCATTGTAAAATTATCGACCAATAATTGCCTATTAAAAGCGTTTGAGGCTACCGTAAAAATATATACTGGCACAGGCAGAAAAAACGTGCTATGTTCGCATTTTCCCGCCTCCTCCTATATACCCGCTGGTAAAGAAACTTCAGTAGAGTAGATTGTTGGACTAGTTGGTTTTGGAACTTGGAATACATTTTAGCGCTCAAGCACAAGGACAAAAAGACGAGAATCAGACACCACAGTGCGCTCACTGTGGTGTCTGATTCTCGTATTTTTGTCCTTGTTTTTGAGCGCTAGAATGTATTCCACGTAAAGAAACATTTGTTTGATTTTTGTTTGTTTTATTTCCAGTTCGGTTTTTCCTTTTTTGTTATTGATACGAGTACAATTGTTGACCGCATGAATACCACTAAGATCAATTTCGACTCGGCTGCGCACTTAAACATCTCTCGAGGAAGTAAATATAACACCATATTTTCATATATGACGCACCCAGAGCGAGGAAGAAACAAAACTACCTGCAGTCCTACACAAAAAAAAGAGTACCTTAAAATAGCAGGAGATTCCAGCCACGACGCTTCCAATCATGGAAGACGCATATTGCACCGCGTACAGCTTTCCGATTTCAGTATGGCTCAACCCAAACTGAAACAAAGTATTAAAACAAATGTATGATCCACCAATTTATTATCCATACAAATATCGTGTTATTCAGAATGTGAACTCAAGGGGACAATTTTATCGAACAGTGGTCACGTGGAACGATACCCTTGCTTACGTCACGGGATCTCACTTACGTTGTGGTGTCACGTGACACACTGTAGTTGCAATTCATATGTAATACTGTTACGTCAACTTACGCGGTTCCATGACACTCTGATGCCAGGATACCTGATAGCGTGTCGTCAAATTACGTGGTCAGTGAAACTTTGACATCAAGTTCCGGAGTTAAGTTACACCGTGACGTCAGGTAATGTGCTCACTTTCTGCTCTGTAGCTAAGTTACGTGGTCACGTGACATCATGTCGTCACATCACGAGACACCGTAGCCCATAGTGGCCACAACCCCGCCACCGTCGTAAGCCCATGTTACAATGTTTGTGTTAGAACTCTTCGTTATGCTCTAGATCAGTGGTTCTCTAATGGGGGTCCGCGGACTCTTTGTGGTCCGCGAAGGCATCCTAGGGGTCCGTGAAGCCCTACAATTAAAGTTGTCTTTTTTCAGATTGAGAAGAAACATTTCAATTATTGGGTGAGTTTTCTCGTGTGTAATACCCTTGTTACACGGGCGCGCTTAACTGCAGTTACGCTAAGATACAGTTAGCGCACAATACTTGCGGACACCATTCTGCGGCTATGCAGTCAAAGCTAAGGGCGAACGTGCGCTTGAGCATCTTGATCATGCATCGAAGCAGTGCACGCGCGCTCTTAACTTCTTATGGAATAGCTGTCCGAGAGCATAGTGTGGTATCGGTGGTGCCGCGTAACAGCATTTAAGATGAGTTAACCGCGGTTAAGTGTGCCCGTGTAACAGGGGTGTAAGTCGATGAGCGAAGTCTACTTCACACTACCCATTAGTTATATCCATTTATTAAATCATTATCATAGTGAACCTATACTTTTCCCTTCCCCTCAGCATGAACGGGGTCCTGATCTCCGCCAGTTCACAAGGAGCCCACGAAACATTAATGGTTGAGAACCACTGCTCTAGATCTAGAAACCAACCAGTAAAAGCATTCGTCGTTAAAATAATAACACTGATAAAATTTCGCATGCAACATCAGGGGCTCAAACCGTTCGAAGACTGGGCTCCAAGGTTGTTTCGTTGAAACCCGTGATAGCCCAACACATCATCATCGTCACCAAATCGGGTAGGAAAAGGCGGTCAATGAGAAGTTTCCAGCAACTAGTAGACGGACTTTCCTCCGTGTTCGTTACGTTGGAGGTTTCTGCAGCAATTGAGACAATAACAAAAAGTGCGTTATACGAGTTTGGTTTTATATAGAAATAATTATTGCGTTTATTTCGGTCACTTTAGACTAGTTATTTTTGCGCTCTTTTATTCGTTCGCAGAACCTATCTATTTCTGACTGAACAAATGAACAATCGATTTCGTTGAAGTAACTTTAAATGGAACCTCCTTAAACACCAAGGTGGCAGCCGACATTTTGATAAAGTATTTGAGGAATTGAACGAGGCTCTTAGTAAAATATTGATCGTCACTCCATGGCCTCAAGAAGGTGTGTTTACAGCTTACGATTCCTGGTCACATTCGCGTAGAATGTGGAAACACGGTTGAACTCATCGCAGGGTTTCGACGGTGTTATGGCAAACTTCCCGCAAAGGTTCGAAGTAGACTTTGAAGCCTGATTTGTATGTATTCACGTGTTTGCGCTTTCAACCGCTTAGGACGAGAGAACGCACTGGCACACTGGCGCTCTCTAGAAGTTAGTCCTAGAATCCTCCCGATACGCGTATGACTAGACTGGAAGTTTCACGCTATTTTCAAGATCAAATCTGTGCACTATCTATGAGAAATAGAACCATTTAGTATTGTCATAATTAGTTTTAAACACGCGGTAAAATAATGATGCTGCATACCATACGCATATTTGAAGCGTTCAACGGCTGCCCGATATATGGCGCCAGTATGTTCTTTCATAGAAAGTATTAACAAGCAGTTAGAATGTAGTCGATAACATTCCAACCGCATTTGTGTGAACCAGACCTGAAATGTGTCCGAGCGTAGGCTACACCACAACGTACTCGCAACAGTGCAGTCACTCTGGTGATTTGGCACTGATGAAAAGAGGAGGAGAAAGAGGAGGGAAGAACTGGGCGAGAGCGAGCGCTCAGAGAGTGGTGTCAGAACGGAAGAGCCAGAGGCCTGCAGCCAGGACTGGACGCTCAAGTCACGCGCTCCGATCCAGGAATGGGCTGCCAGGGTGTAGGCAACAACCAATACCGGCTCTTCTATACACTCGGGCAAAACTGATTCTCTGGAGAGAAGTGACCGGCATGCAACAACCTTCCACCGGTTAAAGGCTGATGGGCAAGCCTGAACACCCGCACCGTGACGCTCCACCACAATCCAGCATGTATCCAGGTTCCATCATTGCTTTGTCCGGATGCAAACAAAATGACGAAGACCCCCATTGCCTGGAATCCTTGAATTGGACTAACCTGTACAGAACGATACTCAGCTGCTCTCTGAAAATATTCCGTTTTCTCGTTGGCTCCCCCCCCCCCCCCCCCCGTGCCCCTTAATTAGTATATTTCTTAAATACAAATTGCCTAAGTTCTATGCCCCGTCTGAATTTTTTAAACCTCACTTTTCATTGAATGGAATCTTTTCATTGTCGTCACTTAAGAAATGCCGGTTGTGGCTTTTGTGTTCACGGTTTTAGCTTCGTGATATGTCTTTCGGCATTGTCAGTGGCTAATACTTGAACCTATCTGGCAGCGGAGCAGTAATATGAAGCTGGCGACTCGCCGGGCCCTAGGGTACTTAAGCTATCAGCGAATATACTAGGTGTCCTAGATTTTTATCAGTGTGACGAAAGATAAAAGCGATCGCCATAACGCACTATTGGCTTTGGTCTGGAGTATCGTGGGTCAAAAGACGCCAACACCTTTTACTGCAGACCACAAGAGTACAATACCGACCGCACTTCTTATTCGTCGGCCCGGTAAAACAAAATAAAAAAACGCCCCACGAGTGCTATCATGAAGGCGTCAAGGTGCACTAGACTCTCACACATTTTTATGAATTCTGCCTTCACTCTCACGAAAATAAGCAAAAAAACTCAAATGAATTAAGTTTTGAACACGCTTTGAAATTACCGAACGAGCATTGTGGGAAATTGGGAACATGCGCCACTGTTCCGCGTTATTGTTTAGAACAAAATAGTTACTGCAAAATGCCTGATAATGCTTTGTCTGTATTCTAACCTGTTATCTATTTTTGAGCAATTCGTACTCACGCGTGGTTAGATGTTAAATCAAGGAGATTACGCGGAACAATGTTTTCGTGTTTGAAATTTTCGAGCGATTATCAGTTGATAGCGTATAAATATTCCAGCATTCGATCTAAACCTTTCTGTGGATTTTGCCATTAGTTTTAACAAATAACGCCGAAAATACAATGCTGTAATTTTCCAGTTCTACTTCTATTTATTCGATCTACTTTAAGCACTTATAAAGACAACAGTGTTCATTCTAGATTCGTGATACTAATTCGCCGGTTTCATCCGACATTAATGGATTCGTTTTAAAAATGAATGACGAACTGGTTATGCGCGAAGTCAAAAAAGCATTTTTTTTTTTTACGTGGAGCCATTATTTTACTTAAAAAATGTGAGCATAAACTTTTGCTGAACCTATCCCCAAGCGGTGCATGCAAGGCGCACGGCGTTTAGCTCACAAAATACCGTGGTGCTTGTTTTCTCACATTTTGCCGTGTGTTATAAGTTCCAGATTTTTAGATTCATTATTTTTTAATAATCCGATTCTGTACGGGCGCATAAGTGCGTACGCATGTTATCTGCATATTTTTGTGCGAATAAGCGCGTGTATTGTTTTGAATTAATGAGTGCGAGTGTGCGCCAATGATAACAACAAACCAACAAGGTTACATTTCGACAAGAGGAGTATTTTAGGATATGTTTTTTTTTTTCTTTGAGCATTACTTTTTGTGGGTTCAGTTCACCTAATTATAGACTCTCGGAGACTCTTAAATTTAGACAGCACCGTGATGCACCTGAAGCACCAGCCTTCTTTCAATTAGTTTAAACATTGAGATCAGCAATGAGCACCATTCCGTATTAGTCCTGTAATTTGAGTGGCAAAAGCCGTCCACCTCTTTTGACGCTGACACCCCAAAGTCATTACAATAAACAGTAGTTCACATTAATGTAACTTTTTAAAGGGCGACCAATTATTCGTACCTTAAACGCAATGAGGCGCTGTATGCGCGGGGAAACCCGAAAGAAACCTGAAGTTATATTTTTATTTTTACCATATCGTGTAATTATGCTTAGACGTTCAAACTTCAATTACCTTTCAAAGTACTCTCCGCCTGATGCAACGCAGTTCTCGAAACGTTTCTTACAGTGTTCATACCACTCTTTGCACTCGTTGATGCTGTTGCCTTTCGGAGCTTTTTGTCGCCTTTTGTTTAACGTCTTCAATCAGCAAACCGTTTTCAGTTAACATTTTTTTTTCATCACGAGGAAAAAAAAAAAGAAAATCACATGGTGCGGGGTGTAAATAGGGACTGTGGGGTACGGGGTCGTGCCGGTCTTGATCAAAAACTGCTAACATTTCACACGGTGTGGGCAGAATGACAACCAATTGTGACAGACTGAAGACTCGTTAGTCGACCATAAAAACGCGCCTGCCCACACCGTGCTGTGGTTTTAGCCATTTTTGATAAAAAATTAGCCTGACTCTATGCTCCATGCTCCCTATGCACCCGACCTCGTCCCATATGACTTTTCTTTTAGTTTTCCCGGATTGAAATATTCTCAAAAGCAAAAAAAAAAAAACGGTTTGCTCATGTTGAAGATGTTAAACAAAAAAACGGCAGAAGCACTGGAAGGTATCAGAATCAATGAGTTCAAAGGGTACTTTTTGAGAACTGAAAGAAACGTCTCGACAAGTGTATTGCATCAGGCGCAGGTACTTTCAAGGTGACTGGAATTCGAGCGTGTAAAAATAAATTCCGCTTTCTCATGTACTCAAGGATCTGTGAAAGTGTTGTGCGGGGTCATTATTAAGTTGACGCAACATATTTAAGCTGTGGAAGTTACCGTTTGGCAGGTCGTCTTGAAATCGAAACTTGACAATGAAAAGAAACGCAAGCACAACAGTTGCGCTGAACACGTAGAATGGCAGCGGATATGCCCACCACTGCAACAAGAGAAGCGCACACTATGGAGTGAATATTGTAAGAGAAATTTCCGCAATAAAATACGATTTCTTACGTCAATTAGTATCCCACCGAGGCTTGACCCGATCAAATTTGCAGTTACCCAGATTAAATCTATAAAAGACTGGAATGGAAGAATGATTTCTTTTAGTAGGACTAATACGGCAAGACAACAACCCTAGCTATATAATATTGAGCCGAAATTTAAGCTTAGTTGTATGCTTTCTCCTGAATTTTGATGTTGCAATATCTATAATGGAAAGGTGGCTTACGTTGCAGAACCAAGTAACCCAGGACTCAAACCCCAGCTCTGCGCGTTTTTGATCTGAGCCCGGTGGCTCACGTCACCGTACCGGTGTGCGGTATTAGAGAGTTTTAGGGAACCGGAACAAAATACGATCGATAAAAAAAAAAACAATCGATACCTTGGATCGGGCGAGTCGACCGATCGTGTGCCTCTAAACGGCTTTGGGGGAACCGTATTTGCAGACGAGAGCAGACGATCGGTACAGGTCGCGCCCCCTGGCAACGGAAACCTGCATCGGCCTCATCGGAAAAGAAACTGAAGCAAATAAAAATCTCATCGTAAAAATATAGAGAACCTAAAACAATGTATACCTACTTATAGTTCGTCTCGATTTTTTACTGGAATGAATGCGCTTACGTAATACAAAACCTGGCGCTACATGGCGTGTCGCCACTGGCGCTGCGAAGTTCTAAAATGTTCGTCTGCTAAAAAAGCAGACGAGCTTTCTGACAACAAAGACGCTCGTTCTTTTTGACGATGACTTGGAGTTGGCGCTATTCGGAGAAAACAATTTACAAAACGTTCTTTTGTACGACTGTCTGCGCACTAAGAGAGGCGCTTGTTGGCGGCAAGGCATGGGACGTTCAACTTAGCGTCGATGGACGAGGAGGACGTCGTACGGCTGTTCAGGTTCACAAAGGAGGATCTGCTTCATCTCCGATCGGCGCTGCGCATCCCGGAGACGTTGACAACCAACGGCTGAATCTGTGTGTCAGGAACTCGTTTGCCACCGTATTTTTCTTTTTTTTAGTTTACCCGATTCATATCCTCGGGAAATAAAATAGTTCCTCGATCGTACGTGGTAACTTATTTGTAAGTCATACGTTCTCAGTGGGCAAGCTTTGGTGTTTTACATCAACCAAATATGATGTTTACTTCAACCACGTCCTGATATGCTGAAAAGTCGCCGACAGCAAACTCGATTTGACACACAAATAAGAACACGCTCGCGCGCGCTTATCATCAACATTCGAAGTCGTCTGCCAGCGATCCTGTGTCTTTCCCTCGAGGCCCACTGCAGGGTCGAGTATTCAGAAAGTTATGGACAAATAAAACTAGAAATATTAAATCGCGAAGAAAATACAAAATTAACAAAAACATACTCGCTTTCTCAAGTTAAGGCGGTCATTTTTCTTGTACAAAGTTACGAGGAGGTCAATCCGTTCCTTCGCTCCTCGCAACGAGAAGTTCTTTTTCGACTTAAGGACGTCATTCCAAAGGGCCGGAGTAAAAAAAGGATTAGGGCCTAACACCTCCCGAAGTAGGAAGATATCATCTTCCGCTGAAACCCGCTTGCGAGGACGAGGCGGAGGGACGGAGGTAGATACGACGCTCATATTGCTCTCTTACGGTAAAGATAGCAGACGATCACGGTCGGACGCCCGCGAACCGATCGTTGTGCCGTGTACGGTACTACCACGAAAAAAAAATTAAATTATAAAGGAAAACCTGTAACTTTACTGCTGTGCATTTATTAAAACTATCACCCAATATTGAAAGGGCTCGTTTTATAGAATATATGTGATTAGCATTAGAACACAAATTTTTAATTCATGCAAAATTTTTAAACTAAAAAGTATCCAGATCCTTGATCCAGAAGGCTGTTGCTCACTCTGTTGACACTACAGATAACCCTCAGTCATAAAGCAGCTGTAAAAACGGGTGATAAGAGCTCGAAATGCACATCCCAACGTTTGTATGAAAAAAAAACAAAAAAACTTACAATATGAAAAAAACTTAAAATATTAAAAAAACTTAAAATATGAAAAAAACTTAAAATATAAAAAACTTACAATATAAAAAACATAAAAATATAAAAAACTTAAAATGTCAAAAAACGTAAAATATAAAAAACCTAAAAATATAAAAACTTAAATATAAAAATTAAAATATGAAAAAAACTTAAATATGAAAAACTTAAAATATAAAAAAATTAAAATATAAAAAGCTTATAATATAAAAAAACTTCAAATATAAAAAACTTAAAACATAAGAAAAACTTAAAAATAAAAACAAATTAAAATATGAAGAAAAAAAAAAGGGGGTGGGCCTGCCGGATTCGAACTCGACACTACCCCACCCCTACGAGCTCACGAAGTGGACGCTCTAATCCACTGCGCCACTGAGCAGACGATATTTGCTGCTGCGAAAGATTAATTTATTTCTATCGAGGATGTCTTATTCCGTTTCGATCTGTATTGTCTTTTTTATTTGCTGATTCCAACTTTATGCACTTGCTGTCACATATGGCGCTGTTGCTAGGTACTACCACGAGTTATTTTATTCCTGTTTGAAGCCACGGCACGCTCTCTCCGCCAGCGAAATAGCCGTTTTGCTAACCAAGCGAGACCGTCCATGTCGGCTATTGGTCGTGCCGGTCGTGCCTTACGGTTCGAGCAGCGCATTACGGTAAGATCGCGGAACACAAGCGCATGCGCACTTCGTACCGGAGGGCCCATCGTACCGTATCGGATGTGCAAAAACGGTTCCCTAAAACTCTCTATTGTATCACTATTGCGCGCGATGCACGTTAGATACCACAAGCTAGCAATAGTATTGCATTGGCTAAAGTTATCATCTGCAGCGAAGGCATTCGACACCCGTTGGTGAAAAATAACTTAGAACGGTCTAAAAATACGCACAACACGCAAAGTATTTTCCCCTTGAATGCCACCTCAAGAATTAAAAAAAAAAAAACTAACGCGTCGAACGTCATCACCCATCCGTCTTAATGAGCGACGAAGTTACATCCTTAATAAGTTAAAGTGTAACAAAGAGGGTATTGTTCAAGGTACTAAAGAATATTCCCAATACTCTATGATATATTTTATCATACAGTTTTATTGAGCACCTTTTTCTTTCTACAGAAAAATGACCCTCCTTCAGAAAGTATACAGGCAGGCTCTACTAACATAAAAATTTCATGTTATTAAAAAAAGTTAAATTGTTCTCATTTATGTTCTTAGTTTTTTCCTCACTTTCGATCACCTTACTTTTCCTTCCTTTTTATCTTTCTCAAACACACCCTCTCTTGCAATGAACAGTCTCGAGACAAACTAGGGCAGAATAGAACGCATGGACTGTTAGTATGGAACCTTTACCATCAGTTTTCAATCCAAGAAACTAACTGCACGTTCCCCCGGTCCGTCGTCGTCGTCTTTCCCATCCCGTATCTGTCCCCTCGCGGCCATCTTGGTCGCTACGGGGCACGTGCGCCTGGCATAGTCCTTCGCCAGACACTCCTCACAGGTCTCCCCTTCTTGAGACGTGAACCTGGCGGGAATAGATCTGGGACTAGCTCGTGGTACGGTGTCAGCTGGTTCGCGTGAGCCACGTGCCGGTCTTGCCCAGTAACTGGGTCCTTAAGCACAAAGTCGTTAGCACCCAGGCACTGGACCACACAGAAGGGCCCCATGCGCCGTGGAGCAAGCTTCGCAGCAATGCCTTTGGCCACATCGCTCAATGTGTGGGCATCATGGTGGACAAGGTCCTCTTGACGTATTGTTGCAGGCTTCCGGTGCCGGTCGTAATAAGTCTTCTGGGCCTGCCTCGCTTTCTCTTGGTGATTTCGAGCGAAATCGAGTGCGTCGTGCAGGCGCCGAGTGACTTCCGCCGCAAAAGCATGACATGCTGAAGCTGGTGGCTCACTGTCATCCTTGAGTCCCGCCACTTCCCACGGGGTGCGAGGCTCTCGGCCGTAGCAAAGGAAGGCTGGGGTAAATCCGGTGACGACGATTTCTGCCGTGAGCATTGCGAAAGCGATTTCAGGAATGTGCTGGTCCCAGTCTCTGTGGGTGGAACGATATGCTCTAAGGCTCTCCTTTACCGTGCCATTGTGCCTCTCTACCATTTGTCCTGCTGGCCTGTATGGCACAGTGTGGCGGTCGGCGATCCCCCAGTGGCTTAGGAGACCTCGCCACAGTTTACTGACGAATGGCTTGCCGTTGTCACTGGAAATGGAAACAGGTGTGCCGTGTCGGCAGAAAACTTGAACCATGCGCTCTATAATGTTTTTGCTGGTCGCTGTTCGTAAAAGAAAAAGTTCGATAAACTTTGTGAATTTGTCGATTATCACTAAACGGTGCTTGTTGCGTCTAAGTGTGGACGACAGAGGTCCTACAATATCCACACTTAGCTCCTCCATCGGTGCAGTGGCCCACTGGCTGCTCATAAGTCCTTCTGGCTTCTGGCGGCGGGCTTCAGTGCGTTGGCACAATTGACAGCAACGAACGTGCCTGGCCACGTCAGCTCTCATTCCCAACCAAACAAAGCGCGACGAGACGCGTTTTAGGGTTTTGAAAAAATTTGCGTGAGCGCTTGCGGGATATCATGTGACATCTTGAGTGCCAATTGGCGTAGGTGGGTAGGGAGCCAGGGTACCTTTCTTTCCCCGCGTAGTTGAACGAGCAGACCGTTGGCTTCTACTTCGGTTGTTTCCGCCAAGTGTGCCAGCAGGCGCCGGTCAGGGTCATCATCAGGAAGCTTCCTGCCTTGTTTAACTCTCAGTAGCGTCGACAAAAGAGTCTCCTGCTTTTGCTCTTCAATCAATCTTGCTCTCTCGCTCAAGCAGGTGACATCGTCGATCAGGGACACATGCTGCAGCTGCCTCAAAGGTGATCTGAGGCTCCGACTCTGGTGCACAGATGGGAAACAGCGCCTCAGGCAGGCTCTGATCAGGTATGTCCACCTGCTGGAGAGGTGCTCTACAGAGGGCATCCGCTGGGATATTCGCAAGCCCTCTTCGGTGCTTGATTTTGCAGTTGAAGCCCTGGAGTCGAAGCACCCAAGGCTTGACTCTTGGGAAGGCCTGGTCGGTGCTGAACATCCAGGATAGTGAGGAGTGGTCGCAGTAGATTTCAATCTCGGAAAACTCGAGGAAATGATTGAACTTGTCTACTTTCCAGACCACAGCGAGACACTCCCACTCATGGACGGTGTAACGTCGCTCAGATTCGGTAAGCACCCTGCTGATGAAGGACACCGGTTGCAGATGATCGGGGCCTTCCTGTAGAAGCACTGCAGCTATGCCAACTCCACTGACATCTGTTTCGACGACGAAGGGACGATTCAGGTCCGGCAAACGCATCACCGCATCGTGAGCCAGTGCATCCTTGAGCAGTGTGAAGGCATGCTCCTGCTGGTGATTCCAGATCCACTTTCGGTCATTTCTCAAGAGATCGGTGAGGGGGCGGGCAATAATGGAAAACTGATAAAGTTCCCATAATAGCCAACCAATCCCAGAAAGGCCTGCACTGCTTGACTGTGGTAGGTTGGGGGCAGTCGAGCACCGCCGACACTTTCCAGTCGTCCGGCCTACATTGTCCAGGGCTTATTACATGGCCCAAAAGCTTGAGCAACTGGCAGCACACCTGAACCTTGTCGGGGTTCATGGTGAGTCGTGCTGATCTGATGCGCTTCAGGGCTTCTCGGATATGTGCGACATGGCTGTCTAGCGTCTCTGAATACAGAAGTACATCGTCCATAAATGCCATAGCAATATGGTGATTGAATTCATTCAGGACTCTGTCCATCAGCGTTTCAAAGGAAGCTGGACCACCTGCAACACCAAACGGCATCCTTGTAAACTCGAAGGTGCCCTGGTGGCATATGAACGCCGTCTTCGGAATGTCGTCCTTGCGCATAGGGATTTGGATAAAAGCCCTGCGAAAGGTCAAAGCTTGAGAACCACTCCGCTCTCCCGAGTTGTGCAAGCAACCAGTCGGTTCGGGGCATCGGATACACAGGCACCCGGGTGCGTGCGTTGAGCGGCCGGTAGTCTATGGCCAGGCGAAAGCCTCGGGACGTTTTGGCCACCAGAACAGGTGCTCTGGTTCACTTACTGGTGCTCCGACGCTCAAGTCTCTGTTACCGCAAGTCTTGAAGGCAACTGTCAATGATCTTTTGTTTCTTTGAATTGACGGGGCGCAACTTGGAACGAACGGGGGGACTGTCTCCTGTGTCAATTCGGTGCTCGGCAAGGCAAGCGCAGCCGGGAGTTTTGGTGACGATTGGCCCAAAGATCTCTAACAATTTCTTTATGGGAGCATACACTCCCGGTCTCTTGGCAGAGTCTCCATCGCCTTCGGTAGCACTGTGGCTGGATGTGGTGGCGCAAGTTGACTCCTCTTTGAAGAGGTTCTCCAGGGAGTACGAATATTCTTCTGCCCCAAGCTCGCTGCTTGCTTGCTTTATAGCCTTCACAAATGGAACAATGGGCTGGGGCTCTGTCCCGATTGTCCATCCCCCAAAGGCCAGATGCAACGAGATATATACCACTGTAAGGAAATCCCTTCCTAAAACAATGTCTCTGCAGAGGTCGGGCATACACAGGAAACGTTGTCTCATGGAACCGGCCGCCCACCGGATCTTGCACCGAAGAGATGCAGTGGACTGGGACCAACCTGTTGCCAGTCGCAGCGTGCGCACCTTCCTTTTTTGACTGGCATCTGTGGCTTGAGCAGCGGCGATGGCCGGCCGACCCAAGAGACTTACGCTGGAGCCTGTGTTGAGCAGCGCCTTGAACGTTGACGACCCAATGGTAGCGTCAAGGAGCGGATCTTTCCCCCCGGCAGTAGTCGCCACTTGCAGCGCTCTATTGAAGATGCTAGCCGGGACAGCATCTACGAGTGTCCGTTTCCCGGACACTGTGCTTGAAAATGGCCAGGCTTTTGGCACCTGAAGCAGATACCTGCACCCAAAGCAGAGACCTGCACCCAAACGCCGACCCGTGGCACAGATGCGAGCGGGGTGACCAATTCCTCCACATCTCCGGCAATGGTCGACTCCTTGTTATCGCTGATGCCACTGAGACATCGGCAGAACTGAATCTCCAACTCCCACTGACGTTGCGGGTCCTGAAAGCTGGTCAGTCTAGTAGGCTGGTTCGAATGCCGCAGAGTGGAGTGGCCAGCGATACGCCGACGGCATAGCGACTGTTGTAGTTGACACAGCGGCTGCTAGAGCCGGTGCGAGAGTAGCGGGCATGGCAGCCTCCATCCCAAGGATGTCGCTGTTAGCTTGTGCCCGGAAAGCTAGGTCACGGGCCACCTCGTTGCTTCTTGTACTGAAGACACCGCAAGGCACGCTCCATGAGGCCATCCGCTGCCTTGGCAAGCTCGCTCAAATTTGCGTACTGCATCCCTTCCGCCGAATCCTGAACCTGGGGAAGCATTTGGCGTAGCACGCGGTCGACCTTCCCCGATTCTCTCGTAAAATTCGGCGATGGTGTTCTCCTCGGGGTGTTGAGTGCGGTGTCTCAACTCGTCGTTTAGACGTCGCTTGGCGTCGATTGAGGCAAACTCGGCATGAAAAGCAGCCGTGAAATCAATCCAACTGCCAAAGTCACCAATAAAACGCTACCATAATTTGGCGCTCCCTTCCAGTGCAGCGGGAACGAACTGGCTGAGAGGTTTTCAGTGGCGACTCCCGTAATCAAGCATAAGTTTTCTAGCCTCTCGATAAATTCTTTGGGCAACTGTTGATCACCGAAGACTGTAAACTTCGGCAACTGCGCCGCAATTCTCGGCAGAGGGCCGCCAGACGGGTGGACTGCAGCCGCGGTCACCTCGAGTCCGATGGTTGAGGGCACTGCAGCAGTCAGAAGCAGTTGGCGTACTTGAACGGAAACTTGCTCCCGCTGCATCGCGAATCCGTCCATTTGGCTTAAAAGGCGTCAATTCATCTGGCACCTCCAGGTTGTCCATCTTCAATCCCGGACAAGCCCCCACTTGTTAGGATGGAACCTTTACCGTCAGTTTTCAATCCAAGAACCTAACTGCACGTTCCCCCGGTCCGTCGTCGTCGTCTTTCCCATCCCGTCTCTGTCCTCTCGCGGCCATCTTGGTCTCTACGGGGCACGTGAGCCTGGCATAGTCCTCCGCCAGGCCCTCCTCACAGCACTTAAAAATGTTTTTCATCAAGAAATTAAAGACTTCCCTAGAACTTTGTGGTTAAAACCTATGTGGGTATTAAAAATCTCTCGACTTCAAATAAACAAAGAAATATTCGAAGTAAATATTTTATGATTGAGACATGGTGACTGAAACGCGTCTTCTACTGGTGTGTCTTTAAGGAGTCTTCATTTTTGGTCCCTTGATTTGCTTTCGCGTGACTTCAAAGCTGCCGCAGATTTAGTCGCTAGCCGCAACCTGTGCTTTGTCGCAGCAGCAAAGGTGGATACTGTAGATGTCTGTTTCGCTGTAGGTCGTTCTATAGCCGGTCAGTCGACGGAATGTACACCCACAACCGATTGGGACGTAGTGTGCATAGATTTCAGAGCGTTTTCAACTGCTCGATCGATAACACGTGTTTTATGAACCGCGTTTTCAATACGAGCTCCGAGGAGGTTACAAAAGAGTTCATTGTATGCCTGCGTCTCTGTCTGTCCGTCTGCTTTCCTCCTTGCCACTGGACAGCACAATGCGTGAGCAACTTGGGACCAATCTGCAGAGAAGGCGTCCGCTAATAAATTGCAAACAATCTCTCCGGTTTAAGTTGTCCCCATCTCTTAGATCTATAGGTCCTTGATCGGAACGCTGCGGCAGCAGCGACCCTAGCGTCCGTTCGACTTTTATTGGAAAAGCTTTACCTATCACATGGAGCGAACCGGCGTTATCTGCTTTTGAAGCCGCGCTAAGCGGCACCTAATTTCCCCTGTCCCATGGAGCGAAGCCTGTAGCCTGTAGCAGCGAATTGATGGATAAATTTTCATTAACTGGCGCGCGTCATATTTTCAAGGAACGCCAACCCAGAGAGAAGCCCTCTCTATGTTTTTTGCCAGTATTTCCATGAGCAACTGCCAGGATTGCGACACAGTGACTACACGTGCCGCTTGTTCCTGTGACGTAATTCCTTGCCACTTTTCGAGCATTTTTTTATGCTTGAACGGCTGAACATGTCAGGCTAAGACTCGTCACCGCTGTAGATGTGCATATATATATATATATATATATATATATATATATATATATGAAGAGCGGTCCCCGCTCGAAACGGCGTAATAAACTTCGAATTAGTAACTCCGACAGTACGCATCTTTGACTTATTAACTTTTCCCGGTCCATTGTTTTTATATTTAACTTACCTCACCTATATATATATATATATATATATATATATATATATATATATATATATATATATATATATATATATATATATATATATATATATATATATACTATGGGAGCCTAAGAAAAACGTCCAACGTCCCGGGTGTCGATCTGAGTGTCATTTCTCGTTCCCCGATTCTCGCGTGCACAGGCAGTATTCATGGCTAACTGTTTATGGCTGGTGACGTTTTAAGTGCTCCTTTTTTCATCCTCAAACATAATAATGAAATTCCTCCTCGTCTATCTCTTTCTGTGTGCAAAAAATAAACCAATAAAATAACCTAATGGATGGAAAGGGGATATTTAAATATGATGTTCTTTGCATTCCTTCCTCATGTAGCAAAATGTGCGTGAGCGACGCGTGATAAACTCTTTTCTGTTTTAAATCGGTTTGCTTAATAACGTAGATACGATATAACGTTTATTCCTATGGCTAACAGTTTCTCCGTTTATAATTGTTGTTTATTAGGACATATAATTAAGAACAACACCGAAGACGCCTCCATCAATGTTGCAAAGAAAGGGCCCAGATATTCCAGTAAACGAACACTCACGATCATTACGCCACTCTTTTCCTTGAAATGATTAGTGATGTCAGCAAGCAGCACAACTGTCAAGACTATTTCCGTGAAACCACCGATAGCGAAAAGAAAAATACATATCCCAAGCAGCGCCGTCCCATCAGCAATCCAGTACACGCTTCTAGAAACACAAAGATGGAAAGATTAGAAATAAAAAATGTCAGTACGATTTAAGAGACCATCTATTTTCTATATTTTATTTTCTTTTTCAGGTACGAGGAATGTAGCACTGGACATAGCAGTACATAATTAGTTGGTCGAAATTGAATAATACCTGGGTCAGCCGGGCACGTTAAAAGCCTTTAGAACGAACTCCTTTAAAGGGTCGGCTTACCAGCACCAGCCAGCACGCAAGATCGCGAACGAATCTGCCGATTTTATGATGGTGTTCGTACTGAAGGCCTTTATCGTGCCCGTCTGAAACAGGTATAACAGTCACAACCTTTATGAGCTGATACTCGAAAAATATTTGACAAAAGTTTGTTTTTGGATTTTGTCACAACGTACAGAAGACGTAGGCCTTCTCTCCCCTTGGTAAAAACAGTACAGAATCAGTAAACTCTAGATGCACTCAAGCATACTAAAAGTGTATTCTCCCTTGTGAAAGTGTACTAAAGATGAACATATAACGCACATGCAGTACGAAGGGTGCCGTACTGAAAGTATACTCTTAAATACAAAACTAGTACATGCACTTGAAGTGCAGCCAGACTACACTGTAACCGTACTCATATCATACTAATAACGTACACTTATAATACACATCGGTAAGTGTTTTAAGTACACTTCTTAAGTAGTCTATAAATGTACTCGGTAGAGAATTTAGAGTGTACGGCCATGTGCTAACAAATTATTGTTAGCTACTTAGCTTTTGTCTAGATAGATACCGTGTCGAAAGTTTATAAAACAATATGTATCGAAATGCAAGAGCTATTTTTCCGATTGCGAGGACATCTCGTTACGTCAACATCTGGCTTCAACTGCCGGCAACTGCCGTTAGCGATATAACCATGACACTTTAATTGTCACAAAAAAGATTACCTAAGAGATCATGAGCCATTCCACTCTGTCAAGGTGGATGACCAGCCAAGCTGTTTAGCACACGTCGCAGACGTGACACAACATTTTGAACAAAGGTACAAACACATTTATTGTCCTGATCGGTGGTCATCGTAACGAAAGGTACTCTCACACATTTACCGTTGTCTTGAAAGGTGGTCATTATTTTGCGTGGACGGCTATCGCCGCCCCGAGAGCCGGAGGAAACTTGACACACGCGACGGGACCGCTACCCGGCGGAAAGTAGACACGCGCGACGGGACCGACAGGCAGGGAGAGCGGAAGGAAAGGAAACTAGACACGCAAGCGCTTGGAACGACGACAAAGTGAGGGCGGTGCTAGCGTAGATGTGGCCGACGCGGGTCTCACAGCGGCAAATTTTTTAGAAACCTTTAATATATACCTGAGAGTCTACTGATCTTGAAATTTGTGACTATTGATAACTAATCTACTGAATAGACCTATTGCTAAATTACCCAATTATCAAGGTGAATGCAGAAAATGGTGTTCCACGCGCCACGCCGCACGTGCCGGCGTCTGCAGCAGTAGCTGTTCTAAGGCAGAAGTCTTAAACAATTGGCATATTGCACGCGCGTTCGTCAACGCTTTATTTTGGCTATTTGCTTCTAATCTTTTATACCGGGAAGGCGTGCGCGTCCGGCGCGTGCGGCAGTGCGGGCGTAGAGGTTTTGTAGACGCACATGAAAAGTCCAGGAAACTCTAGCCATAAACAGCCTCGCTGTAAGAACAAACTGGTAGCATTAGGCTCCGTCGAACTGATTGGACAGCGAAGATATTTTTTACGCACTGGTTCGGTATACTTTTTTTATTTATTTAGTAATGGTCAATGGCCATAACTTATAAAAAAATATCGATTTTCTGGTTGATTTTGATGTGATCCGAATGAGTCAACAGAAATTAAAAAGACGTGTAATGATTTTTTACGGCCGCTTCGCAACAGGAACTCCCTTGAGATTACGCATCGAATTTTTAAAATACGGCATGGCTTGTGATTGGAATGTTTTATGTTTAAATACATTATATGCCTAAATGCTCAAATAGGTAACTTTAAAATGAATTTTATTCATAAAGACAGGGGACGCGGGGCAACACATCTTTCTACTTTCAACACACAAATGATTTTTGGCCGGGACACATTCCCTTAGGAACTCCACTATAGGAGAGGGAAAGTTAAAGGGCAACTCCACTTCATTTGTACGATTTTGTGGCTATGATCTGTTTAGTCGAAGTCGGACGACCCTTAATCACGATATATAGTTTGTTATTCGGTAGTGTGTATAGTTTTGTAGATATCGCGTATCCAAGTTTCGATCCCGGCGGCATGGCGAAACCGAAACTACAGGCTCAAGCAGCTTGGCAAAATTGGCGGCGCGTCGACGGCATGACGTATTGGCGACTCCAGCGAAATCAACGCTGCGTTGCGGTAGCGCCGAGAAGCTCAAGAGAGGAGGTCGTTTCGACTCTGTCGTCTGCTATTGCTGCTTGGTTCTCGTAGGCAGCATAGAAACAAACATCGTTTCCAGTAATGATTTTTATGATTCCGCCATGTCATTCCTATGCACTGACTAGAAGAAGGTTTCTACCGTCGAAATATCGCTTTGCTTTCAAATGTAACATTGATTTTACGCTGCAGTGCAGGAATTTGTGGTGGTCCGCGTGCTGAACGACGAAAACGACCTCCTTTCGTCCGCCATTTTGCCTGAGCAGCGCGCAATCTATAGTTCGCTGGAGTCGCGAATATCTCGTGCCGCGCTCCTGAGCAGAAGCACCGACATTGCCGGCTCAGGCGCACGTGGAGTTCCAAAACAAAACGTAAGTTGCACATTTTCTTTTTTACCGCTGCACTTTGTAAATATGCACCAAATGTAGTAAGTTTTAGTGAGTATTTATAAATTTGCCGGCCGAGAAGCGAATCCGGCTACTATATATATGACGCGGGCAGTGCCGGCGTCATATTTCTTGCTCGCGAACCCGGACAAAAATAAATAATGGGAGACAGATGGACAGACGGTATCACCAAGCGGTCTAAGTTGTTAAAGCTAAGGTGCATTTATGTGCAATCTGTTAGGTCAACTGCGACCGGCTGCTCTTGTTGGAGCAGCCGGCGGACGGTACGCGAACAGCGACGGCACCGCATCGTTCTTGAAAGACGCGTGTTTCGTGGAGAAACCCGCAGCAGTCATCAGCCGCAGATCCCGTTGTAGCTGTCTCGCGTAAAGTGCTGGGAGCAGATCTTCGCTTTGGAGCTCGGAGTCCACGCTCTTCCGAAGTTGTGACGGCCTGGAGCTGAGCCGGTTGGTTTGACATGACACCTTTCGGCACATTGTCGGGAATGCAAATCTGTTCCCGACTTCACGAACATCACTGTCGTTGCACGACACCGGAAACAGCTTGGAAGGGAGATCCTCGAGTTCTGGCCATTGAGGAGAGGGTGGAGAATGCGTAAGTGTCGCCTCCATTGCGCTCTTTCCTAAAGAAAAAAATATATCTGCGGGGATCGGCCCCTCGGAGACACATGTCGGGACCATGTGAATGCCAAGATCCGACAGAGGAAGAAGAAGTTACCGCTACCGAAAGTGTAGAGAAAAATAAAGTTTTGTAAGATCCGACAGCTGAAGAAGAGGTTAACTCTACGGTTAGTGTCGAGAAAAAGGAAGTTTTCTATATAAGATCTAACATCCGACAGATGAAGAAGAAGATACCTTTTAGGATAGTGTTCAGGAAAAGGAAGTTTTATTAAAAGGTTGATAGTCCAGCAGTGTGGTTCTTTGTTTTCTCCTCTTTATCGCTTTTCCTCAACGTTCAGCTGGTATTCAAGTAAGCTTCCGAAGTCCATCCGGCGAACGGCACCGACACCTTGTGCCTCTTCTGGTCTCTTGGGAACTGGCGGAACCGCAGCTGCGGTTTGCGCACAGGATCGTTGGTGCAACCCACAGCACTACAAGTCGTGCTCGGCATTGCCAAGCGCGAGTCCGGCGAGTCTCTCCGGCTCCACAAAACGCGCGTGAGCGAGCAGCACCGCTTCGCTCTCTTCCGCGCTGTTGAGGAAGCTATGATGGAGTTAAATGAATTGCCCGGACACAAATAAAAATAGGAGAACAAAGGATACTAACGCGGTAAGCACCTCTTACCGTCAGCAGAATCGCAGAATGCCACGGAAACGAAGCGTCCGCGGCGTCCATACGAGAGCATAGGACAAAACCTATGTCATTGCCCAGTGTTGCTTCACTAGCTCACCCGGTGCCAGCGTTACTCAGCCGCTGTCGGTCCGCTAACCTAGCCGGAAGAACGCTTTTAATATTTGTTTTAATCGGGAATGCGGCGTCGGTTTGATGTGATATTTTGGGTATAACCGTATTTTGACTCCCTAAAGCGATATCAGTCATTTCTATAGGGTCAACTCTTTGAGTGAAGTTGCCCTTTGAAAGGAGGGGAAGGGGAAGGAGGGAAACAATAGAAGGCCCCGTGGAGAAAAAAAGAACGGGGGCGAGCGAAGTAAGGAATGTAAAACGCAGAGACAGCGGGAAGAAGAGGAAGAAAGGCGGCATCCCGATTTCCCTCTCAAGAGCTATGCCCACTCAGCCGCCCCGCCAAGGTTGCCAACTCTTGTCTATGGAATGTCAACTCTCTCTCCGACTGCGACAACGAGGCCGACGAAATGATCTTCGGCGTCTCTTTTATGGCTCACGCCTCCAAGATCTCGCGCCCGTAGCGGCTCTCGTTGGCCCACAAAACACGCGCGGACGGGAACTCACTGGGCACAGGGAGTGCAAACCTTGAGGTGATGGACCATGGGGTGTTGGGAGTCCTCGTCGTTTTTTGTTATTTTTCTTTCATGTTCTTGCAGGCGGTCGTTGAGGCAGCGGCCCGTCTGCCCGATATACTCTGCACCAAACAAGAAGGGCATGGAATGCGCCCGCCCGACCGCGCAGGGAACAAAGGGGGCCGCGTGTCTTTTCACGCAGCCGATCTTGGGAGGAGGGGGAGAGTTTACCAGGCGGCAAATTGCGCCCAACTTGAAGGGGCACGAGAACGCAACGTCTGTGTCGAAGTGACGAGCCATTGCTTTTAGTCGGTGGGTGGTGTTGTGGAAATACGTTTGGTTATGAATCTTTGCCGGGCAGGCTTCCGTGCAGCGGCTTTTTCGGTGATTAATTTTCTGAGAGCGGAGGCCAGCAGGTCGTGCGGGTATCCGGCGTTTGTGAGGCGGCTGAGCTGTCCCTGCAGGTCATATGGGGAGAGGTGATAAATGGCAGGACTTTGTGCGGATAGAGGAGATTAGACCTTTTGCGATGCCCGCTTTTAAAGTCTTTGAGTGATGGCTTGAAAATTGCAGCACCGGCTTCTGCAAGCGCCACTTTAAGCGCCAGAAAATGCCTCCCTGGGTGGCTACGAGGCGTACATTGTGGAATTGGAGACCCTCCGCTGAGGGGCCCTCCCAGGTGAAGGTCAGGCCGTGTTCGTGTTGTCTGTGAAGGCCTTCTGGATGGTGGCGGTGGGCGCGCCTTAAGCGCGAAACACATGTACGACGAAACCGTCCGATCCGACGTCCGATCAGGCAATACGACGGTCGCAGGCGAGGGTTTTCAACGCACTCCGGTGCTACAAAAACCCTCTCCCCCCAAGATCATTCCGGCAGTCCGCACGTCGGATCGGACGGTTTCGTCGTACATGTGTTTCGCGCTTTAGTCGTGCACTCTTAAAAAAAAGCTAGTAGTGCTTACTAGGTAAGAGCTAGTAACCGCTTATCACATATGTTACTAGGTACCTAGTAACCTTAGGTAGTAACGGTCAAGCTAGTAACGGTTACTAGGTCAAGAAGCTAGTAACTGTTACTAGCCTCAAAGCAGAATCCATGTATTTTCCTACCGGTAGCTAGTAACTAGCGCTACCTCCCGACGGAAGGCCGGAAACGGAACTAGTAACGTGACTTTCGGTGAAAACAAAAGTGTGTGGTTATGACACTTACCACCAGGTGGCAGGCGCAACAAAAAGTGAAACTGGAAATGAGTAATCCATGTGGCGCTAGTCACCGTCCAATTAAACGTACACAAAAAAGAAAGCCGATTATTTATAGTTTATTTCAATTCTTCCACATTTCAGTTAGATACATATAAACATGCACACCCACATTTTAGCACACAATCGACACAACGCAATCAACACAAACACACGCTTACTTAATCACTCTAATCGCTAACTTACGGGCGGGGGCAGTGGAGATCGAACCCAGGAGGTTCCCAGCGCAAGGCTTCGAGCTGAGACGCGTTAACCCACTCGGTGACTTCCTCCCCGCTAACTTCCTTGGCTGCCCTTGAGACTTTTATAGTGACAATTTGAGTGCGCAAACTTGTCGTCATGTATCAGCACGTCAGTTCTTCGCACTCGCTAGGTCAGTTGGGCGACGAGGCAAACCGCATGAAAGCGACGGGAACAAGCGGCCAAGGCGGTGAGCGACGTTTCCTAGAAATTAAAAAAAAACTGAGCGACGCAACGGGTGACCGTGAGAAATCGCCGTTGCTCGTCGCTGTCTCCGTCGCTCGTCTCGTCTCTCGCTAAATCGATTACATGCGGTTCAGCCTTTAAAACGAATGCGGTCGCCGTCGGCGAGAGAGTGCTTTCTTGCCGTCTCCCGCGGCGAACGAAGGCTGTAATTGACTGGGAGTACGACGGCAGCTGCACTCCTTTCGCATGCTGCGCTCCTTTCGCGTGCTGCGCTACAAAAATGCATGCTAAATTAATACCGCGTGCAGCTCGCATCTTAATTTTTGTAGTACACTGACAAATGCTCGCGTTTTTGGGGAAGATATAAACAAATTCAGAAAGACTCGTAGGATGCCAAAACAGGTTTTTTTTTTCATTAGTCCCAAAGCTACATACACTATTTACGACGCACATCAACGGTTGTGACAGTGCGCTGTCACGACCGAAGACAGCTCAATCGGAATCATTCAACCACCGAGCACACACAAACCGTGAAGAAGCTCTCAGTGTCAAGTAGGAGGAGGCGGAGAAAAGCTTCTTGGACGACGAAACCCAATCCAGTGATAGCGACACCGGCTCGTTACAACTATCCTCGGGGCAGTCCAGGTCCACGCACACCTCCGCCCCGTCAAGCGCACGATCGTTAACTATGAACTCCAACACGGGAACACGAGAACAGCGCACGACACAAAGCAAAAACGGCAGGTTCGCACCGGAGAAATTAGCGTCTTGCGAACTCCGACTGGCCCCACTTGCTTGTCCAGGCTTGTCGTATACAATGTTGCCAATCGTCTTTTGTGAAAGAAAAACATAAATTAAAAAAAATAGAAAATAAATTAAAAAATATGAAAAACAGAATGAACTTTTCTTTTTTTCGGAAACGTTTTTAGCATGTCCTACGTGGCAATTTTCATCCCAGTTAAAACCAAAATGAAAATATAAACGCTCACAAACGAATGCAGACTAGAAGGAAAGTAAGTAAGCCGCATGGCTACTGCATCAACAATGGCTGCTGCGCTCGCTGGAGCGCTGGCAAGCGCTGGCTTCCGCGTCGTGCTGGTACGGAGGCTGCAATCGTTATAAAGTCAGCTCCAACCCTTAAACATGCCCCCTCATACAATATTTGGCACTACGATTGCGTGTGGATACCTCCCCCTGCGATCTGAAACAGCAAGCACGTCGCAAACGCCGGCAATCGGGTATGAAGCAAGCGCCGCCATCTTCTCTGCGCCTTTGCGGTAGTAAATAGCTAGTAAAAAGGTAGTAACGGTCAAATAAAGGTAGTAATGGCTGCATTTGCGAACTTTTTACTACCTATCGCGTGTTCGAGGTAGTAAATAGTTAGTGAAAGGTAGTAACGGTCAGAAAGGGGCAGTAACTGCTGCAGTTACTAACTTTTTACTAGCTTTTTTTTAAGAGTGTGGAGCACCGGATAGTCGTCCACATATCTGTACACCTGGGTTCCTGGGACGTCGCTGTCCAGTTGTTTCCTGACGGCCTGATCCACGAAGAAAAGGTAGACCTCGCTGAGCGGAGTTGCCAGGCAGGACCCGATGCAGACACCCGATATGTGTGTGTATATCTTCCCGCCGTGCTCCACCATGATTGGGTGCATCAACGCGCTGAGGGGGATACCGGAAGAATTTTGGAGTTTGACAACGCCTGTGTAGTGATGACTTTTTCTACCGCATCCAGGAGAATGTCGAAGTCGAGGCTGTAATACATGTACGTGATTTCAAGAGAGAAGGAGGTACCTGGGTCTGATGTATGAAGAAGCAGGAGAGCTGGGAGGAGTTCCTGAGGGTTGCCTAGGCGGAAAGTCTGGATGTTGAAAGTTGAAAGGTGTTTTGTCCCGTCCCCTGTCTTTATGTATAAAACTCTTTCAAAAGTTACATCACTACCAATGTGCTCACAAACAATTAAGCTCAAAGAGCTTTTTTTGCTAACTCGCAGAGTATCTTTAACTGCGATACATTGCGTGCGAGCACGCAAATGACATACTTTTTTTGCGTTTTTATGTCGCCAGTGTTAAATTGAAGAGACGCCCCTGGGTGTTGCTTCCGGTTTCGACCTGCTGTCGATGAAATAATCCTTACGAGATGTGTTGTAAAATTTTTACGGAGGCGCTATTCGGTGCTAGGCAAAACACGCGTCTCTTCGTTGGACTTCCTATCGGCCGACATTCCATCAACGGAGGCCCTTTCATTTATTTTCTCGTCTAGTTTCCGACCGGCGAACCGGCTAGCTACTTCGTCCCTGGCATCCGCACAGAGGAAGAACCCTGCTTCGCTAAAGTATAGCCCGCATGGCCGCGGGCCGGCGGGCTTGGTTTTAAACAGTCTGTATTATAGAAAGTTTTCATCCACTCGATAGGGGTCACGTGGTTTTGGGGCCGTGTTCGCAATAGGAGCAGCGAGGAGGTGACAAAATGCGTTGATCGTCTGCAAACGATCCCGCCTTTCCTCCTTGCCACGCGAAAACGCAGCGCATGCGCACTTGTGAGTCGTAACCGATCGCCGCCAGAGCCGTGTATTGGGAAAGTTTGGCCATTCATTGCTTTGAATATATAGCGCGCATCTCGTGGTCGACTACATTCTGCGAAACAGCCCATAGCGGTGGTAGTGAGCTCTAAAAATACGACTCGACTAACTTAATTCGTTTTAGCATCGCTAGAGAAAAAAGGTATACCTCTTGGTGACTGCAAACTTGGCGCATGTGAGGTTTTTGTCACGTCAATATTCAAGTGTAGAATACACGTCGTGCGCTTCAAACCAGAGGAAACTGCGTAGTTGCAATCATCGGAGCTGATTTGCTAATGACGCCATTGCCACCGAGATGCCGAGATTGAAGGCGTCTATTTCATGCTTTAAATCTTGTTTCCACTATTGCGACGTTGGGGTGTGCTTATTGGTCGACACTGTGCCGCACTTCTAGTTTACGCTCTAACCGCGAGGGAATATTTCGCGCTGGCGGCGGCATCGCCGCGGTTTGAGGTGGACCCCCCCTCAAATCTAGGCTCTCTAGTCGGTGACGCATATCACGCGCTGTCTGATTGGCGGTCGAAACGCGCTCCCTCACCCTCCTTTGAGTTGAGGAGCGGAGGGGGCTCAGCCTCGTAACCTCTACTCGCCCAACTCACACTTCATGCTTTTCTCGCGCAAACGGTTTTGACGGTTTTCACCGCTGGGAGGAAATAGGGGGACGCAGCGGAAAACGCGCGCCATCTTGTCAACGGAGACATGGCCTGCAGGACTGAGTAGGACAGGTTTTGAGTTTTTGTTCACGTTGATGTGCTTGGATTATCGATTTTGGTCGGATGCTTGTGGTTACAGTTAAATCAAGGATTATATGTGTTCAAGGAAATCAGCGAGGGTCGCGAAACCCCTCTCCATGGCCACGCCGATACGACGGTAAGTGGAAGAGGTCTCGCTCTAACGAACCGAGCCTATCTCCTGGGCTGCAGGGCTGGCTGTTACGTGGCCTTAACAACCCCCGGAATCTTCGAGAGACTTCCGGTAAGAAATTTGAGCGTCATGTCTTTCGGTGGTACGCTTTTAAGAAGTTTCGGTTTACGGCGGAAAATTTATTTAATAGGATTAGACACATATTATTCTTGCTGTTTACAGATTTAAAAACTTGTGCTGCTAAGGTGAAACAAATATTTTGGTTAGCTAATGTTTCGCCCTCATACTTTGCTCTCATTGGTCGGTTGTTTTTTGTATTTTGACCGTTTAAAACAGTTGCTCGTTGGCTGCCTCGGCTGCGTGATGCGTCGGCTAAAGCCAATACCTCCTAGACAGCAAAGCATGCTCATTATGTCACATGACGTCCCGTCCGGGGGTCCGGCACGGGCGCTGATTGCATCCGAGTGCCGCGTCACCATTTGCCCCCCCCCCCCCCCCCTCTCCGTGGGGCTCGTTTTCTATTGTAGTCCCACGCGAACGCTGACGCGGCACGCGCATCCAATCAGCGCCCGTGCGGGACCCCCGGACGTGACGTCATGTGACGTAACGCGCAGGCTTGAAAGCTGCTTAGGAGGTGTTGCTAATGCTTCTCTATCCTGGGGAAGGTAGCGCCATTCTTTGAACTAGCCGCCGCGCACACTATTGGCCAGTCGTCACGCGACATCTGGGTTTCGGTTTGGGAGTTCCGGTCGCCATGAATTTCCCAAGATGTTGCTACGCCGCAGCCGACGGGCTGCTGCGCCTGTAGAAAAGTCGTCCGGAAAGTTTTTCAGTGTTCCTTCTGGCGCAGAAAATGAACCTCGGAGGAAGATCTTGCTTCACCGAATCGGCCGAAAAGATTTCAACCCGACGGGAGCCTCAAAGTTATGCGAGGCGGGTGCTCGGTATAAAGCTCACCAGCATTAAAAAATACAGCTGTTTAGACCGAGTGATGCACTCAATTCAACCGTAAGCGCGAGCGATGTAATAGCGAGCACAATATTGCCAACTTGACATGCACGGACGCCCGTGCCGTGCATGGAAGTAAAGGCCCCTACGTACAGTTGCGTTTGAGAGCAATTGATTGCGTTCCGTCGAGAAACAAAAGCGAGCAGTGCCGTACCAACTTGTTTTTAAAGGAACTGTGCAACAATTTTAGTGATTTGCTGAAATAATCTGGGAGTTGGTGTCTCGACCTTTCTGAAGTAAAGAACAAAAAAACCGTTTTTGTCTGCATGTCCTAGTTTTATTTTAAAAAATGGACAAAGATTATGGTTTTCGGCACCTGTCAACTCCTTCACCATCTTCCGACTCTCGTGCGCTGTGACGTCAATGGGGTCGCGCGGGGTTCCGGTGAAGCTGATGGCTCTCTAGAGCCATCAGTGAGCAGCGAGAACTAGTCCGCTCGCGACCGCGTGACCACGTGCTGGCGGGCGCAGCAGGAACAATATGGTGAAAGAAGGAAAGTCTCATTCGGGTCCGGCCAACACCTCCTAGAGAAGAAGGCCATAGCGCTCCGAGTGATTACGTCACAATGTCGGAAGAAGCAAGGCCATGGCGCAACTACCTGAGAAAAAATGCTATCGACGTGAAAAAAATGTTTCTCGTCAAGCAGCGCGGTGGTGTTCTTGCGCGTTTATCCGACATTAATATATGTTTTAAAAGCGCAGTCTTCTACGCGTTACCAAGGTTGAAAGTACCGAATTTGTGTTTATGAGTATCCCCGTAACCGCGGGAATACGTGCAGTCCCGCAGCACCCCACACTTTCCGAATGAACCGGCCGGTTGCGACATTTTCTTCCCTCACACGGGCTCCGATTCTGGTAAATTTACGTTGTGTGTGAGCGGCTGACTGTCTGCGAAGAAACGTTGAGACATTTCAGAAGGGAAGGAAACCGAAAAAAAAAAAAATTCAGTCATCATCGCAGTGAGCGCACTCGAGCATGAGATGGGTCGACAACGTGAAGCCTTTCGTCGCCGCTGCTCTCGTGTGTGGTACTTTTGAGACTTTTTTTCCGTCGTTGTTCTGTCATCACCGCAGTCTCGGGTAGTTTTTTTGTGTTAGCTTGATACTTCGGCATTTACGTGGATTCGTGAAACAAGTCCTGCTGCGGTTTGAGTGACATGTGTAACAACTAGCCATCGATGACTCTGGTCGATTCTCGATAGATCATAGACCTCTCTCTCGATAGAGAGATACTTCTTGGAGCTCATGTTCAAATGTTTTGTCACGGATATTGTGGGACGTATGGATACGATTGAAAGGTGAGAAACAACTTATTTACGGGCTTTCTTGGTCATGTAGGACGCAAATAAAGTACCCCAACCGTTTTGTTTTTTAAATCGCGTGATAGGATGGAATTTTGTTCTTTGTCGTTATCGGTGTGCAGTTGCGTCGACATTTGTAAATATGCGTGGTAATCTAGTTTTCACTGGAAGGTGAAAAGCAAGTTTGTGTGAATATTGAAAGTGCGTTGTTTGTTGTTATGTGTTTATTTAGACTAATGTTATTTTATTGCCTTTACCGCGTTTATATATATACTGGAATCTTCACTGCATTAAGGTAATAGTATTATTATACAAAAAATAAGTTATATTTCGTTCTAAGGCAGGTCGAGCCCATAGGGAGAAGTAAATTAGGTGACTAATACCCGTGCCACACGGGCAACTTGAATGTCATTTAAAACGAATGACATTCGTGTGATCGACGAATCGACTCGCGATCTGTCGCGCGTGGAACGCCCCACCACGCTCGGAGTGTCGCGCGCTGATTGGCCGATCGTTCAAATGTCATTCGTTGTAAATGGCATTCGAGTTGCCCGTGTGGCACGGGTATAAGTAGTAAGTTTAGTACCTCTGCCACACGGAAAAGTTAATATATTTTCATTCAGTGATATGGGATTTAATCCAGCTCGCGGTCTTGAGTGAAGCTGATTTGTCGACCCCATAATGTCATTCAATCGAAATTGCATTAATTTTGCCATATGGACGGCGTATGATGCAAGAATTCACTGACTGCACGCAATAACATCGCTTAAATGATCGGAAGTGACACTTGTCTTGCCGTGTCCGCGTTGACTACATCTACCTGATTTTTAACTGATCTGTTTTGCTGTGTCCAATCACTGCGTGCCTCGCCATTTTGTCTATTTCTTTCGCCTACATCGTGCCATTTCGTGCCGATTATTTAGCTGGTGTAATGTTTTGTCCGTGTAATAAAATGTTTTCTAGCCCCGTTGCTATGTGCAGCTTTCATTTAGCTAATAAGGCACGTGTATTTGGCTAAAAGCGCGTTACAACGGTCGATCCACGCGCGTTGCCTTCGCTTCGACGCGCCCCCGATGGCCTTCCTTTGCGACGTCACGAGAAGAGCGCTACGGCCTTCTTCTTTAGGAGGTGTTGGTCCGGCCATACCCGTCCGGCTCTGTCCCCCTTCCCCCTCCGGCTTCTGGCGGCTTTTCGCGGTAGCAGATAGAGCTGACGGTTTTGTGGAAGATGGCGCCACTGAAACCTCCGTATAATAAAAGTTTTGTCGATGATACCAGGTTTTTGACGCATTTATATTTATGGTGGAACGACAAGATTTATTGAAAAGTTACCTTTTATGGAGCAGTATTTCGCGCAACTTGCTATTTTTTTACAAGGCCCCCATTGACGTTACGCCGCAGTGTTTCTCATGGCCGCCGCTCGCGGCTGCAGGTCGGGGAATATTCTAATTTTTGCCTCGCGATTACGCGGCGAAATCGCAACATTTCGAAGTAAGGAGGTGTGTTTTTTGTCCTTTGTGACAAGATGAACAATGTCAAAAGTAGATGATGCAAATTTTTTCAACGTTAAAATCGTCGCACAGCTGCTTTAAGTGGGGGGGGGGGGGGGGGGAAACCAACCCCCTCTCCCAGGGCCGGGGGGGGGGGGGGGGGTGCCCCTGGTATTTTTTGGGCGCCGCCTGCCAGTGTTTGCCCTGCCCAGTGGCGGCTGTTTCAGAGAAGGGGGGGGGGAACACATGCCTTGCCCCCCCCCCCCCCCCCCCCCCCCAGTTGGTACGCCCAGGAAAGCGAGTCACCGGCATATCTTTGCTTCGTATGAAGCGTGGAATCCAATTCAAGGAGTTGCTTGGCACGCGACAAAAGAAGTATGGATCTCCTGCGTCCTTGCAGTCGCAACGCAGTGAAACGCTCACAAGCTGCAACTGTGCGTACAAGTCGTTGAAGACGACCTGCTCCTGCTCATACTTGTGGCATCGGCGCCGCTCCCAATTACGGGTGCGTGCGGAGTACGCGCTCTCGTCAAGTGTTACGTACGTGCTCGCGTACCATACTTTGTTTCGCACACATAACTTGCAACGCTGCTGCGGCTGCGGACCCGAGCATGTGGATGTATCTATACTCCGTTTTAATATACGTGCGAGCGCAGCCAGTGCGACAAGCACGAGTATGTTGTCTCTGCCGACGCTCTAACTGCACGAGCGTTTGTGCTTAGCCCGCTCAAGGTGCTTTCGCTCTCGTAGCGTAAATGATGTCTCCTTTGCTTGCAGTCTTATTGAAACAAAAACGCAAGCCAACAAAACATTTAAGATCAACCCCAAACTCGTGCCAGCAGAGCAAAAGCCGTAGGCCAAACCCTCCCGAAACCTCGCCAAGGACATATATTAAAAAGAAGTAGTGAATCATTTGAAAGCATGGAAAATATAATTGCAATTTGTGGTTTTATATAATAATTAAAAACGACTTGCAATTCCTGTGAAGCCGAAGGGTGAACGGCACTCACGAGACACTGACAAATAATGCAACTCGGTAGGGACGATTGGGACGATTATCCAAAACACTCACGAGATTTTCGGTTGGACGCACAGATCTAGAGCGGCTTCAGGACGGTCGGATGTGAATGCGGGCACTAAATGAGGTCATTGTCGCACTTATAAGACGAGAAAAGTCCACACAATCGGCATCCCACCCACTGCAGCTGATCGAGACGTCGAGACGCTTGGGAACTTCTGGAGGGCGCCTCCGTCACAAACCGGAAGTTAGAGGTGGGGTAAGGAGGGTTTTTTTGGAGGAGGAGGAAGAGAGTGCGCCACTTTTCCCATATACAAGGGCTTTAGCGTCGGATGCTCGACGGCACCTGTGCCAGCGGTGCGGTGGTGGTTTTCGTTTGCGGTTGTGGGTTATCGGTCCATTTCGTCTACCAGTACGCCGAGCAAACGACACTTTGTCTCATGCTCGGCTCGGTGGTGCTCCAATTTCGATGGCAACAGCTCTGCCAAGTTCTTTGGGTTCCCGAGTGACGAAAGAAAAAACAGGGGCTACTTACTTCTTTTGTGTATAGTTCCGGATTGCCGAAACCTTGCATGGTGCCTGTTTTATATTGGTAGACTTATTGTAGAACGTCAGAAGGGACAGTGCATTTATGTTAAGATGAGCGGTATGGGAGGGGGGAGGGGGCGGATCTGTGTTAGAGCACCGCAGCTTGGTAGCACGTGCGTCGAGAAGTTCGCGCCGCAGAAGGAACCCGCGAGAGACCGTGGCGATCGAATCACTCTCGCTAATTACAGAAAAGTTGAAGGTGTGATTGCAGGGATACTTGAAGTTCATGTAGATTTTCTTACTTTTTTGTGCCGTGAAGCGATCCTTTTGTTGTATAAAGAGCGTGCCTAATAAAAAGAGAACTCACAAAATAAGTTTGCTTGTGCTCAGACTGGCAACGTGCACTCATACTGAGCTGCGAAACACCAGCGGCTGGACGCACTTTGCATTCATTGATTGACGATAAAATGAGAATCGGCAATCACTGGCCATGCAATGTTGCCGAGTCGATCTCAATCGATCGACGCAACCTCAAGTGCAATCGTTCGCGAAGCGTCGGACAGTCGCAGAAAAAGTTAAGCACTTTTTTATCTTTTAAGTCATTGTCATTACATTGTTTTGTAGAAAAACCAAACGGCGGCCGAATGGGATGCAAGCCCGTTCGGAGTTCGGAACAGTTCCTGGTTCCCTAAACATCGGCGTCAATAGGATGCAAGTTCGTTCGGAGTTCGGAGGCTGCTCCGAACTCATATAGGTAGACTTCGGAGGCTGCTCCGAACTCCGAACGAACTTGCATCCTATTGTTGCCAAGGGTGACAGGGAGAGGGGGGACAACGCTTTTCACTTCTGGTTACAGGGGAAAAACAGTTTGCGCGAAGCCGATGAAGCAGCGCTGAACTTGGCCTGAGGAAGCGGCGAGGGACGAGAACGATGAGATGGCAATCCGGCTGACCCAGAGAGCAGGGCCAAGATCGGAGGTGGTCGCGGGGCCAGCTGCCTACAGACAGTGAAATCCTCCAGCTTTCTTCGCTTTTGCTTGCGGAAGTCTCTGGCAGACGTCCATTTCGAGACTCGGGAGCAGCGGGATGTGCCGTGTGCGTCAACTTTACCTCGTTTCGACTCAAGCGCTGACGAGTGTCTTTCCAATGGGTATACTTGTGATTATGCTGTGCGACGCCTTCATTTGGAGTTTGCTGTTTTCATCGTAATTAGGCTGTCAGGTTCTATTTACGTATCACGTTCGTTCACTCTTCGCGTGATCAAAATCAGTGCGATGTGTCGCGCCTCCAAGCAGTTTCAGAAATCGTATTTATTTCTTAGTTTTGCAAATAAATATGTCCCTTTGATATTTTGCCTATATTTTTTTATACATTATGTCTGCATGCGTGGATGTGCCCCTGCTACTCCGGCCGTGTTTAAGAGGTATCTTTGGCATTCCCAATATTATCAGAACTCGATAATTTCAATACGATAGGCAAATAGAAGCTCTAGGTTCGTGTCCCTGCAAGCACTCGCTTTACGTTAATTTATTGTTTTAACGCTTCACCTAATATTCTTTCTTAATTAGTGAACGTTAAAGAAATACTCCCACAAAAAAAAAAAAAACAAAAAAAAAACACTAGACACATGTAAACCCCTCTCTCCCACTCTTGCGCGTGTTTGCAGTTTACTATGTATTCCAGTGTGTGCGCGCGCGAGGGGAATGCACATGCATCGAAACGGTGACACAGAGTCAAGCCAAGCGCTGCGTCAGAAACACACCCAAATCATTTATGTTGATAGTACACCGAAAGCAAACCTTCCGTTTTACAGGAAGTGTACTCATAGTCTACTAGGAGCGCACTTGCAGTCTACTAAATGTTGTGCGAACCATGGGGTTCCCTATATTCCCATCTAGGCCTAGCTTCAAGGAGGCCGTGGGAGTCGTCGTCACTTTTGGCGGCGGCTACCCGGATACGAGGAACCGAGGCCGGACACTTCGAAGGCGACGGCTCTCCCTCACCCACGTAGGGTGAATGTGCCGCCGGTGCATCCTTGGGACTGATTGTGAACGCGTCCCATTTTCGGGTGACCTCCTATCGGCCTTCTATCGCAGGCTACATAAGCCGGCCACCACCAGTGGTCGGGGCTCTTGGTTGGGGGAATCTACGCTCGACGGAGCATTCATCGTTGTTTTACTCCTCCCCTGTTTCCGTGATATTGCCAGTTACGGCAGCGCGGACCCCCCCCCCCCCCCCCCCCCCCCTTTTTTTTAGGCGATACTGTCAGATAAGGCAGCACCGACCTTTTTCCTCTTTTTTGTACCGCCTACGGGCAAAGCGTGTAGCACAAGCCAAATAAACACATTGTACGGTATCCCTCTGTTTGGTGTGGTTTCCCGTCCACCGGAGCATAACGGTAGTCAACGGACGGACCCGGCCGTTGCCGCCAGAGCAGCGGACTACGGAGTGAGTGTTGCCTCACAGGCGATCAACAAGGTAAGTCAAAACCCACATTTTGCAACCGGCGAGTTACGGAGTGGGTATTTGCCTCACTGAGGACTTTGTGGTAAACTACAAGCTCACATTGTACAGATGTGTATTTACGGTGTACTTGCAATGTACTGGAAGAATAGAAGCAGTGTGCTATAAGTACAGAATGTGGGTTCCCCCTTTGGGGTACTGCGTAGAAAAACATGTTCCGTCGGTCCGGATAATGACATGTTTAATGACGAGTGCGCTGCACGTTTGCCCGAGGGCCAACAAATGGTGAATTCCGCTCTCGGATCTTGAGCGCTCCAAAAGCGCTCCATTTGAAGCGCGCATATTCCGCTTGCAGATCTGGCTCGAGCTGGTCATCTTCCCCTCCTAGATCTCTGGCAACGCCCGCTGCACGGAGCGCCTCAAACTCCGCCGAACGTGCTCTGCGGGATTTCACAGATCTCTCCGAAAGTCGACAGAGCGGCCCACGTGATTTCCTTCTAAATCGGCAGTGCGCATGCGTGGCGAGGTTGGCGAGTTCGGCGGGCCGGACGGGTCGTCGAGTTGGATCGGTTCGGGTGCATCGGTTGTTTACGTGGGATTGTGACGGCTCGAACGCTTCTACCTCGCGTAGATCAGGGATACAAAACCGGGGCTGTGGAGCGTGGTAAATCGTAAGCGCTGACATGTGTGATCGTGAGAAAAAGAACGACAGGAAAGCCGGAGGCAGACGCAAGGTTAGGCCTGTTTATTCCGCAGCCAATGATTGTTTACCTTTTTACACGGCATTCCGCCGGCGTTTTCCCGTGCAATAAAGCAAGGAGAGATTAGGCAACGACCGAGCAAGTGATGGTTTGTTACCTCTGTGTTTATTAAAGTCGTACCAGAAATCTGAACTCCACCGCTGGCAATCGCTGTCCGTGCCCCGCCGCTTCGACGCGGCCGAAAGGTATGTGACGGTGCCGAACGCGGACGTCTTCGTAATTTGCGACATGAGCGCCGTGGTACGTATAATTTCGCCCGGCCTGTGTCGCGTGTTATTTCTGCGTCGGAAAGATCAGTCGGCTCAGGCGTTGGTGGGCTTGTCAAGTTCGAGCAGCGGCCATTTTGAACGGCGGAGGGGGAAGCGATGGGAAGGGGTGTGGGGGAGGTCGCTCCAAAAAGGCGAGTTTATCTTCCCCTCGTCGATTCGGAGCGGGTCCCACGGAGCGGAATTTTGCCTCCCTCGCGGATATTGGAAAGCGCTCCGGATCTACGAGTGGAATTTTCCAAAAGTCAGAGGTAACGGCGCGGGCACTTTTGACAGTATCACCGCTCGGAGTCCGCGCTGCCGCTAATGATAGCATTACGGAAGGGGGAGGGTAAGAACAAGAAAGGAAGGCGACGCCGAGCAGAGCCTCCCCCAGCGAGAGTCGCCCCTGGGCCGTTGGTCTGGCCGTTTTATGTAGCCTGCGGGAATGGAAGCGCCCGAGGTGATCGAATGTTGGTTTCCTCCCCAAAGGGACGGACGCGTCCAAGTATCACGATCCCGAAGGTTGGGGCTTGGGAAGATTACCGGAGAGGGGCGGGGGAGTGCCGTCCAGAAGGGAATACGGCCACGCGTCGCATCCGGGACGGGCCCCTTCATTGCGACGCCTCACGGCCTGCCTGAGCTAGGCCTAAATAAGGATGCGGGGAACACGTGGTTCCCACAAGAGAAAGTGTACTTTCTTGTTTCATAAAAGTGAGAAATGAGTGTGGTATTAGTACATACTCTAACTACACTCTCAGTGCGTTCCCAGTGCACTGATTCTGTACTGATTTTTACCAAGCGTCTTCAATCTTTGTAATGAGTTAATTTCAGCAGACCCTTATTTTTGTGCTAAAAAAACAGTTGTATATAATTTAAATGGGAGGCACTCACTTGATCGAATGACATTTTAGCGAACGCCCACGTTTCACCGAATGACACTTTAGCGAATAGTCGGACGCCGCGAAGCGGCGTTTTCGGGTGGGCCAAATGGGTTCACATTTTTGTAATGAGCCGACACAGACTGTCGCCGCGAAGCGGCGTAAGCGCAGCGCGGCGGATGGGTTAACGCGCACCCCCGTTATTCGCTAAAACGTCAATTCGCTCAAATGTCGCTGTTCGCTAAAATGTCATTCGCTCATGTGAAATGGACCCAATTTAAATGACCTTCGGAGAAAGTGTTCGCTCACCCCATAAAAATCGTGAAAAGGAAATAAACGCCAAGGGCCACTAAGTAGCATGTTCTCGCCGAAGTCAATTCCAGCTGAAAAAGAAGACGCTTACTAGACATCCTCGAACCAATTTCCACACTCCTTATTCCCGGAAGCTCCCGCATACATACGACACCGTGACACATTCGAAACGTCAATCATGATTTCTATACATTTATACCAGTGAGAGCAGTGATACGAAATCCTGCTCCAGTGGTCAGGCAGTCTCACTGACAAGAAGTTAGGCTTCCACCCGTTTTGCCGCCACTTAAACCGCATGTAATAGAAAGCATGATACCGATCACCCTTTTTATTCATTGAAATTACCGATGGGAAGTCAATGATTGTTTTTCAGAGTGTTTTGTAGAGAAGCATGCATGGAGTGCTAAGACAAATTATAGCACAAAAAAAAAAGAAGCACTTCCTTAGACCTTACCAGTTTCGGTGTGACGAAGGAACCGAGTAACATGGTTATCTCGTATGCTGAATAAACAAAGCCGTACTGCCAGGCGTGCAGCCCTTTCGAGGAAGCCTAGAAATAGAGAAAAAATGCGGTTAACCAAAGCCAGAAATTATGTTGCTCAGGGTAGTCGTGAAGTAACCGCATTCATCGACTATTTATATACAGGGTGTTTCACGAAAAGTGAACAAATTCGATATCGCGGAAACTGCGCGTCGCAAGAAAAAAGGCTTGTGTCGTTTTGGTCTTGGGCCAGGGGCCTATTTAGGAAAATTATTCAAGTCCGGGAGAATTAGATTGTTAATTATTTTTGCGTAATTAACTTCTTTAATATTATGTTTAAGGGCATGGTTTCAATTAGAAAATTGCTTAGCATCAACGAAAAACACTAAATCAGCAAATTGCAGAACGATAAAAGGCACGCGCAGCATTTTACGCCTTTCTGAAAAACCGCGGAAATTCGAAGGTTTTTTAAGTTTCGGTTTGCAATCGGTGCGCATCTCGGTCCCGACGGCACCGCGCCCCGTGGAAGAAGAGTGCAACCAGCCGCTGCTGCGTTGCGCGAGGATAGCGCAGCAGAGGTTGGTTGCACTATTTCTCCACGGGGCGCGGTGCCGTCGGGACCGAGTTACGCTCCGATTGCTAACCAAAACTTAAAAACCCATCGAATTTGTGCGGTTTTTCAGAAATCCGTAAAATGCTTCGCGTGCCTTCTAGCATTCTGCAATTTGTTGATTTAGTATTTTTCGATGATGCTGAGCAATTTTGTATTTGAAATTATGCCCTTAAACACAATATTAATTACGAAAAATATTCTACAATCTAATTATTGCGGACCCCGATAATTTTCCTGAAAAGACGCCTGGCCCAGGACCAAAACGACACAAGCCTTTTTTTTGTTGCGACGCGTAGTTTTCGCAATATCAAATTTGTCCACTTTTCGTGAACCACCCTGTCGTGTCGACAAACTTCGGGATTAGTACAGTGGATAAAAAAAGAGGAGTGAACTATTTATTCTGTAGCTCAGGAAGATGCAGTGTATACTCAGAGTCTCCTGGGTCAAACGGTGAAAACCTCACCTAGTAAGAAATCTTAAATTTCAGGTTCCGAGAAAAAAGAAAGGCCTCAAAAGACTTACCTCGGCCGGGAAGAAGGGTTGAAAAATTGAGAACACCAGTGTGATACAGAAGTAACCGTAGATCATGGGGAGACCCCAAGTGTATGGCTTGAGTCGTGATAGCCAGCGTCCGCACTTAACGGAGACATTCCGTTCTGTAGTTATCCCGGTCGATCCGAAATTGAAGTGCAGCACTTCTATTCCATCGTCCACGTCCACATTAGGCAACCGGCTTCGAGAAGCCTCCATTAGGCCGTCCTCATCCCCTCCCTTCTGGGGCGATGCAGCTGTATCCGATGCCATCTCGAGTGTGCAACGTTCTCATTTTTAGATAGTAGGGTGGGAGTGATGATGGCAATCGTAGATGGAGCAGAACATGTGCGTGTGGTAGAGGTATCAAGCGTGCAATCAGTCTCCGACAATATAGTATTTTTATCCTGCTAAACAACGTATGCGTCAAAATGTCCCACAAGTGGCACAAAAGAAAAAAAAGGCCATCGACCCGTATTTTCGAAGTTTTATAATGCAAGGAATGAAGCTTTTAAAAGGACACTCAGGCGTTTTCTTCGTAGTAGTTTCCGATTTGCCTGAAGATTTGCAAGTCACACCAACAAACATTGTTGAAATGGTAACCCAAACATTTGGCCAAAATATTTTTTTTCGCGAAATTATTCAATTTGCAATCTTGGTCCTTCCCGAGTTTTTTCAAAGTGGAAGCTCTACTGGCAAGAATGAAAAAGTGACGTTAGCGGAAGGCAGGGGTTCACTCTTGGGACTGTATGCTTTGTTCTCAACCAATTACAAGCAGTTTTTTGGTGTCAAATTAGTGCTTTGGAAGCTCGCTCCAGCACCCGTGCAGCAAGACGAAACAAATGATCGGCAAAATCCCTTTTCATACTGCCCACTTGAGCTTCAGGCCCGCCTTCCCCTTGACGTTACGGCACTGAAAAGCGCGGCTATATTTGAATGATGGTTTTGGCATAATTTTTAGTTGCCGATTTCACAATCACTATTCTGAATTTTGCGATACTAAATATTATACCGGAAATGGTATAGGCCGATAATTTTGAAAACATGGTTAGTTCAGGTAGATAAAGAAATCGCCGGGTTCGCCGCTGAAAAATCGCCACGCCAAAAATAAGTAAGTTCGTTGCTCAAAAATAGCACTTGAACTGAACCTAGGTAAAAAAAAGTTCTTTATTTCTACCTGGTTAAGACAGGCATGTATTGAAATAAATGTTCTTCGGAAAAAAAAATGTATCCCCATTATTTATATACTACAATACGAATTTTTCGGTTTGCAAGCGTAACCAAAATTGTACCCCTGTGGGTTGATGAGAGCGTTGTGACTATCTTAAATACTTTACTCAAGATAGTGTATTTCGGTATCTTGAAAGTACTTGAAAGTACACATAATTACATTTCTCTCTATCTTGTACTCAGTATTTCAAATACGTTCTTCAACCGTTGTAAATACTTGTCGCCGGAACAATCTTTAGGGAACTACAGTCGGTGACAAGTCAAGAACAAAGTGAAAGCTCCTCCCACCTCTTTCCACTTTAACAGAGCGAGCGCTGGTAAAAGGTTGCCTCCTCTCCAGCGTTCGCTCTTCCAAAGTGGAAAGAGGTGGGAGGAGCTTTCACTTCGTTCTTGATCTAGCTGTCACCGACTGAAGGCATCGTCACACTTCAGGGCAAAGCTAGCTGTACCTATTGCAGACTTGGAGGCAAGCGAACAAAAAATAATGCACGAGCAAAACGCAGCCTCTGAATGCCAACAAAATGCCAAATGGATAGCCCCAAGTACGCCCGCCTTTCTCTGTCATCCTGTCCGCCTTTTTTATTTACTTCAATATTTTTAGGTTGTTTTTGATTGACACGTTACACTTGGGACTAGAAAAGTGCTTGTGACGTCATTGGGACTTAACACCTTTTATCTGAAGCCAGAGTGGTTCCGGCAGCGCACGATTGTGACGCCAACACTTGGTTCGGTCACAATGAACCATTTTAGGGGCGAAGCTCCTTAGGGGCTAGCCATGTCCGTCCGCCGTCCGCCGTAGGCCGGCGCCGGGTGCTCGTGCTTCTGCTCACGTGCTCGTGTAGGGCAAAAAAAAAAAATTGGGAAAAAAAGATGAAAAAACTTATGAAAAAAGGAAAAAGAAGAAAACCACACATTCTCCTACTGACATGAATGAAAAGGCTCGGCATGCTGCGGCTCGGCGTCTACGCAGACAAGCACCACCAGAGCTTCGCCCCAAGCAACATCATTCACCACGTGGAGATGCGGTAAATTTTTTTGGATATCGCCTGTTCAAGGAGTTCTGGTATAAAAATGCGCGAGCACGTTTCAAGTGACCTCGAACACTCCTTCGGCCAAGGAAGGTCGTAGTCGGTTTGCCTTGCTGCACACCCGACCCGGAGGATTAAGACGGAACCAGCGGTTTCAAGAACAAGAAATTACATTTAATTGGACATGGACGAGACGATGAAGAATACCAACAGAAAACAACGAGCACCGGCGGTGCTTGAGTCCAGACAGCGACAGACCGTGCGCTGCTTCTGATCTGCCTTATCAAGGCGGCGCACGCGATGTGCGCGTGGCCGGCTTGAATCCGCCGCCACGTGGGAAAGTTCGCTCGCTGTGCCCCGTAGTCGGGCAACTGCGCTGGGGAGCCGCCAGGGTGCCCACAAGTCTCAGCTCGTTTTATTGAGCTGGGGTGATCTAGATAGAGCTTCTCCACCCTATTGAAAATATTTCTAAAGGGCCCGTCAGCCTTGAAGGATTATGAGACCTCACAGGCCTTCAAGACCCTTCAAAAATACCAAACAGAAAACACCCTTCAGGGATACCCCATAGAAAAACCCTTTAGCCCCACAGCCATTCAACCTGTCAGACCCTTTAGCCCCATCAACTCTTTAGACACCCAGATGGCTGTGAACCATAGACAAAAATGCAGTTCAAAACATTATTGAAAATTTATTGCAGACATTTAGTTTTACATGCATATTAGCAAGCAAAAGCAAAGCAAGACAAAAGAGATAATATCAAATAGGGACAACTGACTTCTTTATCACAAAGAAAAATATCTTTCAAAGTACTCACAATGCCGCTGGATATATTCCTGATGTACGGTAGTTCAGCTAATAAAACCGAGCAGGTGCACCTCACGGACACATACACAGTCTCAGTAAGCACGTTTAGCGAAAACCACGAACTCGGAAGCAGCACCCGCCACCTTTGAGAAATCCTGAGCACAGTCACGGTTTCGTCCACGATGACGTCGCGCCGGCGTCTTCGGCGTATTTTACGCTCGCTGGATGCTTCTGAAGTCGGACGGACGAAGAGGCACAAGGAACAAGTCCGGAGAGCGGCCGTCATTCACCGTCTCAGGACCCACAGTTCCATAATCCCGGTGCGCATGCACAACACGGTGGGACGCTGACCCCGACTGCCAGGCTTTGCAGCGAGTAAGCCGACACCGGCCACCATCTCCTTGAATGCGCTGAACACGATGGCGCTGGAGCGGTGCTGAAGGCGGCCAACGCCGAACTGTGGTTCACCTGCGCAACCAAGGAAGAAACTGCACGGATCAAAACAGACCAAGGGGCGAGCCCTTAAAGCCATGCTCCCCTTCCTGGAGGAAATTGGTCCGCTCCAAACATTTGCGGCGGCTCGTGAGCTAACCGGAACCGCCCACGAGCAGAGAGAAAATGGCTATACTGGCGGCTGGCCTCCCCCGCTTGCACACGCCACTCTCTCCCGCCGACCGCTGGCCAGGCAGCCCTGCACCCTCTCCCCATCGCCGGGCGGAGAGAGGCACAGTGTGGGTTGCTTTTTGGGGACCGCCCCCGTGGAAGAACCGGTTCCCGGAACGAGTCGCTCCCGCACGCGTTCCTGTTCCTGGAAAGCGCACTGCTCTCGGCTTGTTTTTTTTTTTCTTTTTATTATTTATGGTTGCACGGATTTCGCCTCGAGCGGACAGGATTGCGTTCGCCTCAAAACGCCGCTCGGCCATCACCACTCGGCCCGCGGCTCGTCAATTCTCCACATGGGGCGGTCATCCCCAGTGGCCTCCTTGGCGACCGAACACCCGGCAGTGACAGACGGGTCCAGGAGCCCACTCATATTTGATAGAAGAGCAGTAATAAAAATCTGTCCGTACACACATACGATCGGCATTCTCCAAATACTTATTCTTTTTCCTGTCGCGTACAATAAGCAGCTATGTTCTAATTCTGCGAAATGTGTTTTCTCCACCTAAACCGTTGCCCACAGACATCTCAAGAAGCCTGAAGGTTTTCCCGACCCCATTAGAAAAGTTCTTGACAGGCTTTCCGACATTTCAAGGCATTGTAAAGGGCACTTCAGACATTTTAGGAGAGCCTCTGACGGGGCCAGCGAACCCACCAGGAAATATCGGTGCCCCCTTCAAACATCTCAGAAATTCCTGAAGTCCCCTTCACACCCTTTAAAAAAATCCTGAAGTCCCATCAGAGCGATATTCAATAGGGCAAAGTCGCTTGTGTGCGTACTGTGTCTTAACTTTAGATTCCAAGCTCGTTCAAAAGCTTTTCTTTTATCTGCTTCCGAATGCACACATCGTTTCATACTCAGAATCCCCCAATCCAGTTTTCCGCCAGGTGGAGCCAGGGATTAAAAGCGTTTTCGTGGACACTCGTGTGTTACTTGTGTTTATCTCTTTAACTTCTTAAGACATTTTTGGCAGTCTGAAGGTACAGGCACTTGTACCTTCATACTGTACCTTCGGCTGTTGATCAGCGAAACAGTCTGTTGTCCTGTAGCCGATGTTTCTCCTGTGCGTGCACGTTTGTCATCCACGCGCTTACTCATCATCACGTCTGGCTGCCTGATGAACTGCGAGTTCGGTTGTTAGGGATATGCAATGCTGGACTATGTGTCAAGTCCTCCGATTCGCGTCAAGGCATCTTACGAACTTATTGTGAAATGCGTCATGACCCGAGCCTACTACCAAACTAAAGCGCGCCAGTTGCCACACCTACAGTACGTGAGTCACCCTTGTTCCTAAGATCTTCCGGTACCCATTATGTTGCATATCCCGAATTATTTCAAAGTAAACTGCGATTGCAGCAGCTAAGTCGCTTCTTGAAAGTCATAAAGGTCAAAGCAGATTGTGATTTTCAGTGAAGTTAGCACAAGTAGATCACCCCTTTTGACTTTTTTATTCTTATCTTACGAGCTTCCAACCTACTTGCCGAGTACTACCTTCAAATGTAATTCGATTGCTTTTTCAAAATATTTGTACCCTACTCAAGATAGTTCGCAGCAAAACTACCTTAAATACTCATCTAAATACTTCTTCCTAACGTTATTGAGTAATATCTTAAATACTTTTGTTTAGAATTTTGCACAACACTTGATGATGACGATAGCGTTTTTACTCAACTAGTGTGCGCTCGGAGTTCGCTGAACCATCAGAGCGCACACTAGTTTGGTACAATAGACCTTATGCGAAATTGCTTTGTGGTCTGACAACACTGGGAGCGCCGCCATTTTAATGTTGGCAAGCGTCGTCGGTACCGAAGCACGGTGGAGGCATCGGAGAGAGCCGTACGGGCAATGTGCGATGGCGCAGCAGCTGTTTTCCGCCTTCCAGCCATGAAATGTGGACGAACAGTTTAAACAACCTACCGCAACTGTCTGACAAACCCCCGGAGGCCTGTGCACGCTGGCGAAAACCTCGTCGAAGCAGCGGACCAAGTCCTACGCTTTCGCTGTGGAAGTTTACACACTGCGGGTTGTCGCTAGTGTGTGCACAGGCCTCTGAAAGGACTAGGCCGTCATGCCTTTCATCTTTGAGAACACTTTAGATTTTTTTTTTTTATGCGAATACGCTTGAAGTCGTACTGTTTAGCGATATACTGCCTCACGCCAATATATAACTCAAGGTTAGTTCTTCTTTTTTTAGTTGTTACTGGCGGAAGGTTTTTTGGTGGAACGCCTTGTGCTATTGGTGAAGATTTGTTAAACCCTGGCAGAATAACTGCAGTCACTTTCTCATAACTTCCTCCGAACTTCTTTGCACTAAATAAAATTTCTACGTCGGCTGCGACAAAAAAAAAGAAACAAAACGAAAAGTAGGTTGTAAAATGAAGTTGGCACCACCCGTGTTGCTTCATTCGACGTCCGCAATGTAAGTTTTTGCCACCGCCGACATTGAAGTTTTAGCCACAGCGATACCTAACTATACCACAGTTAACCGTACACATCTTCAATTATGGTTGGTGGCGTAGATTATTTAAATTGACATGTTTTTCGACTCGTTTAAGAGCCTTGGTCTCGTCCGCATGGATTGAGCTGCTTGCGCATCAAGAAAAAGGCAGGCCGGTACTACAACGTAGATGAAGAAAAAAGAAGGTCATAAACAAATTTGGTACAACTTTGTGAAAAGATTAGGTTCCAGTTTAATAGTTGTAAATGACTTTCACGCCGCGCGATAACGTCCGCATGTTTCTTCGCGTTGTCACCGATTGTTTTTGTCAAAAGCTGCACCTCAAGTAACAAATAAAAATAAGGAAAAATCGTAAACCCTCTTCACGTTTGCATTTACGTCACGCACGAATCGAAGGTTTATCGCTGCATCTGCAGCGGAACGCAGCAATCGTTGACATCGCATCTCTCGCACGAAGCGCGGTAGCTCGTTTACATGGGGTCTTTGCCGGTTGGGTCTCTGGTTTCGGTTTCTCGCCGCTAACAAGATGGCGGATGTAGTTCTCGGCGCGCTACTAGACGGCGCTCTACATTTCGCATATGGGCTATTAATAGAATGCTTCATTATTAACAAGGTTTTCCAAGGCCGAGATTGAATTGAGCAAAAATTCTAAATGTAATCACAAGGGCACACCGTATTTTATAAAATAAATTGCAGGAATTTAACTAAAATCAAGATAGTGTAACGTGAATATCAGGCGCCGGCGGGTCTTTAGAAAAACGATTTGATTGAAAACACTCCAGATGATCCAAGTGAGAATAGAATGTGCATTCACAGCGCAAATGTTTCAAGTATCTGAAAATATCAACTAATGTGTATAATAGGCCTCATGCCAAATACATGCCAGCTATAAACATCATGCTACTTAGAACCGCCAAATTATAAAATTCAAGTCTATGAATGTTTTTATAAAATTAAATATGAAGGCACAAAAATTGTTTCAACGCATAGTAATAGCGGTTAATATCGGGTTTAATCACAAAAAAAAAATTCTAGAATGCAACACAGTTATAAAAATTGCCACAGTGAAAATGGCCAGATTATGTTACGGGATGACATGTAGTTAATACACTTGTGGAAGAAATTAATATTTTTTCCATCTTACATTTGTGGATAAGGTGCATCTGCATTCAACTAAATTCTCCTTATATTGGACAATGTATTTATAAATCCAATGGACGATAATATAAATGCGGTGCAACGAATAAAATAAAGACGGCCGCGATATTATGCAAAACGACTTATCACCAGCAACGTCTCAAGACTCGTCACCAAAGTTATGAATAGGACATCCAGGTAAGAGAACAGCCTTCATCGAATACTCTGTGCGAAGAGGTCGGAGTAGATTGGCAGTGTGAGAACATATTTTAAGCCACGACTCCCGCTTTGGCGCTACCAATGTCTCTCGGACGAAACGATCCGTACGGGAACTCTCGAATATGGCGGAAACTTGATAATTGACATTATGTACACTAGAGATCGCTTCGTTGTGCACATAGTCTATACGTGCTCTCAATAGACCGTTTAAGAAATTCAGTAATATATATTGGCTAAAACATCATTATAAATGTTTGTATGCAAATGGCGGTTCCCATCTAGTATTTCCTCGGCAACGGCAGGCGTATCAAAATTACGGTGTTCTTCGCTGTACAGTTCTTTCGATATCCGTTTCAGTTTCAGTGTTGTCAAGAAACCACCACTCCGTTCAAGGCGCCTACTTTAGTAAACCTCTTGATAATATTCACATTTTATTGACATGAGGTGTCTGGGAAAAGCCGAAGGCGGGCGTTCAATGGGTTCTCATGGCACCCTCGAATTCGTTGCACACAAGAGCTTACAAGTCTCGTCTTGCTGACGCCGAGCCACAATACAGCGGACTAACGTCTGGCATTCAGACTCCGCATCGGTTCCTGTCTTCAAATTCTCCCTTCAACAACCATCAACAGACAGCCATTAGCATGCGCAGAAGATACACACTTCGGTGATTGTCACAACCAAAACAAATCGAGGGAGAGTTCTCCTGGTGTGACGTTGGTAAAGGGTGGACCACTAACCGAGCGATAGGTCCACGCTCTGGAAGAGAGTCTGACCAATGAAGAGAGACAGAGACGCAGCTCGAGAACACAAAGAGGCTCTAAGTTAGTAGTAGGCAGAAAGCTAATTACGATACATACATTCTGGACAAATGGCTTCTGTAATATAGGGGAGAACGCTTACAAAAATAGAGTTTACAAATCAAGGTTTACAAAGGCTTATACAGTCACGAATGAAGATGTTACGATTAACCGAATCAATAGATGCTAATTAAAGAAGTGACAGCGAGTGCGGAAAGTCTCATCTGGCGAGTCGATGGTTGACGTCTCCATGCACGGTCCATCCAAGGTGGAGGAGTTCCGGCGGTCGGCTGGCTCACTATAGGCGGGGCCCCCTGGCCTCGCACCCACTTCTTCAGCTGACACGCTCACACACAGCAGAACTCCGCCCTGTACTTGGCGAAAGGCCGTCGACAGTGGTCTCGTCGCTCCGCTCGACGACGCGAAGCGTCCGTTCGCCTCCGAGTCTCTTCTCGCACTGCCCTTTGTTCCTCGCACTCAAACTTAGGTTCGCGCACCAAGCGTGGAAATTCCCCTCTCCCTGACGGTCACTGCCCTGCGGATCTGCCCTTTGGCCCTGAAGCAGTCTGTTATGTTTTTTGTGTTTGGTTTGTTTTGGGGCAGAGTTACGAGACTGCATGCCTCGCAATATTTATGCCTGTGGCCGCCACAAACAAGGCCGTCTGCGTCCCATGGCTTCGGGAGTAACCCGAGCCTCCGGCAAGGCAGTCATGACCAGGGACTACACGCGTTCCCCCACTCAGCCCGGGAGGGCAAGGTGAGGGGAAGGGAACCACCGAGCGAGGTTCCGAAAAACACTTCCCGTACGCGTCGGAGAATTCGAAGATGGGTGAAGACTCCGGGAAGTCAGGCGGCCGCTCACGTCGACAGAGTCTCCCTCCCCGACCTCGGTATACTATCCTTGCCGTTTTATGTGACAGTGATGATAGTTTTTGAGGTGGCCAGACTTCATTTCTGAAAGGATCCATTAAAGAGGGCTAAGTCGAACCGGTTAACACCGCGATATATTGTTGAATCAAGATTGAATGACAATGGAAACTAACGCCATGATTCGTAAAAGAATAGGTCTTACAGTGAACATAGAAAATGCGTGCAAGGGAGATACGAAAATGATTAAACAATCTTACCCACGCGGCGAACAGTACGAACTTGATCGCGGTTCCATTTCTGCATCCAATTTCCTGTACGGCGTAACCGACAAAGGGTGGTGTAATTAAGCCGCTAAACGGATAAGGCAAAGCAAAATAGAATCGTTCATATTAGCGAGTTTTAGAACAGCTCACGCAAAAACTTTGCCTAGGAAAAAAAAAAAAATAGCGTCGTCGCTACGTGCCATTTAAAACACGGTTTTGGCCTGGTAAATGCGCGCGGGCGGCGACGCCATTTATTTCTGTACGCAATGCACTGGCGTACGTTTATACAACACTCGCTAATAACTGCAAAATACCACGGAACGAAAAAGAGCAAAATTAATCCGAACCTTGAGGTAAGACATTCTAGCGGTGAACCATACGTTGCGATTTGTTTGTCTGCGAGATTATATCCTAGCTAGATATAATCGGCATCGTGAAGCGTATGGTGCACTCGGAACTGCACTCATTGAAAAGTTACCAATATGTTCAACTCGCTAGAAAGGGTGTGTGCAGTTGCTCCTTTTTCCAAACACGCGCTGACCCAAACCCGGTGATTTTTTTTTCAATCAGACTGATAGAGTCGAACGTTTAAAATATGAGTTGGTACCACTATTAGCGCGCATTAAATGCGTTCGTGTCTTGTTAATATGGACACCTCCGTTCCCCCCATAAATAGTCTATAATGTGAGTTGAACATAATAAAAAAACAAAACTGCATGTACTTCCCCGTTTGCCCCCCGAAAACTTTGACTATATAGCGGGGCACCTATATTATCACGAATAAAAAGATCAACTTGATTAATTAAACCTGAAATGGATGTTTAATGTGGCGAACTTGTTTCGAGAAACATAAAGCAATAAAGACCGTACATACTTTGACGGCGACGGAAGGGCGACTCCCCTGAAGTAAACTCCCTTGATACTTCTTTTACAAGTAACGACAACCAATACAAATGACAACACACATTCCCCTGGAACAAAATGGCGGCATTCAGTTTAACCCTCTGCTGTGTGCCGCCATTCGCTGCCTAAAACCTGCACCGTCACGCAGTCGCGCTTCAAAGAGCGTCCCTACTTTTAGGAAGCTCTTATCTAGGGACCTTAACCTCAAGCAGCAATGCGAAGCTCCTCTTGTAAACACGTGGGTATCTAGAAGTGTTGTAATTTGGGCGTCTTTTTGCGCGCTGTTCTGTTCATCATGGGTATCTAGAAGTTTCCCAGCTCAAACAAACAAAAATATCTTCGAGACATCGGGAACATTCCAGTCATGCAAATAAACAAAAAATAAAAGGACAAGCGCTTGCGGGGGCCAAACCCCAGCCAGCGGCGTTGGAGTCGCGCACGCTGCTGACTCAGCTATTCGCACGCGGTATTACTTTCCTCTTTAAAAAAAACACATCGTCCCGATGCAACAAAAATGAAATTGACCAGACAACTTAAAACACGAGAAGCGCCAACTACAGGGTCACCTAAAACCCATTTTGACAGTCCTATCGAGCATAGCCCAGGCAGCACGCCGACACTGGGCCAGCGCCGGGGGAATATTGCTCACAATATTGGCCCAGTTTCATGTTTTGCACCACAGCCCAGTATTGGGCCAATATCGGTTATCGATCGTTCTAAGATGGGCCAGAATTGGCGATATCATTCGTGTTCTGGGCAGAGATGGGCAAATATCGGTTAACATGGCCGCGGCCGCTGCGGTGTCAGCGGGCTTGGGCCAAGCCAACGTTACTAGAACCGATCAGTTGGGAAACTGCCATAGAGCTTGCTCAGAAAAAGTGGCACCGATCCGTACTCGAGAACCGAGCTAAGAGCGATCGCAACGCCGCCATTTCTCCCGCACAGGCAACTCGAGGAACTGCACATGACTTCTATTTTGGCTTTAACCGGCCATTTTGACTCGGAAACAGATACGGTGGAAAAGTCTTCAAAGGTACCACCCCCCGACTCCCAAGCGGACGCACCGCGACTTACTGACGAAGTTAGGATGCGCCTAGGTCGGGACGCGCTACCTGAAATCACCGCTGAGACATGGTTGTATAAAAGCAATATTAATTTTGCCGCAACGTTTGAAAACTAAAGGTTTTAGAAAACATCACGCGCCCCCCGTTTTGTACTAATCTCCAATAAAAGTTTCTACAAAAAGAGTTGTTGCCGTTTGTTTGTCCGGAAAAATCCAGTTCCTGCCGCTGATTGCCCGGCGCGCTTTCGCCGCGGCCCGTGGCAACAGCGGCGGCCGCCGCGATTAGCCGGCGCGATTGACCGATTCAGTACCGTTTTAGAAACGGTCAAGAATCCCTAATACCGGCCGATATAGCCGGTTCAGACCCGACAAATTACCGGAAAACGGCGCTGGATACTGTATATCAGCGTGGCGTTGGCCGACCCAAGTGATATTCCGCCGACATCGGCCACATCACAGTAATACTGGCCCGATCTTTACGATCCAGAGCCAATATCGACAGTATCAGAAGGATATTGGTTCGATTTCTCCGATCCGACGCCGATCCGACGCCAGTATTGGCGCAATACTGTGTGCTGCCTGGGAGAGCTCGAGTCGGACGGCACGAATCGTCTACGGTTTGCAGAGGGCGGCGTGACAATGTTCATGTTCCGTCGGGAAACGGCTTGAAGCCTAGGTCCCTCATGTAGCGAATAACCTTGAGGCCGAAGCCCTACTTTAACGGCCACTCGCTCGGACGATTAATTGGTGTTCGGATCCACACTTGGTAGCCGGGCTGGAACAGGGCGTAGTGGAGACAGACTGTACCGGCCATTCTCAGCAAGTTGTGTGGCTTGATTGAAAATGCGGCCGAGCTGGTGGATTTCTTCCGCTCGTTGAGTGACGAACCTAGCGTCGTCGTCCTGTTCGACTTCCTGGTCGACATTGCACAGGTCGTCAGTATCGTCTTTGGGGTCGTCATGATGGTCGTCTTCAAGGTTGTAGTCAGGGTTGTTGTTGAGGTCATCGACCGGGTTGTCCTTGGGACGCCGTCGAAGTCGTTGTCAGGGGTGCCGTCAAAGTCGTAATCGGGATCGTCGTCGAGGTCGTTGTTCGTCGACAGTGTCGTCGTCAGTGGCGTCGTTAGTCTCCTCGTCAAGGTCCAAGACACTTTTTTGTCGTTGAAGCCGCAGTCGGGTTGGTTGTTGACGTCGTAGCCAGGGTTTGTCTTGGATTCGTCGTCCGTATCATCGTCGGCGTCGTCGTCGAAGTCGTAGCCAGGGGCCTTGTCGAGTTGATAGTCCGTGTAGTTGGGGTCGTCGTTGATGTCCCAGATTTAGACATCCTCACATGTTTTCGGGGATGTCGCATTGACGGTCGTCGTCTTTGGAGTTATTGTGTTCACAGGTTGTGCGCATCGGGGGCATAGATTTCGCTACCCGCACTTCCACCAAAATGTCACGAATAAAACATAAACTTCTCAAACAAAACCTAAAATGAACGTTTAATGCGGCGAACTTGTGCTGAGAAACATAAAGCAACAAAGACCGTATACGGTCTTTGTTGCTACTAAGATACTAAGCAAGATACTATTTTGTCCATAATCGGGAAGCACTGATGTGATTGAAGCTAAGCTAGCATTTTTAAGCTGACTGCATTAATATTATTGATAAAATCCCTACGTATTTCTGTGCGTGTGTATTGTGTGCATGGTGTAAAATGTTGCGGGACCGCGGGCCTTTCGTCACGGGGTACGTTGCTACGCGTTGCCGCTAAGCTTCCGAGCGTAATAAATACCATTCTTGTTATTTTATGTGATGAGCCCTTTTTTAGAAATGAAAACTCTCTTTTCGTTTAGTTTCCGCACTTTGTAATTTTATCAGAGTGTCTATATTTCCTATTATTCGTTCATACTACAAACAATTCTAGGTTAAATCACGATTCACGCTGATTTTAGCCTCCTGGGCCAGCGTTCTAGGGCTAGAAACCTGGTGCAGACTTGGGAAGCTCGGTTTCAGCATTTTAACCCATTCAATATGACCATCAAGCAACTCGCCCAACTTTACATCTTGTTTCAGCATCTAATCGACTGCTTACAAATTTTACCTTTATACAAATTTAATGAAGACCTGGAAGTTCTATGTTCAAGATGTCAGTATTCATACATATTACTACTTGTAGGTGTATATAAGGGAGTCTACATCAAATCTAAGAAAATATTCAAGCAATTGCAGGCTATTTCAGTAGAAGGGGATGAGGCAAAAAAATTAAATCTCATCCAGAGAACAATGCAAAACAAGCGAATGTGAGATAAAAATATTCATGAAGATACACAAGCACAGATGACGTTGAAGAGAAGAACACCAAAGTCACAATTTTATTTATTTCACAAAACTGCCAGCCAAGTAAAAGGCCGCGGTAGGAGTATTCACTACAAGTAGAACACATGCTGAGTACATACAATATAGATCACAGATGGAAGACTGAAAAGCTTTCCGGCCGACTTTTCTACAGGCGCAGCAGCCCGTCAGCTGCGGCGTAGCAACAGCTTGGGAAAGTAATGGCGACCGGAAGTCCAAAACCTAAATCCAGATGTCACGTGACGTTTGGCCCTTAGTGTGCGCGGTTGCTAGTTCAAAGAATGGCGCCTATTGTCCCAGGATAGAGGGTCTTCAGCCGCACGGTACTACCTGCGCCGCCTGTCGCACCGCTCCCTGATGCCGAGATATATTCTCGCTGTCGCTCATTACGCCACTACGGTCTTCCGGCCGTCTGCTAGTGGCGGGTGTGACAGCGCGCGTATGTGTGGGAGGACGGCGGGACAGATTATTACACTTGTCCCTCTTTCGCAATTGATTTACTTCATTCTATCCCATAGAATCGCGTAGAAAAAACGCTGACTGGTGAAGAAAAGACGTTGAAGTATCTTAAATTGCAAGTGGGGATGATCGTTTTTGAAAGTCACATCAAAAGACGTTGTAGGTTGCTTTTGTTTAATGAAGTGCATGCACAAAGTAGCACATCGCAATATATAGGCAAAATTTTGTATACGGTAGCTACAGGATGCGCGCCGAAGACTGGCGTTTCTTTGTAACCCGAAGCTCAAAGAGACTTGGCGCATTCAAAGAAAGGGCTTGCTCCCGCTCTCCTCCAACGTAAGACCTCTAGCCCTCTATATGGGGTGTACACCCTGCATCCTCACTCAAAAGAGGCTACAAAAGTCCACATCTGGTGCTCACGTAGATTCTGCAGTACTTCATGAATCGCGCGAACAAGTGAAACGCAAAGGTGACTTCTTTGCGTTGCCTTTCCTCCCAAAACTCGGGCTACGTAGGTCTTCAAGATTCGAAGATCTTTCGAGAAACCTTAGTGATTCCCGAACGTTTTTACATGAAAAAAATAAACAAGCGGTGTTGGGAAGCCTTTCAAGTGCATTGTACTTAAAGTACTATTTCAAGTAAGCAGGTTTAGAAAACGTGTTCTTTAGTTGAAGTACATTCTCTGAACATGTATTTGTACTTTACTGGAGTATTTTTCCTGGTAGTTTCCGACGAAAGTACAACTCCCGACTTGAAAGTGCATATTCACCAAATATGAAGAAAAAAAAAATCCGTATCTTTATGTGAAAACGCGCTATCGTCTTTCGAGACTTGGTATCTTCATTCCTAAGAGTGAAGTAATGGTGTCAATAAGACCGACACTAATAAGTGCCTTATAAGTTGATTGAGTTGAATAGTTCATCAGCGAGAGTAAAACAACCACGCTGAGGCGACTAATATTTTCCGCTATTTCCAAAAAAAAAAACGTTACGCACCTGTAATTAAAGCTATGTATACCTGTTTAAAAAAAATCTGTCGTAAGCGTCAAACCGAGCACTACGTATCGTCGCTTTACTTGGTGGCTATTACGGAAATACGTAATGAGGTTGGCCTAATTTTGTCTAATAGCAGGCAGCGGCTGATTTGTGAGCGGTTGTGGTCATCACAACTTGTGAACTCTAATCTGTCTTCCAATCTAACGTCGTCAGAGTTCATTGTTATAGGTTTTGGCGATTAAAAAGAGACACCATATGACGTGGCGGAACGTCAGTATTCAATGTTGGAATAAACAGATGCAGCTCGCACCTTCCAGCTCATTTACCTAGTTCGTATAAAACCTTTTAGAGTGCAGCTCTTAGACGTCCGTTTGCGCGGTTTGTCTCGTTGCCGTCGGCGTCGGCGTCGGCGACGGCGACGGCGACGACAGTTGCCCCGTTAACTTTAGCGGGACATTGTACTTGTGTTGAGATTACGCGACGTCCATTTTCCCGCTAGATCTAACGGAGAGACTAAATTTGTTCATGGGTGAAGTGACACGAAGTTATCTGACGTCAATTTCACTTCTAAATTTAGTGGGGAAACTGAATTTGCGTTGAGGTCACGTGGCGTCAATTTTCCAGCTAAATTTAGCGGGGAAACTGTGGGAGGAGGGGTGGATATGTAGGAAGAGGTGGGAAGGGTACGGTAGAGGGTGGTAGGGTATGCAGGAGGAAGAGGGGAGGCTACGGAGGAGTGAAGGGGAGGAGGGGAGGAGGGGAGAAGGGGAGGAGGAGAAGGAGGAGGAAAGAGGAGGAGTTAATGGGGAGGAGAGGGTACGGAGGAGGAGGAGGGGCATACCATCCTCTCCTCCTCGTAAAGAGCTGCGATCCAATACAGCACTACAGAGATTTGTAAACGTCTTTCAACTTTTTTATGCGGTGTTGAGTAGTCTTACGCCACATTTGATGGTTTTCATTCCAGTTACGTATATTCCAGTGTTAAACTCTCATGTAATTGATACTGCGCGTTCGCGAAAGGCAAACGGGACTCTGGTATCACCATCGCCGCTGCTTCTCCTATTAATCGAACTCTTTCAGATTTACCACTAGGGATGTCTTGAACCTGTCAAAATTAAGGTTCCCCAGCGCCGCCTTTTTTAGCCTTGAACGTGAAGTTTCACGTACGTTTGACTGAAGTTCGACCATATTAAGCACAAGCTGAGTCCGCTTGGTGGAGGAAGTGTGCAATCTTCATAGGGTATATCATTTTCATTAACATTAATAAATCAATAAACGCTCGAATGATTCTTTTTATATTGCGCAAACTTCGGTCTCTTTGAGGCGACCTTTTTAACACTTACTTGCGTAAAATATATTTTTATATCATCTTAATATTGGAGCCTGGCAACAGTGTCCACACAGGCGGACTTTGTCTAATAGTGCCAAACGTTTGAAAGCTAGTGAACCAGTCAAACTTCAGGTTGGACAAAAATCTGCGACATTCCAGCGTATCACCCATCTTTCATGCAACTTGTGCCTTCGCTGCCTCTTTTATAAAATTATTCCTGATCTCTGAAAGTAGAAAAAACACTCACCAAATACAGAGTTGTTCAGGTTTGGACATATCCACCCGTATTCACCAGGCGCGAGTAGCACCTGTTTAATCACTGACTAGCGACGTCATCGACTAAAATGATCCCGTGGCGAGCGATACCGCTTAAGCGATCTCAGCAGGGCGCTGGAAGGCGAGAAAAAACGCATTTACGGGCGCTTCTATATTTGTTTATGTTGCAGGCAATGTGGCTTCCGTATTTCTTCCTTGCGTTTCTTTTAACTTCTTTGTAAAACTCTGTCTCGGGCAATTAGTCTCTCATTGTGACTTTTTTCTTCATGATGAACATTTAAATATTAGTTTTTTATACGATAAAATACCCAATTACGCAGCGGCGTTTAGGTACGCGAGCGCGCGACCTATCTTTTTATGTCACTTCCGCTTCTTAGTTCTGACTATAGTCGGTTACAAGTTAAGAAGGTAGGAGAAGCTCCTCCCACAAGCGTGGTGCGCCGGTTTCGAATCCCTCCGCAATCGAAAGAAGAGTTCACTGGAAACGCTCCTTGTTCCGCTTCAATGAATAGATAATGGCCACAGAGTGGTGCCAACTTGCCTCCGACCCCCACTTTTTAAGAAAGCGACCTTTCTATTCATCGGAGAAGGAACCGAGCCCCTGAAAGCAGCCTTTGTATCAATCGGAGGGGGAACCTAATCCCCGCAAGTCGTCTTTGTTTCCATCGGAAGGGGGAAGACTTAATCTCCCTCTCGTGGCTTCCACAATGCTAAGTCAAAGTCGAGAGATAAAGCAAATATGTACAGAAAGGCACGACCCTCCTCGCGCGTTGGCCGCAACGTCACGGAAACGATGGGACGCTATTGGATGCGGAGGTGGCGGAGGGATATATGATTCCCTTTGAGGGGCATTTGCCGCTACCTTCTTGACTTGTAACCTACTATAGATAGTCACCCACTCGCTTCGCGCTCGTGAATACCGCAGAACTAGTCGATCCTTAGTCGCTGAATTTTTCTCTTAGTTGGTGACTACTTAGACGCCATACTAACTCTAAAACCGCGATAGTTAGTCACGACTGGTGAATATGGCTGATCATGAAGACAAACTTGGCTATATATCAAAGATAAACACCGAACCGTACTTTTAGGTTGGGAAATCACAAGGCCCATATTTTGTGATGTTGTATAAAGTGAGAGTTTATAGCAATATAGCTTACATTTCTAAGAACGTTTTAATATATATTATTTATAGATTAAGACGTCACGTAACCTGGAAAGTTGCTCTATGCAAATAAGCGATCGACTGTTATATTGTGATCTGATTTTTTTATAAATTGCTCTGATGCAGTTGCTGTTCATCTCGTCTAAGTACCGTAACTTTTGCGCTGCCGCTGAACTGCTTCTAATCATCAAACGCGTTTTATTGTTTCTGCAGTTTGTGGACTTGTCCGCTTGTCAAGCGAAAGGTGCCGAGTCGTGATGGAGGTCTGTTTATTCTTCAAGCCCGGTGTTCGCGGTTTACGCCGCCATGGCTGAACTATCCTGTCCTTGCACTAGCGTCCGAGCCTTTACCTCGTGCCCTGGCCCCTTGCTCACTCCTCGCGGGCCCGCCGCTTCGTCACCCACTGTGCCTACCCTTACAAAAACGATCAGTGAGTTTCAACTGAATCTCTAATGTATTCCTATAAAGTCAATTGAAACTCAATATAAATTAAACGTCTAATGCGCTTATCATAAGAAACTCAATATCGATTTTATTAAATTTACTCTTTAGTATTGCAGTTGAGTTTGGTCATTAAGAATTCAATATATATTATTTTGAATTTATTCACTAAGAATGCAATTGAGTTTGTTCATTAAGGATACAATATATATTCTTTTGAAGTTACTCATTAAGAATTACGATTGAGTTTGTTCATTATGTACTCAATATATAGTTTATTGAATTTACTCATTAGGAATTCAATTGAGTTTCGTCACTAAGAACTCAATATATCTTCTTTTGAATTTACTAATTAAGAAGGCAATTGAGTTTGTGCATTAAGAATACATTATATATTATTTTGATTCTACTCATTAAAAATGCAATTGAGTTTGCTCATTATGAACTCATTATATATATTTTTGTAATTTACTCCTTAAGAATGAATTGCGTTTCCTCATTTATAACTCAATATCCACACATTTGAATTTACTCATTAATAATGAAATTTAGCTTGTTCATTGTGAACTCAATATATATTCGTTTGATTTTACTCATTAGTTACTCATTACTAACTCATTAGCAATTACTCATTGCTCCTAACTCATTAATTACTAATTATCAAACCAGATTCATCATCAAGAACTCAATATCTATTATTTTGAATTTACTTATTACATTTGCACTTTTATTATTGAGAGCTCAATACTAAATGTTAAAGTATATTCATTACATATATAAATGAGTTTTGTCATTCATTATTTTGAGCTTAGTCACTATTCATGGACTTGAGTTTTATTACTTAACAGACATTTATTTGTCTCCTCATTCGATATTCAAACGAGTTTTTATCATTGAGTAGTTGACATCAACTGGTTTGCACCCTTTGCTGCTGAGGAACCCAGCAAGGGCACAGCTGCAAATAACCGCGGATGCACTTATGTCCTTCTGAATTAACATGTTTGCCCAGATTCATTTGCGCAAGAAATGGAATTTAAAACTTTTGACACCTTCGATAGCATATAGCGCGCATTGAAATAACTCTAAGATGAGAACAATAAGGAGGAGCTTCCTTATGATTCTCACCTTCTTACCGTTGAGTTATTTTAAGGCAGATAGCTTGCATTATAATAACTCTAAGGTGAGAACAATGAGGAGGGGCTTCACTTGTACACCCTTAAGCTTGAGTCTCCCTCTTGAAAACGCTTTAGCGTCTCGTGCATATCAAGCGCGCGCTCTCGCTGCCAAAAATACGGTGGAAGGCATGGAGCGGGTGCTGAAGACCTGGTGAATGAAAGACACGCCCTGCCGTTTTTACTCTTTCAGTGACGATAGCGACGTCATTGAACATATTATACTATTCACTTTGTAAAGAAAAAAAGAAAAAAAAAAGCTATAAATAGTTTAAAGCTAGCAACTACCGCGCCTCGTCTCATCCTGAGTGTTGCTATGCAGGGAAGCGATAACGTACCGGATAGGAATCTCTTTTGAGTATTTAGCGACTGCACCGAATGATTACTGCCTGTACCAATGTTTTTTTTACTATTAATATTTTTTTATATGAGATAGAGTCCAATGACGTCGAAACACTGTTTATCATTAGTCAGACTTCCGAGGAGGGGATAGCACACTGGGAACCTTAACAAATGCTGAGGTGGTCACCGGCGAAATTAATACCTTTCATATGTACGGTATATAAGGCGGTGGAGTAGTCAAGGGGAATGTGATTAGTGTGTTGTGAGTGTTTTATGATTTTTTGTTTGTTTTATTCATGGTCTTCGTTTCCTCCATGTTCTATGCTTTCAGCAATTTTAAAATGAAAATTCGCAACAAGTTGAAACAGTACAAAAATCGTAAGGGTGCAGGCGAGCTGGTGAATATTAACCATATTGAATTAACCTGAGACTGGGGTAGAGAAGAAACATCAAAACGTAGACGCGACAGAAAATAGACAGGACGACGTCTCAAACTCAGCTAACTCGTTTATTTAGTCCACCTCCTTATATAGTCTCAATCTCAAGGTCATCTCCACCAACACACACACAAAAAAAGAAAGGCTGAAGTTTATACAGTTCAAGCGCCACAGTCTCCATCACACATTGCAAGAACGTTGACGACCTTTACAGGTCGACGCGATAAGGCAACATCCATCCACCTTCAAACTTGAACAAAAGGATCTCTTCCACTATTATTCTAAACACAGTTCGTACTTCTGAATTATAACACGCCCTTTCCACATACGAAAAAAACCCCTGGAACGGTATTTGGGCCAACACACGTAGAAAACCCAACAAAACAAAACGTTTTACAGTTTTTTTGTTAAGTATATCAAAAGCAGGGTCGCTCCTCAAACAACCTAAATCACAAATTAAAAAAAAAAAGCTTTTTACATCTTTAGAACGTTTTTTTAATTGCTTCCAAACTGTAGTGAAGCCTCGACTTATGCAGTTGCCTAGACTTTATCCGCACGGTCTCCCTTACTATTATCTTTACATCGTTCCTCTCTTTGTGTACTATTCCCGTCTCCGACCAGAGCACCGTGCAGTTGTTACATTCATGAATATGTTTTGCGATTTCCGAGATGTGTGCATTGTTCTTTACATTTCTTTTATGTTCGTTTAATCAATCATTGATGCAGCGTGACGTCTGTCCTACATACTTAAATCCACACTCCAAAGGTATTTCATACACAACACCAGTCTCGCAACATATCGATTTTTCCCGATGAGCCTCTTTACACTCACTCACACATATTTGAAATGGCGTCAATTTACTTAGCCTAAAATCGGAACTAAATACTGTGTCTACTCCAAACTGCCTCGCACATGCCTTCAGGTTGTGAGAGATGTCATGAAAATATGGGATTACAGCAAAGCGGTTCCTTGATTTCTGCTCCGTTACCCTCCTGCCTTTAATAAATAATTCTAATATCCGTTTTAGAAAACTGTCATCATATCCTACACTAATCAACCTTTTACACTGCCTTTTGACCGATTCAGTGATATGATGGACACATGACCTTTCTAACGCGTTCCTGACCAAGGACTTTACAATTCCAGCCTTTACGGTCTTCGAATGACAACTCATTCTTGGCAAAACCGGTTTCGAATTTTCTTTTCTGTATTCCCAACATAACCCTCGATTCACGTGAATACGTAAATCGAGAAACTGCACATCAAAGACAAAAAGAATTCGACCCCCTCGCGCGAGGCTACATCGTCTGTTACGTGAGTTGTGAACCCGCGAATCAAGGCGGTACGGACCCGCGTTTGATGTCTGTGCAGGTGGCGGGAGACGTCGAATAAGCTGGAAAGGGTGAAATGGTGTAAAAGACAAAAACAAATAAACACGAAGAGCTTTCTCCTGCCTGGGAGAAGAAAAACACGATGTAAGGCGACGGAGAGCCGACTCGGCGTTGTCTTCCTTGATATTTTCCTTACCTATATTTGAACAAGCCTTGCCTGTTTTTCTAGTGGTTCTTTTATTTGTTTGACAATACTATTAGTCCTCACAACGGGGACCATGATAGGGGTGAGCCACAAAAGTGAACATAAAATAGCCTCGCAGAACATGGTGTACAACATACATTACCAGCGTACTCTACGGTTATATTATCAAACCACAATGGAACACACTTAGAAAAAAGAAATACACAAAGTACTATGAGCAACAAATTTAAATACATAATTTTACAAAAAATTTTGCAGACCTCTCATAAATTCAGAAACGCTATTGGCTGCAACAGTGCTTTCTGGCAGCGCATTCCACTCTTTTATCGTTCGGGGGAAATATGAATTTTTAAAGCAATTTTTGGTGTAGCGATATTCTTCAAGTGTTCTAGTGTGTTTGTTTCGCGTAATTCTAGAGGTATGGGGTCGTATCAATCTATCCTTGTCCAGCAAAAGCGTCCCGTTTAAAATCAAGTAAAGCATTTTCAAGCGTTTATTCTCCGCCTCTCTTCCAATAGATTGATTCCTGCCCTGGAATATAGTTCCGTAGGTGAATCTAGCCTTCTATACTTCGAGAAAATAAAGTGCAGCGCCAATTTCTGAATCCTCTCTAATTTTAATACTAACTTCTTTGTGTACGGGTCCCACACTTCACTGGCATATTCTATACTTGGTCTTATCATCATTTTAAAAGCTAACAATTTAGTGTCCGGAGTGGCCATTTTTAACGACCTTCTGAATGACCAAAGTTTACCTGTAGCTTTCTTAATTATATTAATAATGTGATTGTCCCATCGAAGATCGCTGGTTATTGTTACCCCTAAGTATTTAAATTCCTTTACTCTAGACAAAGGTTTTCCGTTTAAGTGGTAGTTATGCACCGCAGGAGTTTTCTTATGTGTCATTGACATGCAAACAGTCTTTTCCAGGTTTAAAGACATCTGCCAGCTTTCACACCACTTGCTATTTTTTTGTAAACAACCGTTCAACTTGATGGAATCACTGTCATCGTTTATATAATTATATAAAATGCAATCGTCAGCGAAGAGCCTTGCTCTTACAGTAATATCACGAAGGACGTCATTTATAAAAATTAAGAACAACAAAGGTCCGAGTACAGATCCCTGTGGGACTCCCGAGTAAACTTCTCGTAGCGTCGAATCATGCCCATCAATACTAACAAACTGTTTTCTAAGAGTCAAGAACGCTTCAATCCACCGCAGGAGTTTGGAATTCTTTAGCAAAGGCTCTAGCTTAACAAGCAGCTTATTATGGTTCACCTTGTCGAAGGCCTTCTGGAAGTCTAAAAATATTATGTCGACCTGGCCTCTATTGTCAAGAGTCGAAGAAAAATCATGAATTAGTTCCGTTAATTGCGTAGTGGTAGATAAACCTTTTCGAAACCCGTGTTGCTTGCTATCAAGTACTTGATAAGTATCTAAAAACGTTCTTATATGCTTTGAAATGACGTGTTCTAGCAATTTACAACAACTAGATGTTAACGAAATGTGTCTATAGTTTGTAACTGAGCTTGTATTACCTTTTTTATGTACAGGTATTATTTTGGCGATTTTCCAGTCATCTGGAACAGTTCCATCTGACAACGATCTCTTGAAGACGAGACTAAGATACTTCGAACACCATTCACTGTAACGATATAAGAATTCGTTAGGAATATTATCAGGACCAGCAGCTTTCTTTATATCGATACAAAGTAGTAAAGAAAAGATACCTTCTTCTGATATTTCTACGTCATTCATTGGGGGAACATTTTCAAATAAAGAAAACTCCGGTAGGACATGATTATCAGTAGAAAAAACGCTGACGAAATATTCATTAAAACAATTTGCGATTTGTTTCTTTTTTTCAATAAACTTATTTCCTTCTATCACCTTAGTAACTCCGTTTTTACTTGATGTTAGTTGTCGCAAAAACCTCCGTGGTGAATAGTTTATGAAGTTTTGCATTTTAACATTAAAGAAGAAGAATTTCGATGCCTTTATGTTTGCTTTAAGTTCCGTACTTAGCGTCAGTATTTTAGCCTGTAGCAACCCATCCCTTGTGGGATCTTGCAATTAACCCCTTTTTGGGTTCCGGTGGACGAGAGACAACACCAACACAGTGAGTCCGTTTTCGACGTGTTTATTGACTCAGATGCCAACACGCTTCGCTCTTAGACAAGAAAAGTCTGGGCGCTGGCTCAATTGCCAGTATCACCCGGTCGGTTTCCCGCGCTGCCGCATTAGACAGATTCACGAGAAGTCGGAAGCCCACAAACAAAAACCAAGCTCCGTAGAGCCGGGGCTTCCGCCGACGAGAGCCCCTGGCACTCCTTCAGGGCCAGCTTATGTAGCCTCGGAGAATGGACGCCGCCGGGGAGGCCGCTAGCAGTCGGGTCCATTATAACTCTCAAGGGTGTGCCGAAGGCGCATTCACCCAAAATGGGCAAGGGAGAGCCGGCCCCTTCGGGGAATTCGGCCTCGTGGTTCCTTGTATCCGGGAGGCCGACGCCATTGATGACGACGACTCCCACGGCCTGCTTGAAGCTAGGCCTAGATAGGGATAGAGGGAACCCCATGGTTCCCACACTCCCCCCTTCTCAAGGCTAAGGTAGGCCTAAAAAATAAAATGGCCTACCGGCTCTCAAAAACAAAATCAAAACAAAAAATAAAAACGCTAGAGCGAAAAGAGCATGCCAAAAAAAAAAACACACAAAGAAATAAAAAAAAACGATCAGCGCGGTACATGCTGAAAACTCTCGCTTGCTGCTTGCAAGTGAATCCCGGGTGCAGTCGAACTCTGCAGCCCACGCTTCTTAGCAGGCTTACCGGGAGCAGCTTTGAACGGTCGGCGTAGTGGTCTGGCTTGGGCAGGAAGGACGGCCCGGTCACTAAACGACAAAATGTTCGAAGAAACCAGGGAGAGTACGGCGGCTGGGCGTCTCTCGGGGACGCACCATGTGGCGCGGGCACTGTCACCGGGTTCGTGATGGGATGCGAGCTGCTTGTCGGCATGGGTCCGCAGCTTGGGTCCGCGACTGGATGCCACGTGTTGCTGGCCTGGAGACGAGTCCAGACAGCGGGAGGGTGGCTGCCGCCATCTTGGTCAGCAGCCGAGGAGCCGGATCTTCTGGGATCGGAAGAGGGACAGGCAGGCCGGCGACGATGACGCTCCCTGGCGTCGATGCCACCTCGATGTGGCCCCATGGCTCAGGAACCGCCGGCACTGGAATGCAGCCTGCGCTCTGCCCCCTCTCCCGTTTCTTTCCCCAAGAAGGAAGCCTCGGAAACTTCCGAGCAAGGTGGAGCCGTCCAACTGAGGACACTCGACCAATCTCTGAGTGCACAAGGCCCCGGAGATAAAAAGAGGCAGAGACAAAGGTGTCTTTTCTGCCGTGAGTCACGTGCATCGCACTGGCTCGGCTCGCGAAGTTATTGTGAAAATAGTTCCACGACTCCGCTTAATGTGAACACGGATGTCCACATACCAAGCTGACTCGCGTCACCCCGGACAATGGATTTGTTGGTGACAGTTCGACTAGGCAAAGTTCTTTGCAGCTGCTTTTGCTAACGATGCCTAATCGCTTCGATTTGCGGGCGCAATGAAATGTCAAAGGCGCCACCCTGTCCTTTCTTGTGATATTGAAACGATGCAGGGCTGCAATCGGGCAGGCTCGCCAACATTGTTATTTTTCAAACATGTTAGCTTTTACCTTAGGCTAAAACACAAATGCCTGTGGCCAGGTATAGCACAGCGACCTAACTTCGAAAAGTCTTGGAGCCGCGTGCTGCCCTGGCCAACGCGAACAAAGGAGAGCTCCGAATGCACCTCCCAGCCGCGTAGGACAGCCACCTTGAACTGCAATGTTCGTAGAGGCCAAGCGCCGTAGCACGAGTTTATCCGCATCAGCAAGAACAGAACCCGATCCCAAACAAAGAAAGAAAACTCCGTGCCAATAGCAATACAAGACTATTTACGGCACCGATCGGCAACAGCACGAGTTGCTCGACCCGGCGAGTACGCTGCCCGGCTGCCAAAGCCCGTCTGCAACAATACGAGTTGCTTAGCGACGTTAGTGGCGAGCGTACCACCCGGCGGACGCACCGCCCGACTCCGCAGAGTCCGCGAAAGTATTTACAACTATTCACATATTTACACCCCGGATCGTTCTGCTGAGCGTCAAAAACTCATCGGTGCTACGGTCGATTCCCAACGAACACCTCGAGTGCCGTGGTTCACGATATCGTCCAGTGACCGCATGGCGGTCACCTTAATCGACACGCAATCACCTCGGGACGCTGTTCAACCTGTTGCACTGTCCGGTAGCACGATTGAACTGCTCCCGGACCCCGCGGCGTTTTCACAAGTAACGTCGCTTTTACGGGGTCGCAACTCGTTAGGTGGCCCTCAAAGGTTCCTAACGTTATTGTTGCATGCGACGCTCACTGACTTTTGGCCGGAGTCGATCGCGGGTAAACGGAACATACTAAATAGTTGCCGAAAACCATGCTCACGCCAGTCCTCTGTCCCTTGATAGCGGGAAGGAAAGACGGAGTAAAAAGGAAATCATTTTGACTCACTCAGTTTTCCTGGGGGGCCTTTGTTCCGGGGATCGCTTGGTCAACCTGATGGCTACTGGTCCGTTGACGCGGCGACAAGGGGCACCATCGGCGGTCTCCGCACCCTCACTAGGCTGGGCCCGGTGTTGTTCGCAATCACCCGCGCTGCGTATTCTAGCAGTGGGCGATGCAGGCACAGCGCATTTTCTCGCTCCCAGATACGCTTTTAGTTTGTGCGCTGACGGGGTGTCCACTCTGGGTGGGCCCCGCGAGCCGTCTCGAACGCAAAAAGCTGCGCTTGCCTCTTTGTTCGAAAACGGGGTTGACCTCGAAGAGCGCAGGTGCGCTCTTCCCAGCGAAGTAGGCTGGCGTCGTCCCGAAAGGGAATGCCTCGGACGCATTCCGGGCATGTTGGGTCGCCTCCGCTTAGAAGCGAGCTCGGCTCAAAAGACACTGCATTGTGTCCTTGCGTGGCTGACGTGGCCACTAAGCCGTCGAGTGGCGTCGGGTTTCGGGCGTTCGCCTCTCCCTCCGTCCACGAAGTCCAAGGCCGGAAATTGGCCTGGTTCGCTGTCATTGCGAACGTACTGCTTTGTTTGCAGCCGCCGGACAGGCCGCACGTTGGGACGCCAGATGTGGGATCTTGCAATTAACCCCTTTTTGGGTTCCGGTGGACGAGAGACAACACCAACACAGTGAGTCCGTTTTCGACGTGTTTATTGACTCAGATGCCAACACGCTTCGCTCTTAGACAAGAAAAGTCTGGGCGCTGGCTCAATTGCCAGTATCACCCGGTCGGTTTCCCGCGCTGCCGCATTAGACAGATTCACGAGAAGTCGGAAGCCCACAAACAAAAACCGAGCTCCGTAGAGCCGGGGCTTCCGCCGACGAGAGCCCCTGGCACTCCTTCGGTGCCAGCTTATGTAGCCTCGGAGAATGGACGCGCCCGGGGAGGCCGCTACCAGTCGCGTCCATTATAACTCTCAAGGGTGTGCCGAAGGCGCATTCACCCAAAATGGGCAAGGGAGAGCCGGCCCCTTCGGGGAATTCGGCCTCGTGGTTCCTTGTATCCGGGAGGCCGACGCCATTGATGACGACGACTCCCACGGCCTGCTTGAAGCTAGGCCTAGATAGGGATAGAGGGAACCCCACGGTTCCCACACCCTTTTCTCACGCGCTTTTGTTCTACACCTAGTTAAGCGTCTTTTGTGATGGATTATATCCCTTGTAATCCAAGGACTATTTGGATTCCGCTTTTTTACGCGCATTGGAACGAACTTATGAATGCATTCTAGTACAGTCCTTTTAAAATAAAGCCATAGCTCGTCCACTCCAATCAGGGGGTTCCTAGCAAGGTCCTCAAATGTATCGTAGTTAAAGCCTAGTTGATCAATAATTGATTCGTCATCAGCTTCCTTAAAGCTTCTATATGAAGATATTTCCGTTTGCGTAAGTGTAGCTTCCAACGATAGTTCGAAGTGTACCATTCTGTGATCAGAAATTCCCGGGTAAATCTTTCAATCGTATGTGTGACGTGAGAGGGTCTCACTGACAAATATCAAATCTATTAGTGATCGTGATTCCCCTTGTACCCTAGTATGCTCTTTGACAACCTGTGTCAAGTTGTGCGAGAAGGCCAAATCCAGAAATTCTTCGGAGCACGACACTTCACTGTCCCCAGTTCCTAATGTAGCCCAGTTTATTCCACCGAGGTTGAAATCTCCCATCAAAATAACTTTCTTTGAACTTACTTTTAACTTAAAAAGAAACTCATTTAACTCCTTAAAATATCCAACAGGAATTTGTGGAGGGCGATACACTACACCTGCTATTAATTCACTGTTTTTCAATTTTATCCTACACCCTACATTTTCAATACCTACAGCACCTTCCATTTCAAAAGCGATCCGGGACGATTGAACTATTAGGGCCACACCTCCTCCTCTACTTCCTCTCTCCTTTCGAAAAATATTGTAACCAGGGGGAACTATCTCATTGACGTACACTGATGAATCAAGCCATGTCTCAGTAGTAGCCACTATACTGGGGTCATGATCCATTAAGATGTGTTCAAGCTGAAGCGTTTTATTGACAATACTTCGAGCATTGAGGTTGATCAGTAGAAGGTTTTTTTTGTTTCCTGTGAGTTAGGTTCATGTCATTGTTCAAAAGGCGGTACATTGGGCGGTACATTGGCTGCAAAAAGTTGAACTCTCTGGTCAGTAACTGAGTCCCATCCGTACGTTACTCCATTGATTTTTAGCTTGTCGTACGATAAAAACACCTTGTCTCCATTTCATTTATTTGCAGCTGCACTCTTCCATAGCTTCCCTCTGATAACTCTTACGTTTTTTGAAAAGTCCTCATTAATAAAAATACGAGTTCCTTTAAGCTTATTGGCATTTCTAAGTACGTTTTGTTTTTCGTTATTACTTCCAAAGCTTAATATGACTGGCCTCGGCTTTCTGCTAGGTAGCTTCCCAAGACGGTGAACCCTTTCGACAGACGTCACTTCAACACTCATTTTTGTTTTGAAGACATGTTCAACTACTTTTTTTCTTAAGTCCAACTCTGTTTCCTTTTCGGATTCTGCCACTCCATGGATTACTAAATTGTTTCTTCTACTTTTGTTTTCTAAGTCATCAATTTTTTCTTGTAGCTTTAATACTGTCGCTTCCAATTTTGCCACCTTTCTTTGTGTAACATCAAGCGTCATGACAAGATCAGTTATCTTTGAAGTGAACGCTTCAATCGCTTCAAATCTTTTATCAAAACTTTTTTGACTTGCAACTTTGGATGATAAATTAACTGTCATCTCTCTCTGGCATTCCAGTATCTGCTGCATTGTATCTGTGTCTGGACCAGGATTTTGTTCGACATCCCCACACCTTATCAGCGCAAGCGCTCCCCAACAACAATCAGCAATGGCAGCGAAACACCATTTCATACGCCTTGGGCAAGGCAACAGCAGTAGACAACGATCGTCTGAGCGATACGAGCAGTCACAAAAACTCTCACCTACCTGCACGCAAGAAAAGAGCCATCTGTAAGACATGTCGCTTCTGCTGTCACCTTGCCCACTGGCCATCAGTCCGTTGGGTTGATCCTTTATAGTATCGAAGGCTGACGTGGATGTGCCTCCGCGGTAGATGATTGGACGATCAAGCACGTGGTCGAAGACCACGTCTCTGTGCAGATTTTGATGAGGTGTCGTCGGTATCTGGATGACTGGCAGCTTTTCGATCACGTAGTTTTGAAGAATGGTGGTTCCGTGTCGATGTCCGTAGGCGCCTTCACATGACGGTAATCCGTGATGCGACAGCAGCAAAAGCCAGTACTGCACGCAAGAAAAGAGCCATCTGTAAGACATGTTGCTTCTGCTGTCACCTTCCCCACTGGCCATCAGTCCGTTGGGTTGATCCTTTATAGTATCGAAGGCTGACGTGGATGTGCCTCCGCGGTAGATGAATGGACGATCAAGCACGTGGTCGAAGACCACGTCTTTGTGCAGATTTTGATGAGGTGTCGTCGGTATCTGGATGACTGGCAGCTTTTCGATCACGTAGTTTTGAAGAATGGTGGTTCCGTGTCGATGTCTGTACGCGCCTTCACATGCCGGTAATCCGTGATGCGACAGCAGCAGCAGCCAGTACTGCACGCAAGAAAAGAGCCATCTGTAAGACATGTCGCTTCTGCTGTCATCTTGCCCACTGACCGGTCAGTGACCGGTCAGTACAAAGAATCGTGTTTTCTTGTCGGCTATTCTGCCCTTCCTGATGTTTTCTATTTTGTAGAACTTGTTCTTTATGCTGCTGAATGTTCTGCTCGTTATGGTATTATGCTTATACTTTTAAAAAGTAACGAGTAATCAAAGTAATCCGTTACCAATACTTTGTAGCGAAATTACATTACAAATTACTTCTCGGGAAAAGTAACGTGCCAAATACAAAATTACTCAAAAAAGTAACGGATTACTTCTCAAGTCTGCATATACTGAGATGTCATAAATCTTTGTCGAACTTGAGTTTTGACTCGTTGGGCGATCAATCAAACGTTCGGTAATACAAGTGAAGGTCGTCTTGTTTGGTCAGGTTGTCCCCTTTTTTGCCCCTAATCTCAAGTTTTTTTTTTTTTGTTTTTTTTTTGTTTTTCACTATGATGGTTGTCTTACCAATATTACGAAAAAGAGTTGGAAGTTCTATAAGACTGCCGAAATAGTGAATTATATCACAGGAAGAAGCAGAACCCACTCAACGGATGTCAATATAAAGTTTTCTCTACAGTATGTTCATTTGTTATTACGACGCTTCAAAGTTTTGTAATTTTTTTTTTTTTTTGCGTATACTTTGCACTTTGAAGTTTACAGCTTCGTTTGACGCAGACGACCTGGCGCTTCGAGGCTGATCCCTATTAATCTTCATTGATTATTTATTCCCCACGTATACTTAGGTGTTGTGTAACTGTGAGGTAATTTACCACATGTTCTTATGAGAGGTGTTTGGCCGAAATGCCTTGCAAAGCGCATTTGAATATCATATATGCCCTCACGCAAGAGCCCACTAGAAGGCGGTATCTACACGGCGCGTTCATTATTAGAATTATTGCGTATTGCTTGCACATTACGTGGTTGAGGATCACAAATAAATACCTCGTGTCCTTCCAACCTGCATGTGTAGGACTGGGTGTTTATCTTTATGGTATATCCAACGAAGTTTATTCTTGTAATATGCACAAACCCCCAAAAAATATTTATTTGGAACTTGTGAGGGGGGGGGGGGCGGGGAGGGGGGAAGGGGGCTTAGCATGATCAGATAAAAAGAAAGTGAGTGGGGGAAAAACAGTGCATGAAAGCGAGAAAAAGGTCATATAAGGGAAGTCGGTAATTTGAGCCCAATCTGAGGTTCACTGGGTTTGGTGAACCTTCAAACATTTTGTAGTAGTACAATCACTGTCAGCATAAGAAACGCAGGGTATTTTGTATCACGCGCTCACTCTCCTTGCTTTGCTTCGTGGTTCGCTCTTCGGTGTTATGACTCGATGCGGCAGTCTCATTGACTTCGGGGCGATTCAAAAATCCTCGTGACTCGCCGGACTGTTAACGTTTCTCAGACGGTCGGTGATGATAGACGAAGTTTGACTTCTAGAACAGTTTTGCCCAATTCTATAAACAAAATATAAATTAATCGAACTCGTTTCACTATAGTTTATTTTGTTTAATGAAGTTTAGAGAATATTGATTAATGCTCGCTCAATCTAAAAAGTGACCTTTTATTTGTTTAGGCAAGTGGTTTTCAAATGGGGGTCCACGGAACTTTTGGGGTACGCGAAGCACTGCCTCAGCAGTTAAGCCCGGCAATAAAAGTTGCCTTTTTTTTATTGCGAAGAAACGTTCCAATTTTCGGGTGAGGTTTTTAGTGTGTATGTCAACGAGAAAAAACTACTTCCCACTAGACCTTGGTTATATTCATTTATTAAATAATTATTAAAATTGACCTATAAATTTCCTTTTCTCTCACCACGAATGGAATCCTCCATCATCTTCGCCGATCCACAAGGGGTCCGCGAAACATGGTTGAGAACCACTGGTTTAGATAACTACGAGTATAATTGAAACACTACGCCGATGAATATTGCGCCTCTTCCGCCAGTTGGATTTCAACTCGTTTTCAATTTTGGAGGACACGAGGAAAACTTACTGCTAATTATTAAAAAAAAAAACAAAAAAAAAAATTCTTGATCCGGGAATTCGACAGGTTCACGACCCTTTTGGCAGTATACAGAAACAGTTTGGTTATAAGAGTAGCAAGGGCAAGGTCCCGGTTGCGGCGGTGCTGGTAGCAGAGTCGCATAATCCTTTAACGACTGGGATTATATTGCCAATTACATGTAAGTCTAACATTGCAATATACGTAAACGGAATCAAATCCAGCAAATCAAGCATAAGAAAACGGAATGCAGCACACAAATCTGACTAGGCAAGCGGTATGGCAGGTACGAGCTGCATTCGTTTCTCATTATTTAACCCTGATATAATCGGAATATCGTATGGCCCACCTTTTAATAGCCAAAAGATATTGCCACGCGCGTCGGCGAGCAACCGCGTGCGTGGCCCGCAGTGTTTATTTGGGATATCCTGCAACGAACTTTAAAAAAAGACCTATGCTTAACACCCCATTCTATTCGTTTCCTGCCAATCGGGGCGGACGAGAACCTTCCGCTTGACATGATTATGGTTCTTGGGTTGTTTAGCTTGTGGAAGTCGCGGATGACGGTGAGACACGCAGAGCAATTCCCGCGGTCAGCGCGTATTTTCTTTATTGATTATGTTGTACAGGTAAAGAGTGCTTACGAACAGAGCGAATACCCGCCTGAGTGGATTGGAGTGTTTGATTGCCTCACACGCATGAAATAATTTTAATCACCATCCGCCCACAAGCACTGGGTTTCCTCATTTTAAAAGTGTAAATAATCTGTAAATACATGTATGTATGTGTCTGTATTCTTGAATAAAGAAATAAAAAAAATTGCGTGCGTGGCCGAGTGGTTACCGCGCTTGACTGTCGCGCGGAAAGTCAAGGTTCGATTCCAGTCAGTGGAATGTTCTTTTATTTGTCCTTTCAACATTACGTTCTCGTGAATTCGAGGTCATTCTCATCTGATCGAGTTCCGAATGTTCTAGTCGTCAAACGCTCTAGGCCGATTGTTCCAGAAGCCAACGCGCGTACATAAGGGGCTCCGCGTGGTGATCGTTAGTCAGTCTCGCCCCAGCGTTCGACTCTGCTCTTACGCCGACTTCGACGCCCGCGACGCTCTGCTGTTATCTTATGTTTCCTTTTATTTTTGGGCACAAGTTGGCCCCGTTAAACGTTTAGTTTTTTCAGTTATCACCGCCTCATCCATTGTCATTCGTGACAATATCACCATCAACTCCCACGATTTCCAGCCAAGTACACTCAAGAGCTTACACCACAATGATAACATACATCACTCAAGTATTATATGCCGCGTCCGGTTTATCAGAATCAAGCCTATGACGCTACTTATTTTTTGTTTAGCCTCAAAATAAGGCCATGATTTATAGTACGTGATGTGAAATTGATGATACGCATTGTGGCGGCTGGGCACGTTTGACAACCACGGACCGCGAAGGCTCTAATTAGGCGGAGAAGTACAAAAACAAAAGTTGTGCTCTCAACCCCACAACCGTACGGAATCTTGGCAGCCAGTGGACACGCAGAACACAACGGTGAACCGATCAAAATACAGAACGTGCGAACCTTTGCGCAGGTGTTGGCCTTTAAAGGCGTACAAACAATCCCGGAACAAAACATGATCTTCGATCCCTGTCATGGTAACCGGAAGTAGCCGAAATACCTTGCATATTTTAGTACATGTGTACACATCGCGACACTGTTAGCGCGAACACGACAACGGCGCATTTTCCCATTCTACTTCTAAATAGTATTAGCGAGCACGAAATTTTATCGCTTACATTATAGAACTATATTAGCTCTTTCCCCTGGTGACATCCCCTGGTTTCAAAGAGAAAAACTGGAAAAACCGGCGATCTCTTGTTCGCGCTAACAGTGTCGCGATCTGTACATATCTTTTGCCTATAGAAATACCTATGCACCTTGCAGTCTCGCCCTTCAGACAATTTCGAGCGACGTATTTATGGCCGAAGTGACGCAAACTTCCGGCATTATAAATAAGAAACGATATTAAATTTTGGCCGATAGCTGAAAACAACTACACACCTGGGCCATATATATATATCTGTTTTTTTTACTGCGATAGCAGTTAGTGGGACACTTTGAGGGTTTGGTGCCGTCGATAGCGCTGCATATCGACGCGGACTACGTTCGGCACACTGCCAAAAAAATCCACATTGACGTCACGCAGCCCGACCCGACTCTGACATCACGCCGCGCATCACGTCACCCGTTACCTGCCAGCAGCTGACCATATGACGTGACATCGTAATGACGTCAGGTGGCACCGTTAGTCACGTGATATTATGACGTCACATTACAACGTCACGACACTTGACAATACGCTGTCGCGTAATGCCATACAGCACGTTTAAAGATATTCATAAGATCTCTGAATATGTAAACAATAATAACAAAGCCCTTTCGATAATATTGCTAGACAGGTTATCGGGAGATAAAACCAATGAACCTAGGTGGGTGTCAGGCCGGCGAAACCTCGGGCATGAAATTAATTTGATCTACACGCTTAAAACACCACTGCGCGATTTTGGAAGTGTTCTTCAGTTACCACAAGGCGGTGTTAGTTTGTGTCCAATAACATTGTAAAAGACGTTCATACAGGCACACCAAAGACAAAGAATGGTTCATGCACACACATGCAGTTTCGTTGCTTCCTGGATTTCAAACATGGGCGCGCGAGTTTTGAGGTATTCTTCAATTACCACAAGGCAGTGCTAGTCTGTGTCCAAGAAAACTGTTTAACAAATTAACGAAAAGCTCTCTATACTTAATACCCCTTCATGGTTCCAAAACGCTATGGAATTTTCGTCCAGTGTGTTACTCGGTTTAATACGAAAAGGGGCCTACGCGGTCTCTATGGGCCTCGCTAGCACCTTTACCGTTCATTCAGTCCATCTGCTCCGAGATAACATTTTAGCAGCGGCTCCGACATCACGCCTCTTCTGTCGTAGTGTTTCACCTTACGGGTAGCGTAAATGTTTACCATTTGTTTCTTCTTCGGAGACTTAGTCAACTCAAGAAATTCAGGAGAAATTTCACAGTTTCACCTCTCTATTGTTCAGACCCAAAATGAAGAATCACGTGATTTCGTTTTTCATTTTCGTTTGGCTTAACTCCGAGGACTATCATATTATCATGGAGCGTTTTGAATTCCAAGTTATGTTCATAGTTGTTTCTACGTATTTCTACTGCTTTTCACTTCCGGCCCTTTGTTAGAGATACTTCCTCAAATCGCATGTTACCTGTACCTATCTATTTTATCACCAGTCCGCGTCCAAAAGGTCTGCATTTTTGCTGTTAATTTTCGCGTAGCTTGCCTTATTCATTATCTTTGTCGGACTGACACCTTTGATCTCCATGTCCCAGCGCGTCGCTGGAAACAGGTGCTCGCTAATCTTTTGTTTGTGGCTTCAGTGTTCCTTTGTTTTAATAATGTGACATACTTGGGCACTTCAGAAAAACTGTTAGGTTCCTAATTGATTGATAATGTGTTACTTTTAGACTTGTGACAGATAGTAACGCTATGAAGCGCGAGTCATCTACTTCGATCGAAGGCACTATTAAACAGGGTGTCGAACCGGTCATTATTTCGGTTCGGTTCGGGTTCGGGTTCAGTAGCATTGTATTTTGTTCCGGTTCGGTTCCGGTTTAGGGTAGCGCACATAATATAACTCCGGTTACCGGTTTTAAAAAGCGCGAACCGGTTCGAACCGGTTCCTACCTCGACCTTTGAATATTGACCGAGCACTTCCTGCAGCCTTTTCTGAGCACGAGATCCGTGCAATCGACCCATCCCAAAACTCCTCCCTCTTCAGGCAAATCTGAAAACCCTGCACAGTGACGTGCGCAAAAGACACCAGTAATGTGGCAAGGCTATTTCTTGTATAATACTGTTCTTAAAGGGGCGATGCAACGATTTTTGTATTTTGCGCAAATACCGGTTAGAACGGATCCCTGACGTTAATGACCTGTGAAATACTCGTTCGTTTTTCACCCCACGCAATAGGAGTCCTAGTAAAAAATTAAAGAAAAACGAGCAGCGTTCACCCCCTCAACTCGCAGCCAGAACAAGCGGCCACGTGATCTGGAGCCGAATATATGCCGCCAATGTTGATCATAGCCATGCGCTGGGGTTGGCAAGGCACAGGACACGCGCTGAGTTTCAGACATTGTTATGGTTCGGCTGTTGTCGTCATTGCAGCGATTGGACACGGGCCACTACCCGAATGCTTCTCGAGCGATCGATTATCACGAGCCCAAATCGAGTGTCCACGCCATGCTCGGGTCCAATCTATGAGCCGCATTCAAATATCGTCACTGGGCGGTACTTCTACCGCCCAGCTACGTCATCAGGTTTTGCGAGGGAGAGATTGAATGAAAACACTCGGTTTTGTCCTCGAAATTACAGCGCAACAAAGGAGTTTCTTGGTCAGTGGCGTTGCGTGCGAGTATCCTTGAGTCCCACAAGTGCCAGTAAGCTCGTGTAAAGTGAAAAACATCCCAATTGAATATTGTTGCACTGCCCCTGTAAGTAAATTATATATAAGCGATTGGCTTTCCATTTTTAGTGTGTCTTTTGCACACGCAGCTGTGCTATATTTCAAACTCTGCCAGGAGAGGACATCATTTCAGGAAAGAGAGCTTGTGGCCGGGGCCATCTTTCGTGTTCGTGCGTAACGCGCGTGCTTTGCTGGCTTTCGGAAGCGACGAACACGCAAGTGCCGGGCTGTGAAGACCAGACATTGGGATGTGATTTTGCAAACAGTAAAAAGGTATCTAGCTGGGTTGCTTGCCCTCTATATGTTTTGCCTGTTTTGCTCTGGACAGTGTTTTTTTATACATGCTACCTGTTGTCGAGGCCCAGTAAGATGTCGCAGCTATGCCCCAGAGTGGCTGACAGGGGAACGAGAAGAAACAAATGTGACGTAAAAGTTAAAACAAAAAAAACAGTACGTCGAGTGCGCAGTTGGGGTAGTTTATCGAATCCCGTTAAGCTGTGGTCGTGTATATATCGGCCAGACTGACCGATGTGTCAACGACCGGGCACGTGAGCACGCACTGTCGCTGCGGTTAACCTCGGAAGGCCACCTTTCTTTGGACATTATTGTAAACCTGAGACTGGGGCATAGAAGAGAACACAACAGAAGCTGTTCTCTTCTATGCCCCAGTCTCAGGTTTACAATCATGTTCAACTTACACCAGCTCGCCTGCACTCTGACTATTTTTTCGTTAACCTTCCTTTACACTGCGTCACTTGCTTGTGTGTGCCGAAATTTGAGAGCATCACTATTTTGGGGAGCGGGGCTGACAAAACTGCACGCGGTATGCTAAAAGCCTACGAGATAGGAATGGAACGAGTCCAATGCGTCAGCCAAACCTCGATATATTTACATAATAAAAGAAATAGCTCTCTTGAGCACGTGTTGATGCAGTGACGGTCTGGTGATTTGGTTGTTTTTCTTGGCGTTTTCTTTTCATTAAACGTTCAGTGGAAGTTCACCACTAGTCCTGTCCATTTCTTTCCTGCGTCTGTGTCTGTTTTCGCGCTGCTACCAGTTTGTTACCTGTTTTCATTGTAACCATTATCTTATGAAATACTGTCCGGGGTGCTTAAAGTGTTTAAACAAATAAACAAGAAAAATTACACAAAAAGCGGGGGCGTATTAAAATCAATATATTTATTTTGAATTATTTTATTCCACAGCGAAAGACTCAGATTATATTTGATCAAACCCCACTAAAGCGTTTACATGTTATGACGTTTCATAGCGTTATATATACTTATGGCGCCTTTCTGTTCGCGCGGATTAACATGATGGTATCTATTGTCGACTATTTCAAGTTGGCTCGAAGCGGTGAAAGCACAAATTTGAGACCTGAGAAGGTTCGCTCTACGCTGACCTGCGTAGCTGGCGCTGCCAGAGCAACCTTGGCTATCTGATAGAGCTCTGCTCGTTCAAGCTTGTGGTTCTCCCAGTAAAAAAGAATGTCTTCGTTTTTGTTAAGGCGCGGCTCCTCGAGAAAATAATCCAGTAGGGGACCAATGCTCTTGCTTGCTGCAGTTCAATCACGCGGTTCGCCCTTCGTCAACCTTTCTTGGGCTTCTAAGAACATGTCGCGTTCGTCTTCTTCCTGAGCACCGCAATCGATGACGTTAACGTTGCTTTTGCACGCTTCCAGAGAGTCGTATTTGCTAAATTTGAGCCTGGGCCGAGTTGGTACGACATACTTCGTGATTAATTGTTTCACAGTTCTCTTTTGCGCTGTTTTTAATACTGATGTATATTTGCCCCCCTTTTTTTAAGTGAGCTAGCGCTTTTTTTTTCTCTCTTTTTGACTTCAGCAGATTATTGTACCTCGGATCTAAGTAAATTCCAGCACAAAAGAATGTCGTTGCCAAGAAGCATTGTTCCTCTTCTCTTTGGGGCTTCTTCCATGCTGCGGCCGAAAGCAGAGATTGATTTCGTTGTGTATTTATGGCATCCTAAGCCACGCCCCAAAAAGGTCCCCGTGAGTCAACTGCTCTAACTGAAGAAACCTCGTTGTATCTCTCGTGGGCTTCTGTGCTGCGGTAAACCAGCCAAGCGGTGCTTTGAAATCGCCGTCCCCGCTACGGGGCCGCCAGGGTCAATCCAAGAAAAAAAAAGTGAAGTTGGAGCTCTCCAGATGCCTAAGTAGAGACGGGAACTGAGCGAGCTTGCTGACCACGCATTCTCTATGTGTATCTGCTTTTGATGATGATGCATTTCTTATTACGTATGCAATTAAAACAAAAGGTAATAATATCTGACAGCATCTAGGATTATTCTTGGCAATATAAGAAAGAAATACGCCCGCAACTTTTCCAATTAAGATCAACTATTGACAAAATTGGCCCTGAACCGCTTTCGCTGAACCGGTAACCGCCACATCAGATTATGGTTTCGTTCCGGTTCAGGTTCAATATGAAGCGTTCGATTTCGGTTTCGGTTTTGTTCCGGTTCCGTATAAAATATCATTTTTGATCCGGTTTTCGGTTCGGGTTCGGGTTCGGTTCGACACCCTGCTATTAAATGTTTAGAAATTAAGAAGATTGTTTTGAAATAGGTTGAATATGATATATGCTTGAGTAAAACACGGAGTTTAGATCTCCAAGCGCGACTAATGTCTCTTCAAAAGCAACTGTCAACATAATTATCGCAATACGCATTTACTCAAGAGAAGAACAGTTTTTGGTGATCATATCAAAGTTCTGTTGTCCCTGGTAAAGGCATACGACTAATTCTGGCAGATCGCTAGCAGAAAACACACATCTCTTAGGGGGCATTTGTTTAACGCTTAAGCTGAAGTGAGCTCTCTCGATCAAAGAGCATATGAAGGAAAATATTGGTCCCACCGTCCCCTTTCTTCTCTTATACGCAAGAAAATGCTCGCACATAATATTATTTTGACGTGTAATGTAAAACTGAAAGGAGCAAGTTTTTGGTTGGCTAGAACAATCTGAAAGACCCGAATTTCTCTTCACAAGCAATAAGCCATCCAACTCTGAAAGTATTTCACCAAGGACATGTTTGGGAATATGATGATTGTTTTCCCTTAAAATCATTTTTATTTTCATATACTTTTTAAGTATGTTCAGAGGTGTCCTCTTGATATCTGTACATATGATATATTGAATGTTTTTGCCCGAAACTAGGCTGCGCGAAAACATGTTGCAATGTGTGACGCATATTATCAACATTCTAAAGGTGTTATCATTTGGGGGCGCGCACACAAGCCAGAAGGGAGCGAACGACAACATGCTTCAGAACAGGCTGCGCAAAAGAAGCGAATTCCGGTGTTGGCGCTAATAATTCAGAGTTTCAGTGAACCTGCAAGCTTCCCGACAGAGTTGGTAAGATGAAAGCTTTGTCCGTCATATGTTTTTTTTACAATGGTAACGCAATACGATGCACACATATAATGCATATGTTGAATAGGCATGGTTAAAGGGAGCGTGTTTGGATTATGAGTACTTTAAATATAAAGTTTAAAAAGAATGTGGGCGTTCATAGACAACCATACAAATTATATGAATGTCTGTGAACATCCCAGGTGTTTTAACTTTTTCTACTTCAATAACTGACTAGGCAGCTTTGTATTCTTTGCAGTGCAATCTGCTGGGTAGAGTCATCTGATAACTTGTAAAGAAAGACCACATTTATGCGTAAATTATGCAAGTAGAGCTCATATCAGATTGAAAAAAAAAGATATACAACTCCAGCTTGTGCGGTAGTATCGTTTTGGGGTTTCGAATACGTCCAATCAATTGTATGACATACATTTTAGATTTTGAAAGCTGCAATGTTTTTGTTTTTTTCCGGGGGGGGGGGGGGGGAGGGGGAGGTTGTCGTCAAATAACAGTATTTTATACTTTTTGAGCTCACTGAATAAAGGGTGATATGAGTTATATTCCATGTTATATCAGTATATTCAACGACGTTGTTATGAAGAATTTAAACTTCGCATTTGAATTCAGTTGATGATGATGTGAAGATCAAATTACATTGATTATGATAGAATTACTTTTTGACGTGGGCTTACCAATGTATTGAAAACTGTTGTCGAGGGCCGCCAAGGCTGCAAAGTACATGTGTGCTAATAATGCTACAATCCGATAAAAATGTCAAATCTGAGACCGTTTACTAAATGGGTCGATACTGGATTGTAGGAAGGCTGTTTTTTTTTGTTCAACTCAATGATTTAGGTTGAGTAACAAAGAAAACAAGAGCTATGAAAAATGTTTTGATGAACTCAAAATTTAGATACAAATTGTATCTTCTCCACAGATTCACTTTGCAGGTTTAGGCATTTATAATTACCTGGCACAACTTTTAGATGCCTGCTTGTCAGAAGGTTTACCCCTGAATTTTCAGTGATTCGCGTCAACAAGACCATCGGTCGCCATATACGGTAACGTGAATGGAGCAAACGGAAAGATCCAAGGGAAGGACAAACAGTGGTTCATGAAGATGGGGGCTAGGGAAGAAGGCTTGCAATCACTGATGGCCTTGTTGAATGCGTGACGAAGTGACTGAGAACAAAGATTGTAGTTTTATTTGAGGAGTGCATCTAAAGGCTTGTGCCATGATATGTACTTGTATAAATCTGTAGGGTGCTTACCTAGAGAAATAGATAAGGCATCATCTAAGTGTTAACACGTTTTAGAATTTTTTGATCGTACTTGTGTTTTAACGGAGTCCATGAGGATTAAAAAACATTTATTTTACGATGCATCTATAGAGATAACGCACCTTGTCTTCAAAGATTCAGAGTAATGTATTTTACAAAACGTTTTGCGCGGAACATATTTCTCCATCGAAGTTGGGCTAAAATACCTTAAAAAGTATGTGGAAACACAAATACTGGAATACATGAAAAATAGGCCTAAAGTACTCATGCTGAAATACATTTATAAAAAAAGGTATCGCGATAGGCATAAGAGATACATTTGCAACATATAAAAAGTATATGAAAATAGAAATAGAGGAATAGTTTTGCAGAAACACGGTAGTGAAATACATTTTCTCAAAAAGCCAATCAAATTTTCACATACTGTGTAGGACTGTTTGGGTGGACCCGCCAGTGTATACACAAGGAACAAGGAAGAAGCATGATCTACACTATTTGTACTATATCTGTTAACAAGCAAAAGAGTATTCATTGGAGAATTTGAACTTTTACATTTTTCCTCCTGAAATAAGCAACTTCTTGAAAACTGTAACGAGATATATCCGCCCCTGAGAGTTTCGCGATACCGGTAGTGCACCCAAAATGCATTTCGTTAGAGAAATACTAATTGCAGTTGAACATTCTGATCGCAATGCAGAAATATAAGCACAAAGTGTATTTTTCTAAATACTATCGCGATACATTTGTATCGCGATACTGCCCAAACCTGTCCTCCACTGAGTAAACTCAGAAAGGTAGTCAAGTGCCCCTCGTTAGTATCCCCAGTATATATTGTAAGGACATCAGTAAAAAAAAAAGTATTTTTATAAAGATGTTTTTACTTGGAATTAAGAAATTCAACACAAAACGTTAGAATTTCTCTTAATTCGTTTTTCGGGATATTTAGTATATTTACATGTTGTGCGAACAGCCTAAGAAAATAAAACTCACAAATAGAATAACGCTTTGCTAAATTTACCTAAACGTTTTTTGATAAATATTGTGGTAATCGAACCGTTATTTGTAGCGTGATACTCAAAAGGTCACATCTATTCTCATAGGAAATCCTGCGTTAAACATATGTAATGTAAAATATTATTTGTAATTAAGTGGATTTGTGTATACTTAGTTTTAAAATGTGCATTTAAATACAAGACAGTGTACATTTATTTTAAGTGTGTGAAACTCTGTCTTTTAATTCCACAATACAGAACCAATTCGCCCAAGTTTCCACGATACTTCCTGAGGCACCTTTTGAAGTATATTTTGCAACCCTACCCACAAAAAAAAGTGAATTTGTTTTATGAATTGAGTTTGTAGCTAGGTAAACTTTGGAATAAATATCCACACATATATAGCTTGGGTATATTTTGTCTCCAGAGAATGTAATTGTGGATTACGTACAACTCGAAATTAACTTTTCTGACCATGCCAGAAAAAAATACTTTTCATGTAACTTTGTTTGAGCCTAATTTTTAAGTATGTTTCAACATGCATATAACTAGGGTAAGTGTTAGCGCAACATAATGTGAATATATCTAAGTTATTTTATTCATTCATTCATTTGTTTATTGTCTGTGCTCATGAGCAGCTTGACGCCTTGATAATGATGCACAAACAACGTTCACAGGTTAGTTACAAAAGTCTTAAAAGCTACGAAGTTTTGGATAAAAACATCAATATCTGCTCCACCGAGTGTATTGTAGAAGTGTTGAATGCGGGTATGGGACTGGTTGGGATGATGCGATGATCATGAAAATTTGGAGAGACCCGCAAAACTCGACTCGGAACGTGAATATTAATAGCAGATGTGAGATCTGGGCAATGAATTAATCCATGAATACACTTGTACAGGAAAACAAGATCGCGCTCACGCCGTCTAAAACTCAAAGCAGGGCATTTGCATCGTTCCAACAGTCTCGCATAAGAATAGTAAACAGTACGAACAATGTAACGATGATAAACAATTAAAAAAAAACGTTTTGGACATTTTCAATTATCTCTTCGCTCGTATAACTAATACAATTCCAGACTAAAGAGGAAAACTCCAACTTGGCCCGGATTAACGAGAAATATAACCGTAGAATACAGGTTGATGTGGAGAACTCACGCGTTATTCTAGAAATTACTCCCAGCATACTAAAAGAGTCATTTATAAAGTTGTTAACATGTACAGTAAAGTATAACGACGAGTCTATGTATACACCAAGATCACGCGTGCACTCAACTCTTCGCAGTGGATCACTGCCAATCTGGTAACAAAAGTTTATTTTTTCTACCTTTCTAGACAAAGACATATTAACGGTCTTAGAAGGATTGAGCGTTAGCATGTTATGACGACACCAACTGCACACACGCCTAACATCCTTCATATGTTTTTCACAGTCTTCCAAAGATATGATCTGCCTAAACAACTGGACATCATTTGTATATTGCAAGATGACCGAATTGCGAACAACTGAACTCAAATCATCAATAAAAACATTAAAAAAGATCGGCTCAAGTATGGAGCCTTGCGGCACACCCGAAGACAAAACATAAGGCCGGGAGTGATGTCCAAGAACACGAACAAAATTGTGTCAATTTGACAAATAATCTAGAAACAGGGAAAAAAGGGAGGTACTCACGCCGTAGGATTCAAGTTTGTTTGTAAGGAGCGAATTGTCTACCAGATCAAAAGTCTTAGAAAGGTCAAAATATACAACGTTTACCTGTCCACGTTGACACACAGTAGGCGAAACAAAATTAAAAAAGACACCAGATTTGTCTCAACAGACCTTCCACGCATAAAGCCATGCTGTGAAAAGCTTATCTTATGCCTAAAAAGTTTGAAATGCGCTCAAATAAAACAATTTCATAGATTTTAGCAAAGGGAGATAGCAACGACACAGGTCTGTAATTTTTTACATCATCCGTTCTTTTTTCTTATGTACTGGCACAGTAATAGAGTTCCTCCACAGGGAAAAAATGTAAGGCTCTGCAACGACAAGTTAAAAATATGCGTTAAGACGGGCGCAAAAATAGAGGAGCTTTCTTTAACAATGAAACTTGGAATGCCGTCAAATGCAACCGATAACTTTGGCTTCAGTTTCCTGATAGCAAGTTTAATATCAATAATTTCAAAAAATAAAATTGACAGGTGATGACTAGCATTATCATTAACGCCATGCACAGGCAGTCCAGTTTGGCCGCAAGAATAAACCGAAGAAAAATAACTCGCGAATGCATTTGATACATCTTCGGGCTCAGACAACATATTACCAAACGAGTCAGCTATGTTTATTGATGACGAAGTTTTAGTTGTGCGATCCTTTTCATATCGCCAGAAAAGCATTGGGTCACAATTTAAGCTACGCTCGACTGACTCACGGTGTAATATTTTATCGCGCTTCAACAATGTCTTAGCTAGCGCACGCGACTCAGAAATTTTTAGGTACCAAAACGCGGAATATGAGACCTGATATTTCCTATGACAATGCAATTTTTTTTCTTAGAACTGATCTAAGCTCCTTGGAGTACCAGTGCGGATAACGACTTGCGTAAGGACGCTTTTTGGGAACGAACCTTTCAAGTGCATATACGATGTAGTTTGTAAACGCTTCAACGGCAGGATTTACATCGGAGATACTATATATGGAAGCCCAATCTGCATTATCTAAACATTAATAAAGGCCAAAGTAATCGCCTCTTGAGAAAGCAAGCGACTCACGGCTTTTGTGCTTTACTTTCCCCACAGAAATCATAAAGGTAACAGAAAATGGAAGGTGCCAAACATCCGGTAAGACAAGCGGATTGGAAACAGACATCAGGCTGTCGATAGGAAAAATTGGCCAAGGCCAGATCCAGTACATGTTTTGCTGAGTTATGAAGACCATTCATTTATGTAAATCCGAGAAGGTTAACAAATGAAAGAAGGGCATTCGCTTTAAATGATGCAGTATGAGCAGACAGTGCAGGATGTTCCAAACTCCAGTTTATTTCAGAAATATTGAAATCACCAAGTACGTATTTTCCGGACTATAGTCCGCACCCGGTGTATAGTCCGCAGGGACAAATTTGGGGTCAAAAATTAAAGTTTTTGCTTAGATAGTCCGCACCCGGTGCATAATCCGCACCTGGTGCATAGTACGCGCCTGGTGCTTAGTCGACACGAAAATCTTCTCATGGACGGCACCCCTTGACAAATGTATGCTTTTTTAACTCACAAAGAAGCCTATAATATACATAAATCATCATTAACAAACTCTTTTATTCACAAAATCTGTCACGTCTCGGTATAATCAATGATATTGAAAAACAAAAATCCTGTATAGTCTGCCCGCGTAGATAGTCCGCACTGCCCAAAATTTCAACTTTTAAACATGTATAGTCCGCGGACTATAGCCCGGAAAATACGGTATGAGTATATGATGTTGATTCACATTCAATTTATCCCCTAGCATATATAATTGGTCAGAAAACTTAGATCCGTCGACGTGAGGAGGAAAATAAAAAGTGCCTATAAGTAAGGTATTGTCATCACGAAGAGTTATTTCAATCCAAACGGACTCACACTCGAATTCGAGATCAAACCGGCGAATAGCCCGTAAATGTTTCTGATGTTTTGAGGTCACTGTTATTACTCTCTGGCGACGTAGAGCTGAACCCCGGCCCCATGACTGAAGCCCAAGCGACGCAACTAGCTGATGCGTGCAAGCTGCTGCAAGACCTTAATACTCGTGCCATAAAGTCACAGGAGGGGCAGAACGGTTTAATAAAAACCGCGAAGGAAATAAAAAAAAACAGCAATTCATTGAAGCAAAAATTAACGAATTTGGAAGTCGACTGCTTCTTGTTGGAAGTAAGGTTTCTGCGCTTGAAATAGTTGACCACGACCTTCAAGAGATGCAGGGCGTCACTGAGGCCTTGCAGAACGATAACGTTAACTTACTCGAGCGTCTTAATGACCTGGAAGATCGTTCAAGACGTGATAACCTCATTATTCATGGTCTTCCCGATGTTGCGTCAGAAACATGGGCGGAAAGTGAAACAAAAGTTCTCGAGCTCATTTCCCGTTCCCTTCAGCTCCAGGTTACTCCAGATTGCATTGAGCGCGCACATCGAATCGGCTCCTTAATCCTACCAGATGTCGCCCGCTAGTTATAAAGTTTTCTTCTTTTAAAGTCAAGGACACGGTACTGTACTCGCGACTAAAATTAAAAGGAAGCACGACGTATATCACCGAAGATTTTTCTCCGGCTACTCGAATTGCCAGAAAAAAACTAATCGAATTTGCTAAAGCCACGAATTGCCTATATCAGCTGCGGTATAACAAGCTGCATGTCAACAAAAGTGCCACATGTACTACGCGACTACTGATACGGTTTTCGAGCTCGGTTCCGCCCCCGATGTGCGCGCGAGAGATAACACAGGAGATTGTTCCAACTAACCTAACACCTGCATCATCATAACGAGTTGCGAGGGGTGAGGATAGTACCGATAAAAACAAACATTTGTCAGTACGTTTTTGTAATATAAGGAGTGTTTTACGTCATAAGGATGACTTGTGCTCTGCTGTAGACTCATCCAGTGCTGATATTGTGGTTTTAACCGAAACGTGGCTTTCCTCTTGTGTTAAAAATTTCGAAATATTTTGTTGTGAAAAAAGTTTCAAAGTTTATCGTTGCGATAGAGGTGAAAGGACTGGTGGCGGTGTGTTAATCGCGATTGCAAGTCATATTGAATCGTTTTGTGTGTATCTGAGTAGCGAATTGGAAATAGCAGGGGTTTGTTTGCATTTGAATCACCAGAAACTTACTTTAGGCGTATGCTATCGTCCGTCATCTAACAATCATTCCTTCGGTACCAGTCTTCATGACGCAATAAACTCATTATTAATGCGCTTTCCTTCCATTCCAATCATTCTTTTGCGTGACTTTAACTACCCAAATATAGTCTGGACTGGCTTGCATGCTTACAGTCACCCATTTTCATCAGACGCGACTGACTTCATAAACTTGAGTAACGATTTCAGCTTCAGTCAATTGATGACTCTTCCTACTAGAATTACCCATACAACAGCCAACATATTAGATCTAATTTTAACAACGTCACCTTCTTTAATATCTTCAATTAGCACCATGCAGGGCTTAAGTGATCATTCGATGTTCCTGTTAGAAATGCTCCAAAGAATGAGAACAAAATACGCGACTATGCTAAAGGTAACTTCGAGGCCATTAACAGTGAACTTTCTCTTTTACTTGATGATTACTTGCCGCACTTTTCGGAACGCTCAATTCATGTAAATTGGGAGTTATTTAAAATGCAGATTGCGCATATTTCTAATACATATATACCTTTGCGCAATATTTACGTTTTCCCGCAATCACAATGGTTTAACACCACATTAAAAAGGCTTTCTAACAAGAAAAAACGAAAATTTCGAGCACCTAAATGTTCAAATGTTGACTCTAAATGGTCTGCATACCATATTGCTGCCAATAATTCTAAAAGTGCTATTGAAAAGGCGAAGGCTACTTATTTTAATGTAACTTTACCATCACTTTTAACAAGCAACCCAAAGCAGTTTTGGAATGTAATTAATCGAAATGAAAAATCGTTAATATCATTGTTTAGTTCTTCTGAAAATGCTGTGCCTTTTAGTGAGTGTGCCCTTATTTTGAACTCCGCCTTTGTCGCTTCATTTTCAGACGTTAACGTGTCATCTTTACCTTCATTTCAACATCCTGGATTTGTGCCTCTGTACCCGGTTGCTATTGATGCTTGTAGAATTGTTAATGTAATCGATAATTTTAAAATATCGTGTTCTGCGGGAGTAGATGCTATTAATTCGAAATTCCTAAAAAGTACCAAAGAATATTCTTCTATATTACTTTCTAAACTATTTAATCAGTCTCTTAATTGTGGGTGTTTACCTTACGACTGGAGGGTGGGAAAGGTGGTGCCGATACACAAAACTGGTGATCAAAATTCTCCTTCTAATTACCGCCCCAAATCACTAACAAGCATCCCTTGCAAAATTCTTGAGCACGTCCTTTTTTCACATTTAGTAAACTTCTAGGAGTCTAATAACTTCTTTTCTCCCGCCCAACACGGTTTCCGTAAGTCATTTTTGTGTGAAACCCAGCTACTAACTTTCACTAACGACCTTCACCTTATTCTTGATCGAAGTTCCTAAGCTGACTGCATATTCCTCGATTTCGCTGAAGCATTTGATAAGGTATCACATAGTCTACTACTTCATAAACTAAGCAAACTCAGTATTGATTCCGGTACATCATCTTGGATTCACGCCTTTCTAACTAACCGGTCTCAGTTTGTATTTGCGAATGACACGTCTTCTCCTTCAGCTTCTGTGATGTCCGGGGTGCCGCAGGGTTCTGTACTGGGTCCTCTTCTTTTCCTTATATATGTCAATGACTTACCGTCCTGTGTTTCATCTTCAATTAGCTTGTTTGCTTACTACTGTGTTATATATCGTGAAGTGACTAGCAAATTCGATGTTTCTTCTCTTGAGTGTGACCTTGACCGTGTATCTGAATGGTGTGACTTATGGCGTATGCAGGTTAACACTAACAAATGTAAGGTAATGAGGGTTTCTCGGCTTCACAGTGATGTCTCTTGTTATTACCTGAAACATACTCCTTTACAACAAGTAACAACCTACAAACATTTGGGAGTTCATATTTCATCCAATCTGTCCTGGGAAACTCATATTCAATACGTAACAAGTAGCGCCAATCGTATGCTGGGTTTCATAAAACGAAATTTTTCAGCAGCCCCCTTATCGCTTAAACTACTTCTTTACAAAACGCTTGTTCGCACTAAACTAGAATATGCCTCTTCAATTTGGGACCCCGGTACTGACGTATTAACATCTGCAGTTGAAGCAATTCAAAATATATCCGGCCGATTTATACTTAGTAATTATCACCGCACTGCCAGCGGAACATCCATGAGATCAAGTTTGAACCTGCCTAATCTTGCGTCGCGTAGAGAAGTTTTCCGTTTGTGCCTGTTTCACAATATCTACTACCACAATCATACTTTGCGTGACAAGTTATTAGCATCTCCTTTTTACATATCACCACGTCTCGATCACCGACACAAGATGGGCGTACCTTCATGTAACACTACTACTTTTCACAATTCATTCATACCCCGAACGACAGTGTTGTGGAACCACCTTCCAGCGTCTGTGGTATCAATATCTGAGAGCGTTGCTTTAAAAAATTGCCTTAACAATGTTCACATTTCAGCGTTTCACTAATATGTACTGTACATATTGCTTTGCATTGATAGGTTGTTATTTATTGTATGTTGTTGAATTCCACTGATGTAACCCGCTCCACTCATTTATGCCTTCAGGCCCTGAGTGAACTTTTAAATAAATAAAATAAATAAACTGCAGTTAGTACTCCAGCACTGAATTTAACGGAAAGTTTTTCATACTCTGGATTCCGACGAAACACTGTATTCGGGGGGGGGGGGGGGGGAGAGGGGGGGAGGGGGGGAAAATCAAGGGATGCCAATGAGCAATTTAACCAAGTTTTACTTAACACAATGATATCGTAATCACCTAGAACAACATTATTGAAAAAATAGGAGCCTTCGTACGCAGGCCCCGGACGTTTTGATAAAACACTGAACAATTCATTTGACAAGCTAGTTGTACTTACCTGTGTCACGATCATCATTGCGCCGTGCAACATCGAAAAATGGCCTAAAAAGGGAGCCCATTGGCCAAACGTCTGCATTGTTCACTTTGTCGAGGTCATCCTCGTTCACAGCAATGCGAAATGAAGAGTAGCTTTCGTGTCTAGTTTTTAACTTGGTGCACGTAAAAGATTTTTCGTCCAAAACTGCAGTTAGCACCTCCATATTTAACATATTACATATTTACATAGTTACATATTAAACAAACTTTTTCACCTCGTTCAGGTTCCAATTTGCGTAATTTTCAACGATTAAAATTCGACATATTCACGATGAAATACGGAGATGTAAAGAAGAAACCTACCACTACTTGGTTTTTGAAGAAAAAACCATCCGCTTGGATTCTTTCGTTCCTGTACAACCATATGTGGATCGCTGCAACGTTTGCACTCATTCAGCCCTTCTTCCCAACGCTGGTAAGTGAAAGATTAAATTGCAAGTTGATAAAGCATATGCAACACACGCCAAGTTTTTTTATGACATAAACGGTTTAGGTTTTTTAGATTTTATTGATTTTTATACAATCTAAAGACAAGAATTATTTCAACCATTCATAGACAAACAACTTCTTAAAAAGAAACACTCATTTTAAAATTGACATGAGAAGTGACTTAGAAATGTTTTTTTTATATTTGATTAATTAAATCTCCACAGGCTCAAAACGAAAAGGAAAGAAGAGTGTCATACCAATCTTAAATGCTTTAGATTCCACAATTAAAATCTCTTCAAAAGCTTAAAAAAGATTTTCTTCACTAAAAGGACATTTTCACGCTTGTGAAAATGAGGCAGTTGTTCAAAATAATTCATTCCCAAATATACAAATGCAGGATATATCGAATGAAGTTGACTCAATATTTAAGAGGAGCAGAGTGTTCCAATGGAAGTAGAGAGCGTCATATGTAACAAGAAATAAACGCACGCAGTGCAGTCAATAGCAAAATAACACGATGTCTCGGCCTCGTGACTGAACGGATTACTACTAACTTTGGCAGAAGCTTTGATAATGAACCTTAAAAGAACAATTTCTTAGCCGCTCGTCAACTGTTTTATGTTTTATAGAAAACATTATCTAAAACATGCTAGCATTTGTAGCTACCAATTTTTTCCACGTAGTTATTGTCTCCGAGTGATATTCATGACCAGCACTAAACAAATGGCCAGTTTTTTTTTCCGCAGAAATAAACATTGACCGAACAATCCAATCTCCATATTCAGGAAACAGCAAGGCTCGAAAACAAATTGCATTGGAAATGAGATCTGCTCCAGGAGAGTAAATAAGCTAAATATCAAACTCACTGCTCGTAACGGAAATTCCGGTCTAATTCATAGCGCCATTTAAAATTCGTTATGAGCCGAATATGCGTCAATAATCGAGCTAATTGGGTACGACTTGCAACGTTGAATTTCTTCAGACGATGGATATAAAGCCCATTGTGCATTGCAAAGAAGCGATGAAGTTCAGCGAGCATACAATTTAAGTTGCCCAGATATTTTAAACTACCTCGTCGTATGTCGTTAGCTTCTCAGAGTATAACCCCTTTGTTTGAAAAATATTTTGGACTTTTCGTTGCACGCAATTTGAAGGCCTCGTCGAAATCTCTTGACGCATGGAAATACGGCTTTGTTTTCTCAACATACAAGCTTGCTATGCTGGTCGGCTCACAGGTAGGCCCAAAACGCGGTGAGTATGCCAAGTATTAATTTAATAATAATAAAGAGGCACTAAACACCCGTCTGCCATGTCTATTTATGGTCAAAACTCAATCGATGGGCTTTGGGCATCCCAAACAAAAAAAAAACACAATACAATATTGCATGGCCGATCTTTTTATTAAAATCGGTATCAAAGGTTGGTTACATCGGAACTATCGCTGACACCACATGCACTCTTAGAAAAGGGGTCTATATAGTCCTCCCTAAAGGAAGGAACACTCTTGACACATATGTTCCTTCAGAAAGAGCGAAACTTTCGTCCTCGAAAGCAGTGGAGCAAATCCTCCGTAGTCTGCATCTCATTATCTTGGCACCAAATTAAGAAAATCAAGCTCAGTAAGGCTCAAAGCAAGCTACATCTATTGTACGGGGCGAGAGGAGCCGCAAATAAAAGCCTAGCACCAGCTTTCCGCAAAATGCATTACTTTCCAAAGCCAGCTTCCCCCAAATAAAAAAAAAGAGTTTCCAAAGCAGTTATTCAATCTTCCCGTCGTCAGCACTGTGATGTTAAACGGGGACAACCGATTCCCAGTTACTTAGCGCACTTTACGTCTTACCTTTGCCGCTCGTCAACAGTAAATTAAACAGTTGACGAGCGGCAAAGTAATTGTTGTCTCGAGTCACAATTCCTTCGCCACCGCACATCACGGTGGAGTGAAAAAAACGTCGCGACACCAGAAGGCCCTCTTAGAAGAGGAAATTCCAAGCAGCCTACACTCTAAGAAAAAATGGAGGAAAAAAGTAGCAATGGCGCGTCTTTCTCCCTTCTACTGACGCGCCCCCAATCGGACTCGAGAAAAAGGGAGGAACGAAACGTTTTTCTCCTTCTACAGGCAGACGGGAGAAAGCTTTCGCCCTCCCGACTCATCTTTCGGTTTCGTTTTTCGAGCAGGTCGCGCACGTTGTTTAATAAATGCTGTTTAGTTGATTGAGCTTCAGAGGCAGCGAAGGCCGCCTGTAATTCCGTCTTCCAGTCTAAACGTGCAGAACATTTCGGTTGCATTGACATTTTTATTACTAATTTTATTAAACGAGCAAACGAAGCCGCTAGAAACAGCGAAGTTCCGGAGCAGTGCCAGCAGCGCTACGTACACTGGGTAAGATGGACTACAGTAGCGGAACCACGCGCAACTGTGTCGACGTTTTCGACGTTATGGAAAGCGCAGGGACTGCGTCGAAATCAGGCATGTTTTGCTGCCGGCTGCCTGGGTGCCTTCCGGGCTGAGTTCGGTTCTGTTTTCCGATGCCGAGTGCCAACCAGCGTTCAACGTGGTTCTGTATTTCTGCGTGTCAGCAATATAGCAGCAACATCGTGATGGCAGTGTTGTGGGTTGTAATCAGAAGACTGTAATTATCGCCGATGTGACCGTGTGTTCGCGTATCAGTGGTGTAACAAGAAGATGAGATGACGTAAACTGTCGGGCATTGATGCCGCTGGTCGGGCCGTGATCGGAGGGGGTGGGGTGTCGCAGGTTGACATTCCGCTTTACATTAAAAAGTTTAATACCACTTGAGGGATTAGGTGCAATCGATCGACGTGCGGAGTGCGGATAGTCATGTTGGAACGCTGGTCTGAACAGTAAGCTCCTATCGTACAGTGGCCAATGTGACTGTCGGTTGTCTCGTCCCCAAGAGCGATTGCGCTCTGGGGAAAGGACTGAAGAGTACGAAATCGTGACGGAAAGTACGTATATTTATAGTGTGGAATTTTAGCATTAAAAAGAATAGGTAAAATCGAAAACAAAAACTACCCTTTATTTTGCTCTTTAAATATACTACGGTTCTTGGAGAAACTGCCCTAAAAGTGGCGCACTGGGATGAGCGCTAGAAGTTTTCGAGCTAGACACGGCGTAGCTCCGTACATACACTTAACACCTGTCGCAAGTCGCGGCTTTGACTGCATTCAAGTTGATCGAAAAGCGATTTCTAAGCCCGTAAAGCATCACTTCCAGCTGAGTGAATATCCGCTCTACAGAGATTAATTCAAGACGGCAATTGCAGCCAATTGCGCGAACAGCATAAATAGAAAAAACAACACTAGAATAGAAATACAGGCTACGACGTGCCGTGCGGGGAAACAAACTTATGGCTGCGAACCGCATTGGAGCGGCTTGATTTATTGGCTTTCAAATAATTATGGCATGATCGAGCGATTGCTTTTTAATAAGAGATTCATCCCCTGAGCCATTCAAAATACTCTCAGAGGTATGACATTGCTGAAAAAAAAAATCAACATGCTGGGAATAATTTTTATTGCTTATTCAGTCACCGAGAAATTCCGTACGTTCAAAACCACCACTATAAAAGACGGAAACGCAGAGCTCGGGTGTAGTGGTTCAGAAACACTTCCTTTGATTTCCTTGCTTTCAAAACTCTCACTCTCGGGTGTAGTGTTCGGGTTAGCGTGCCGTTGTATCGATGTTTGTTTGTTCAATGTATGTGTATGTGCACAATGTATGTTCACCATTGATGCTTGTAGTATGCGTAATATGTATGGTAGAGGTTCCCGAAGCGCAATAGTGGCCCGAGGAAATAAAACATTTTTGTAGAACATGAATTGGGCAGTACCTAGCGCCACCTAGCCTAGCTACTTGCAATTACTCTGCTTGACCCTGCCATCTGGTGGCAAGCGATTTTAACCTTCTTTCACGCTACGCGATAAACAGCGGCTTCGAGTTTGTCCTTCTGAGAGCGGCTTTTGGTTTCGCGGATTGAGTTTTCCATTCCTCGGTGATGTGCGGTTGACGAAGGAATTGTGACTCGAGGAACACCAAAGGTAAGACGTAAAGTGCGCGAAGTAACTGGGTATCGGTTGTCTCCGTTTAACATCGCAGTGCTGTCGACGAGAAGACTGAGTAACTGCTTTCGAAACGCAAGTTTCCGTACCTGTGGGGGGAATCTGGCTTCGGAAATAAAGACAGTTCGCGGAGAGCTCGTGTTACGCTTTTATTTGATGCTCCTCTCGTCCCGTACAAGAGACGTAGCGTCCTCGTTAAGCCTTATCGAGCTCGATTTGCTCGATTCAGGGCCGCCATAATGAGATGCAGGCGGCGGAGGAACTTTGCTCCCCTGCTTCAGGGACGAAAGTTTCTCCATTTCTAAAAGAACATAGGTTACAAGACCGTTCCTCCCCTAAGGGAGGACTATCAATACCCTTTTTTCTAAGAGTGTACTTTGCTCATTGTTGCAAAGTACTGCGAAGCTTGAAAGAAGGTTAAGTCGCTCGCCACCAGATGGCAGGGTCAAGCGGTGTAGTTGCACGTACCTAGGCAAGGCAGCGATAAATATCGCCCAATTCATATCTTATAAAAATATTTTAATGTTCTCACACCACCATTGCGATTCGAGCACCTTCATTGTCACACATATATCTAGATAAATTACGCATACCACAAACAGCTGAACATACACAACGAGCACACACACATACACCGCACATACAAACATCAATAAAACTACGATAACCCGATTACGACTCCAGAGCTATGCGCTTCCACCTCTTTACTCGTCGTTTTGAAGGTACGGATTTTCTCGGTGATGACCTAAGCAATATATAATATTCCCAGTATGTTGAATTTTGTTTTCAGTAATGTCATACCTCCCAACGTATTTTGAACAGTTCAGGGGATGAGTCTCTTAGTAAAAAGTAAACACTAAAACAATCCGCTTCACTGCGGTTCCAAGCCATGTATTTGCTTCCCCGCACAACATGTCGTAGCCATTTTTTTGTAGTATATGTTTTTATAGTTGTGCTGTTCGCGTTCGGCTGCGATTGTAGTCTTGAATTAATCATGTAAGGGCCGGGAAGGGGGGTGGGGTCCACTTAGCTGGACGCGATGCTTCACGGACAGAGGAACTGATTTTCGATGAACCGGACTGCAGTCAAACCCACGAATTGCGGTAGGTGTTAAGTGTACGGAGCTACGCCGTGGTGAGCTCTTTAAGTTCTAACGCTCATCAAGTGCGTCACTTGGAGGGCGATTTCTCCAGGAGCCGTACTATTTAAACAGCCAAGTAAAGGATAGATTTTTTCCTAAAATCCCAAACTGTAAATATCCGTACTTTCCGTCATAATTCAAGACTGTTCAGTACTTCACCCACACACTAAACATTGTAACACCCATAATTGTGTAAAAAGGGTGGAAGAAGGGTGTAAGGTAGGCAAAACAGCCTTTTTACACCCTTTTTACACGATTTCTGAAAATCGGGGGATGTAAAAAGGGTGTGCTGACGTTTTACACCCCTTACACGCCCTTTTTACGCCCCACTTCTAGCGATTGTGTCTGAAATCGTGTAAAAAGGGTGTATGGGCGAATTTTACGCCCTTCATTCACACGGTGTGAAAGGGGGTGTAATGGTTATGCTGTCAAATACACCCATGATTTTATAGCCGTTCATGTTTACTGCTTTGGCGAAACTGTTGCTGATGTACGGCTGTACAAACATCGAGTATAATTAATCGCCACACGAAGTCACGTATGATGAGGAAGTGCTAGAGAATAGATTTTGCGACTCCGATTGAACTCTCCGTCCGACACGAGCCGAAAATTACGTGTCGCGCGTGCATCAGTTTTATCACTTCAACTTTGATTTAAAAAAAAAAAAAAAAAATCATCGCCGCTCGAAAAAAATGAACGAAGACGTGTAAATATACAACCCAGGCAGCACACAGTACTGCGTCGTTATGGAATTGAACCGGAAAAATTGCGCCGGCACCATTTTGGTCTGTGAAAAATGGGATGGGTTGCGCCGACGGCATCCTGACCTACCGTACGGGGCGCCGTTTTTGGTTAAGTGTCAAGAGTGTCCCTGCGTGAATCGGCTACGCCGGCGTGGTATTTCTTTTTCTTGACTGCCTAAAATCCGACGTTAAAATACAAAACAAAACAAGATTAAGCAAAACGGAATCTGCTTACTTTTAAACTGAGAAAGACCTCCAGCGCTGAAGACTTGAACAAACTGTGGCGCCCTCATTTCGGGTATTACAAACTCACCTAAATGTGTTTCGCAATACTTATAGCACCTTCACTGAGATTTTATTTTTGTGTGTAGTTCCGAAGAAACAATGTCGCAAGACAATCGAAAGTGCCGGATTCATGACACCCCCGCTACGGTACACGCCTCTTATCTCTGCGTGGTGACACCAAAATATCTATACTCCGTTCCACCTTCAGTCGGAGTGCAGTGGACGCCACGAGCTATCCCAGCCGATACAGCGCCGGGAGGAAAATCGCGGGACCTGCCGGTTGGGCAGAGCGACACAGGGAGCTCAAGGTCACATGACACTCTCTCAACGCTTAATTGGCTGGGATGGCTCCCAACTATCCGTTGCGCTCGGACTGAAGGTGAAACGGAGTATAGCGTCCCGACGCTTTTTTTTTTTCTCTCGGTTTTTCTTTGGTACACGTTAAACCGAGTCTCTTATAGTTTCATGTTCTCAGCGTCTTAGCTTTGACCCGTGCTTCGACGGCGTTCAAATTTGTTGTTTGTATTAATTTTGTGATCTCGCGGTTCGCACCAGAGCATGCGCTTCTACATGAGTGGCAGTTTGATACGCTCAAGGTTGTACTACGCAAAGCAAGTCCTGACGGGTCCAATTGGTGAGCGGCGTTTGGCAACTTCCGGTTCTTTAGGAAATTTCGCTTCACTGTTGACAAACGACGACAATGAGCTGCGCTCTGTGCAAGCATAATTCTGAAACCTCCAGACTCTAGGTTTCAGAACCATGCTTAGACAGGCTTGTAGATTATCGTCGTCAATTGTCAAAAGCTAAACAAAATTTCCTGAGGAACCGGAAGCTGCCAAACGCCGCTCACCTATTGCGCGACCTTCCCTGGGCAATGCAGGTGGCAATACAAAGCAGCGGAGGGAGATTAGCTGCTTTGTCCAGCCCCTTTTGACCTCGTCTTCTGATAAACCTAAACACCTTATTTTGTGTCTTCGGGTGGCTGTGAGCGAGTGCGAAGGCCGCGTCTAGCAAATCAGAGGGGTGGCGCGAAACACCTGACCACTCTCCGTAGGACAAAAACACTTGGACGAACATTTGTCACGTGACTCGCTCTCACGCGCTGATGGGCTCACTGGGGTTGTAGTCTTTGCCGTATGCCAAGTTATGGTGAGTTGTAGGGTCCACGTAAATCCGGTTTGCAAAAAGGGGGCGCACGTCAGTGTTTTCCTGTTTTTCGGGCGTTGCAGTCGCAGCCGTGATTTTTCGTCGTGAACGGCCGGAATGGATCCATGACAACTTTTTGATAATGGTGGTTTATTTCGTCGGAGGCAATGGAATTATTGTGCTGTGTTTGTTGGACGCGTTTCGACAAAGAGCCGCCTTCAACCTCAACATTGTGTTTGCGTTGTTTTGTGCTGTCCGAATCGGATTACGCATCTATCACGACAGAGAGCTGCTCATCGGCAACCGCGAGACTTCCCTTGAATGTGAGCGACCGCTTTCATCGTCGACATTGTGTTTGTGGATTGTTCTGTGCTACCCGAATCGGATTATGCATCTATCACGGATTACATGAGATCGCTGTTTTATTTGTAAGTACTCTGCAAGCATGCTTCTGATATTAGTGTTGCTTCCGTCTCAATAGACCATTTTACTGTTTACAATCATGAACTGCCGCTTACGTCCCAAGCAACTCCCGGTCGTTCCGTCTTTGGAAGCCTGCCAGTTTTGCTTACGTCACCAGTGCTAGAAAGCATAAATGCCGCAAGAAAAGTAAAGTTAGAGATTTATCTAGGGCCTTCGGTTGTACAATAAAAAGAAGTTATGAAACAATATCCGGTTGGAATGTTCGTGACCTTACACACACGGACCGCCACTGGTTCAGAAGTGTCTTGATCGTGGTGAAATTTCGCTGATAAAGGGGAACTATTATTTTCAGTCTTGCCTTCGCCAAATTTGATGACGTGCGCGTGAACGTAGCTTTGCCCTTTGGCAAGCTTCTAATTGCACGCACTTGTCCGCATAAGCAGAGACATGGCTCCGGCCAGACGACCTGCTTGGAATTGTCTATAGAGAATTTAGTAGAACCTGGTAGAACCTTGATTGTAAAATAAAAAGTGAACCAAGCATATTTAGACTCATTTGCAGTCATTTCTTTATGCACTCTTTTGCTTCCCTTTCTGGTGGTGGTACACCCAATTTAGAGGGCGTACTGCGCAGTCATAGCACCCTAAAGAAAAGGTGTACAGTGGAATCACACCCTAATTTAAGGGTGTTCAGAATTGCGCCGTCCTTTAGGGGTGTTAGGAATAACGCCCTTTTCTTAGGGCGTTTTGCTACACCAACAAGGGTGTTAGCTATAGGAAAAGCCATTTACACCATCAAGGGCGTCATAATGTTTAGTGTGCAGAGTGCGATCGCTCTCGGGGAGGTTACAACAGGATATCGCAGACGACTATCGTATTGGTGACTGTACGGTAGGAGCTGGTGCAGACCACTGTTTTAACATGATTATCGCCAAGTCGATCGATTGCACAGTGATTTCTCAAGCTGTCATAGACCTTTTAATGTAAAGCATAACTTCATCCTGCTGCACCCTGCCCCCACCGATCACGGCCCGACCGTCGGATCGACCCGATATGGGTACGTCGCCTCATTTTTCCGTTCCGCTACTGATACTCGAACACATGGTCAAAACAGCGACAATTCTAGCCTTCGTTCCCAACGCACAACACAGTCATCGAGATGTTGCTGCTGTGTTGCTGACACGCAGAAATACAGAACCACGTTGATTATCGGCTGGCACTCGGCATCAGAAAACAGAACCGAATGGAGCACAGAAGACACGCAAGCTCCCGGCAGAAGACTTGCCTCTATTGGAAGCAGGTTCCGCGATTTCCATAACGCCGTCAACGTCGTGACGTCGTCCCGCACGGTTCCACGATCCGAAGACGGCCATCTTGCCCAGTGTACGTAGCTCAATGCTCAGGGAGTTACTGTTAAATTAGTGTAAAAAATATTAGTGTTAAAAAAGGCACTGCAACCGAGATGTACAGCATGTTTCAACTGGGATAGGAAATTAAAGGCGGCCTTCGCTGCTGCTGAAGCTCAGTCAACTGTACAACGTTTTATTAAACAACGCGCGAACGCGCACGAAAAGCTCAAAAAGCGAAACCGAAAGATGAGGCGGGACAGCGGAAGCTTTCTCCAGTCTGCCTGGAGGAGGAGAAAAACACCTCTCTCCTCCCTCTTCTCGTGTCTGCTTGGGGACGCGTTAGTAGAAGGGAGGAAACCGCGTCGTTGCTACCTTTCTCCTCCTTTTTTTCTTAAAGTGTGGCACCGTCAGGCGGAGAGAAGCAGACGAGAATTTGTTGTCAGCGAGAGTGCCGAGGTAATCGAGCGTTGATACTGATTTTAACAGAAAATTCGGCCATGCGTGAATGTGATGTCTTTTTTATTTTTTTTTAAGAGACTCGGGTATATAGTGTCACGAATGACAAGGTGAAACAAAGAAAAACAGGGGAAACTGAAACGTTTAATGGGGGGGGGGGGGCGAATTTGTGCCCAAAAATAAAAAGGAAACAGAAGATAACAGCAGAGCGTCGCGGGGGTCGAAGTCGGCGAAAGAGCAGAGTCGAACGCTGGGGCGAAACTGACTGTGGCTCGCTATGCGAAGCCCCTTATGCACACGCGTGAGCTTCTGGAATAATCGGCGCAGGAAAGTTCGACGCGTAGAACATTCGCACCTCGAACAAGCACCAGGATGCTCGAATTTTCAAGAACACTAAAATGCAGGGATAAACAAAAGACAAGTCGCTCCCAGGAATCGAACCCTCGCTTTTCGCGTGGGAGGCAAATACGATAACCGTTACGCCACGCGCGCGCTGCCGGCTTGCCCAGCTGCGCGCGCGGCATTACTCCCCCTTTAAAAAGTGCATCGCCCCGATGCAACACAAAACAAAACAAAATAAAAAAGAACGATAAACAAGAGTCCCTTGGAGCACATAAGGTCCACAGTCCTATCGAGCGTAGTACGGCTTCAGGCGCACGACGTGGACGACCTCAGGTCGTGGTGGGCGGCGTGATGATGTTCGTGTTCCGTCGGGCATCACCTCGTAGTTCAGCTCCCCGAGGCGACGAAGTACACATCGCGACACTGTTAGCGCGAACACGACATCGGCGCATTTTCACGTTTTACTTCTAAATAGTATTAGCGAGCACGACATTTTATCGCTTACATTATAGAACTAAATGAGATCTTTCCGTAGCCATAATAACTTAGATGAAATCCCTTGATTTCAAAAAGAAAAACTGGAAAAACCGGCGATCGCTTGTTCGCGCTAACAGTGTCGCGCTCTGTACCTTGTACGGTCCAAAGTACCGTTTCAGCAGTTTCTCACTAAGGCCGCGGCGACGGATGGGCGTCCACAACCACACCCTGTCTCCTGGCTGGAATTGGACGTCCCTGCGACGAAGGTTGTAGCGGCCCGCGTCGACGCGTTGCTGGTCTTGGATCAGGAGTCAAGCGAGCTGGTGGACTTCTTCGGCCCGTTGAGCAACCACCTGGGCGTCGTCGCTTTCATTGTCAGCTGGCTCATGGGGCAACATCGCGTCCAGCATGATCGTTATCTTCCGACCATGTACCAGCTGGAAAGGTGTGAATCCTGTGGTCTCTTGCACCGCCGCATTGTAAGCGAACATGACGTAGGGCAACACCTCGTCCCACGTCTTGTGCTCTACATCGACGTACATAGAAATCATGTCGGCGATTGTCTTGTTGAGTCGCTCCGTCAGCCCGTTGGTCTGTGGGTGGTACGCAGTAGTACGACGATGGCTGGTGTGACTGAGCCGGAGGATTTCTTGGGTCAGCTGTGCCATGAACGATGATCCGCGATCTATAATCGGAACTTCGGGAGCGCCGTGCCGGAGGACGATGGATTCGATGAAAAACTTGGCGACTTCAACAGCCGTCCCTGAAGGAAGGGCTTTCGTTTCTGCGTACCACGTGAGATAATCTGTGGCGACGATTATCCACCGGTTTCCCAGGGTCGACGGCGGAAAAGGTCCAAGTAGATTCATTCCGATCTGCTGGAACGGTGTAGTTGGCGGAGGAATCGGCTGCAGGAGACCTGCCGGCTTCGTCGGCGGTTTCTTGCGTCGCTGGCACTCGTGGCAGGATCGGGTGTAGAGGTGGACGGTTTTGGGGAGCTTGGGCCAGTAATACTTTTCACGAATACGGGCCAGTGTCCGGCTGTAACCAAAATGTCCGGACGTCGGGTCGTCATGACATGCTTGAAAAATCTCCTCTCGAAGGTCGGCCGGGATTACCAGCAGTCACGGCGAGTTGTTGTTTCCGAAGTTCTCTTTGTAGAGCACACCCTGTCGAATGGCGAAAGTCGGCAGGGTTCGTGAGAAAGCACGGAGCACGGTACTCCCGCCCCCTTCCAGGTGCTCGATTAATGCGCGCAGCTCAGGATCGTTTCGTTGACGTCGTGCCATGTCGTCGGTGTTGACTGCTCCTAGGAAGCACTCGTCGTCATTGTCGTCGCTGCAGCCGGAAGGGGTCTCGACGGGGGCTCTGGACAGGCAGTCGGCGTCGCTGTGCTTGCGGCCTGACTTGTAGACCACAGTCATGTTGAACTCTTGTAGTCGGAGACTCCATCGAGCGAGGCGTCCTGACGGGTCCTTGAGGTTCGCAAGCCAGCAAAGCAAGTAGTGGTCCGTCACTACGCGGAACGGGCTCCCGTACAAGTACGGACGAAACTTCGTGATTGCCCAGACGACCGCAAGACATTCTTTCTCAGTCGTGGAGTAATTTTTCTTCGCCTTGGACAGTGTCCGACTTGCGTAGGCGATGACTCTCTCGATGCCTTCTTGCACTTGGACCAGTACTGCGCCGAGTCCCGCGTTACTTGCGTCCGTGTGAATCTCGGTTTCCGCATCCTGATCGAAATGACCAAGCACAGGAGGAGTCTGGAGTCGTCGTTTCAACTCGTCGAATGCCTGCTGCTGTTCCTCGCCCCATTCGAACTTCTCGGCGTCCTTCGTGAGGTTTGTGAGCGGTGCGGAAATGTTAGCGAAATCCCGAACGAAGCGTCGATAGTAGGCGCAAAGTCCAAGGAATCTTCGCACGGCCTTCTTGTCTGACGGCGCTGGAAATGCCGCGACGGCGCGAGTCTTCTCGGGGTCTGGGCAGACGCCTTTGTTACTAACCATGTGGCCTAGAAACTTCAGTTCGTCATAGGCGACCCGGCACTTTGACGGCTTGAATGTGAGTCCGGCGGTCTGAATGGCTTGGAGAACAGCTCGGAGTCGTCGCAAATGCTCGTCGAAATCACTTGAAAACACTACGACGTCGTCAAGGTAGACGAGACAGCTCTGCCACTTCAGCCCTGCCAGTACTGCGTCCATGACACGCTGGAACGTTGCCGGCGCCGTGCATAGGCCGAAAGGCATGTTCTTGAACTCGTACAGGCCATCTGGCGTAACGAAAGCTGTCTTCTCTCGGTCCCGTTCGTCGACTTCAATCTGCCAGTAGCCGCTCTTCAGGTCCATCGATGAAAAGTATCGAGAGTGGCGCAGGCGGTCTAGCGTGACATCGATTCGGGGGAGTGGATAGACGTCTTTCTTCGTTACCGCGTTCAGCTGCCGGTAGTTCACGCTGGACCTAAGCGTTCCGTCCTTATTCCTAACCAGCACGACTGGAGAGGCCCATGGACTGCTTGAAGGCTGGATTATGTCGTCGTTCAGCATTTCTTCCACTTGCTGTTGGATGACCTCCCATTCTTTTATGGAGACTCGGTACGGCGATCAGTGCACAGGGAGCGCGTCGTCGTCGGTGACGATGCGATGCTTCGCAACGGTGGTTTGGCGTACCTTCGACGACGTCGCGAAGCAGTTGCTGTATTCGGCGAGGAGGTCACTCAGCTGCCGTCGTTTCGGGCCTGGAAGCTTGAGGTCAATGTCAAGCTGCGCTGGCGGCGTAATGTCTTGCTGAGGTGGCGATGATTCTTCATCAATCGCGGCGATTTCGGCGGAGTTCCAAAGTTCCTCGACGAGGCCCACAGCGGCACCTTTTGTGAGGTGTTGCATTTCTTGTCGGAAGTTTGTCACGAGGACCACGGTGCGCCCATCCTGAAGTTTAGTCACTCCTCTTGCGACGCGTATTCCTCTTCCCAGGAGCAATAGAAGGTTGCCTTCAAGAACAACTTCGCCGCAGGTAGCTGCATCGGTCACGACGGGTACGACAACACTTGATCGCGGCGGCAGGTTCACGTGGGCAGCAGCGACTCGAACGGCGGCTGACGCTGCTTGGGGTTTCTCTGAAGGCGGAACAGGCTTGCGCAGCGTCAATCTGTTCTCACGAAGGTCGATGACGGCGCCGTATTCACACAGAGAGTCCATGCCGAGGATGACGTCTCTGGAACAGTCTTGTAGAACGACGAACTTCACAGGGCACGTCTCACCGTGGATCTCGACTCGAGCAGTGCATCTCCCGACTGTTGTAATGAGGTGTCCTCCAGCGGTTCGTATTTGAGGTCCATCCCACGGCGTCATGACTTTTCGAAGGCGGCGGGAGAGCCTCCCACTCAAGACTGAGTAGTCTGCTCTGGTGTCTACGAGTGCCGATGCGTCGTGGCCGTCGATGGTGACGTTTAGGTTGTTGGAAACCGTTGCAGGGGCGTCGTTGGGATGCGTGGCGTCGAGAGAGTGGGAGCGCTCCGGCGTTCTTGGAGGCTCTTTACTTGGGTCGTCTTCGGCAACGGCACCTCCGGGCGTTGCCGCACTTAGTTTTCCCGACGAGATAGGGGGGACAGGCTGTCACGGCGCGACCGACGGAAAGGCGATGCGAAACGTCGGGGGATGGAGAACGGGAACCTCGTGATGCTGTTGGCGCTGGTGACGGAGGGCGACGGAGGTATTCCTCGATGTCTCTTGGTCGTTCTTCAAAACGAGGTCGACGGTCGTTTGGCGCGAATCCTCGCAGGCCGAGCTGGCGGTAGGGGCACCTTCGGTAAACGTGGTCAGACTCCCCGCAGTGAAAGCACACAGGATGTCCGTCATCCGTGCGCCACACGTCGGTCTTTCGAGGTCGCGCTGCTCTTGGCGCGGAGTGTACTGCGGCGAAGAGACTTCTCGTCGGGGTGCAGCTGGGTACTGCCGTGTGACAGGAGGCTGCGGACGACGAACAACTGCGGCGTAGGTCACAGCTGGTGGTTCCGGTGCGGTGTCGGCGAGAACGTCTGGCTGAAGCGCTTGCTGGACCTCTTCTCGAACAATCTCGGCGATCGAGAGTGAAGCTGGACGTTCGGCGGCCGGTAGCAGCTTCTTCAGCTCTTCACGGACGATGTCCCGGATTATCTCGCGGATGTCCGTGTTGTTGGAGCCGGAAGGCGAAAAGGCAGCGACGCCGGGACCTTGGTGATAGTGGGCGGCACGAGCTTGAAGGGCACGTTCGATGTTGGTGGCCTCCGTGATGAAGCCTTCGACGGTGGTAGGCGGGCTCCGAACAAGGCCTCCGAAGATGTTTTCCTTTACGCCGCGCATCAAGACCGGCAGCTTTTTCTCTTCGGGAGCGTTTGGGTCGGCGCGATTCATCAGGTGGAGAACGTCTTCGACGAAGCTTGTGACGCTCTCGGTCTGCCCTTGGTTTCTCGCTCGCAGGAGTTCTTCGGCACGCTGTCGTCGCTGTGGGTTGGCGAAGGTGCGTCGCAGCTCGGCCTGGAATTCTTCCCACGACGAAATCGAAGCTTCGTGGTTTTCAAACTAGGTGCGTGCCGTGCCTTCCAGAGCGAAGTACACATTCTGAAGGCACTGCTCCGGTGTCCATCGGTTATGGCGGGCCACTCGTTCGTAATGTTGTAGCCAATCCTCAACGTCCTCGTGGATCTCCCCGTGGAATGGCGTCGGAGTCCGGGGTGCGACGGGCAGGTATACGACGGCAGAAGCGACCGGGGTCTGCGTCTGGTCGGCCATCGTCGTCCTCCTTGTCTGCTTGGTCTTGGGTGGCAAGGGTCCGTATTCCGGGTGTAGACCTTGGGTGCGGCGACTTGATCGGGTCTCGATCTGGTCTTCGTCGGGTCCTCCGGAGCTTGGGTTCGGACTTGTACTGCGGGAACTTGGAGGGGTGCACTGCACTGACATGCCGTACCCCGCACCTCCACCAAAATGTCACGAATGACAAGGTGAAACAAAGAAAAACTGGGGAAACTGAAACGTTTAATGGGGGGGGGGGGGCGAACTTGTGCCCAAAAATAAAAAGGAAACAGAAGATAACAGCAGAGCGTCGCGGGGGTCGAAGTCGGCGAAAGAGCAGAGTCGAACGCTGGGGCGAAACTGACTGTGGCTCGCTACGCGAAGCCCCTTATGTACACGCGTGAGCTTCTGGAATAATCGGCGCAGGAATGTTCGACGCGTAGAACATTCGTACCTCGAACAAGCACCAGGATTCTCGAATTTGCCAGAACACTAAAATGCAGGGATAAACGAAAGACACGGGCAGGTACGATAACCGTTAGGCCACGCGCGCGCTGCCTGCTTGGCCAGCTGCGCGCGCGGCAATAGACCGACACGCGGACTTGACGTCACGGAGCTGCAGCGGCGCTGCGTTTGCGCCGGCGTCGGATGGTGTGGGCAGAAAGGCAAACGTTTTACATGGGCGTCATAGCATTTCAGCAAGCCTCAAAGCTGTGTAGCAGTTAATTGCACCGAAGGTACAGCAAAAGTAGCGGAGTGTGTTTCCTCAAGTTCCCGGCGGACTCTGAAAAGCGCGGAAGGTGGATAATATCCGTGGATCGAAAAAAACGGTCGCCTCGCGAGGTAGACCGTTTGTGCGGCAAGCACTTTCTTGAAGCCTATTGTGGCTTCCATTTCAATCTCCATCCCGAAGGCTTGCTTATGTGCAGGGAAACCGTCGCCTGATCGAGACCTCCCAGATTTTGTTCCCACGGCGTTCGCGCACAAAGCACCGACCAAGCGCTCGTCGGTGGCTCGCTACACCCGCGCTAACAAACGAAAGGAGATCGGCGTCAAACGGACAAAGCCTTACCGTTTGCCGTGTCTTGTGGTCATGAGTGTAAACAAATATCATACCTCCACTCGTAGGACGCTGTGTGTATTAACTCAATTCATAAATAAACTTTTGCAGACCCACAGTCTGCTGATCCCGCCGGCAGCGCGGAAAACGCTCGAAGTAATCGTAGACCCCGAGAGACTTCTACGTCTGCACCGTGTCGACAGTGAACTGGCTTGGCGAGAAAACTAAATAAACTACGACGTGAGCCATCGACGTAGGTGGCAGCAACTTCAAGTCAGAACCCCAGCAGTTTTTTTTGTTTTTTTTTTACGGCATATGAATCGTCGAAGGCAACGCCATCCACGCACAATTTTTCTCGATACAGCTGCCGTTCAGGCTCGAGTAGTGAGCTCAAATAGTCGGGCATAACATACGACATACGTTGGCAGGAAAGACGACGCACAAATAAAGCTAGAAATGTGTCTACAACGTCAACAACGAGCGCACGCCACACAGCGCAATGGCGAAAACACGGAGAGCCTGGCCGCTTCTGTCCACATAGTTTCTGCGCATGCGCGGCCTTCCGGCCGTGTTGGTAAACAGAGCCGCGCCGAGTGTCGGTCTAGAGATTTCGTAATGACCATAAATAGACTATCGCATAACGCGATTTAGTGCCCCTTTAACCTAGTAATAATGCATTCGCGATAACATTGGCAGGACAAAGATCGAATCGAGAGATTAATTATATGTAAAACTGAATCGAGAGATTACAAAATATTAATAATAATAATAATAATATTTAATATTAACAACAATAATAATAATAATAATAATAATAATAATAATAATAATAATAATAATAATAATAATAATAATAATAATGTGGAAATGATGGGACGCTTAAGTTGCCACGCTTGAACTTTGAGATCTCGTTTTGGTTCGTTTTGTTTTTATGTTAGAAAAGAACGTTGCTTTACAGATGAGCTCGACTGCCCCCTTAGCCATCTATTTGGCTGGACTGGGAGGATATGTTCTTTTCTGCATGTTACAAGGGTAAGCTGATATACATTTGTCCTAAGTGCAATAAGTGGCCAAATAAATGTGTCATCATTTCAAATTTTTGCAATGCTATCGGCCTCAAAGCGGGGGCAACATTAGAGAAATATGTTGAACAAATTAAGTTTAAGCATACGTTGTTCTACTTCAAATATTCGATATGAATCTATGCTTTAAATAAATGTTCAGATAAGTGTTCCTAAAGATGTAATAACTCGAACGAAAAAAAAAAAAAAAACAGGGACTGGTCTTTGAAATTTAATGAAATATTATATTTAAGATTATTGCACGAGTATAATGAAATATTTATTGGACTGCTAATCAGTGTTGTAGGCGTCACAGAGAAAAGTAACGAAACACGCTAGCCGTTACTTGGAAAAGAAAGAAACGCGTTACCGTTACAGTTAACGATAAAACTTAACACACGTTACTTCTGGGTTATTTTTTTTTATTTATAAATTGACGGTAACAGGGTTTTTCTTTTGCGACAGCGTTTTTCGACAATACGACAAAGGGCGTGGGCATTTTGTTTTCTTTTTTTCAAAATGGAACTTTTTTGCGCGGTGAAAAGACAGAAAAAAATTTGAAAGGCAAGTGGAATGAGTGGCAATAATTAATGACCTGGTGCCTATACTTCGTGTTTCAGCTTACGTCCGGACACAGCCGACGCTACGAGCTAATGGGACCAATAGAGAAGCGTCAAAAGCGAAAGTCACTGGGCTTTGTTTTTGTATGATTGGTTCAGCGATAGTAGAACAGATCCAGAAACATGAGGAACACAATGGTAGTGCCTTTGTGACCCTTTCTGATTGGTCTCATCAGTTCGCACCGTCGGCTGCGTCTGGACTTAAGGTGACACGAAGTATAGAAACAACACAAAAATGTAAGTGTACTTGTTTCAGGTCTTGGGAAGAAGGTGTAACGAGTAACGTAACGCTACGCGTTACTTGAAATAAGTGACGTATGTACATTACGCGTTACTGTTTTCAAAATGTAACGTGTATGCTACTACGTTACCGAAAAAGGCCGTTACTTGTAACGCGTTACCGCCATCAGTGCTGCTAATTATTTGTTATGAAGTTCCAGCAGAATACCTGAAAACTGAATTTCTTTTATATCAGAATTGATTCATGGGTAAATGCCTATAGTCAGTTGAAAATGAGAGCTCACAAGGTCAGCAACGAGATAAAAAAAAAATCCTCTGGTAAATTCGGAAATGATTTTGTACACGCATTTTGTCATTGAAAAGGCAGACTTAATGAATAACTTGTTCTCCTATAAAAAAGAAAGAGGACTTGGAGTAAGGTTATTCTTCAAAGTGGACTTTATTAGTTGAAGAAAAAAATGCGCATAACTCTAATAAAATACATTTTTGAACGGTCCTACAGTGCATCCCAACCCCAGTGTTCACAGCGTTCAATTAATGCAATGCCTATATGTTTACTTTTTTACGCATCTGTCCGCGATCCAATCACAACGATCCAAAGAGAACGCACTGCGAAGGACGAAGAGGAAATTATGGTTTGACATCATTTGCAAATGCGATCTGACTCTGAGTGTGACGTGAACACCTGAAAGGCATGCAAATTGTCACATCGCAGATATAATTTTACGGCCTAAACACTTTTTATTCTTGACATTCGCATTGGCAGAACTCCATCCCTATTTCGAGGTGATTGGTCCCCAAAACCGCTGCGGGGTGGTTTACGCGCGAAAATGTTTTCAGAGCGTAGCAGGCGCTCGCAGGAGCATGAAGCATTTTGAAAAGAGTCCGTACTAAGGCCCCTCTATACTAAAGGTAGTGCAATCTATTGGCTGGACAGGAAAGGAGGACTTTCCTACCATCCTACTGTCACCCCTCTTTTTTTCTGTCGACATCTTCATCCGCTTTTCAAATGGACTGCGTCTGGCATGTGACCACCACGCTTCTTATGAGCCCGAGTGATGGGTCTTGGTGCGGGGATCCGTCGCGATGACTCAGCAAGAGCGAGGCTCTCTGCTCCGCTGTGTGAAGGGAGTTTTGCAGCTGTCCTCGTGTCACAGTTTGTTTTTCCTTTTTGCGACGCAGCCATGGCAGCACGTTAAACACTCTAAGAACAAGTTAGCCCGACTTAGTCCCTCCTGGGAGCGAATGCTTTACCACCACCATTAGTCCCTCGTTGCACTAACGGGGACGGCAGAGATTGTTGCGCCCCTCCCATTAGTCCATCAAAGTTGGACCCCAAGGACTCAACTTTGCGCCCTTCATTTATACTCCAGGGACTATCATTTGCACACTTCCATTTAGACCCCTGGGGCTAAATGTTGCGCCGTTGCATTTAGACCCCTGGGACTAACCTTAGCGGCCTTGCATCAGACTCCTGGGAATAAATGTTTCGCTCTTGTATTTAGACCCTAGGACTAACCATTGCCCCTGCCATTTAGGCCGTGGGGGCTAAATTCAAGGATAGCAAATCAAGCGTAGCAGAAGTCGAATTTTTTAAGCGGCAGAATACTCGAATACACGATGACGCCGATAAGTGTTCGGTAGCCCTGTGCTTTGCTTTATTTATTGCTTTCCTGGTTTTTGTAATGTTCATCACCTGTACAACAATTCAGCTCCTATACGCCTCGCAAGTGGGCTCATTTTTGTCTTCTGCGCATGAGAAAGGAAGTAGCGGTGACGTCAGAACGCCGAGCCCTGATTGGCTGATCGCAACCCCCTATCTGAGCGTCGTCTGCTCCTTTGCAACGTCGTCTGCTCGCAACGTCGTCTGCGTCTGTTTTACCTTTCCTGCGACTTTCGGAATTGCAGGTCTTTACGAGCGAGCTCGACTTCGCCTTTCAGAGAGGGCAGACGAAATACCTCGAGCGGTACGTTGTTTTTGTCTAACAACTAGCAGACGCGCATCAAGGAGAGAAGTCAAAGGACTCATTGGCGAGGTGTCCCGAGGCGCCGAGGTTTGTTTGCTATGAACCGAGAGTGAGCGTGTTAGTGTCCGCAAGTTCCCTCCCAAATACATTTTCCCTACTTTCGTGTGAGGCGAGACTCCTCACTCTTTAACGGCGTCGGCGGGTTGGCGCAGTTAACGTCGTCTGCTTTACGTCTGCTAGTCAAAGCGATGGCTGCTTTACCTTTCCTGCGTCTGTCGGAGATTCACCGCTTTTTCACCGGTGAGAGTCACCGCTGCCTTGGAAAACAAGGAGATGACAAGAGGAAGAGATTGACCTCTTAATCTAAAATTGAGGTCAGCGATCAAAGTATAATACGGGAAGGGTTCACAAGGGTCGCCCGGGCATATTCCATTCAGCACGCCAGCCGGTCGTGGGCAGACGGTCTTGGTCAAGGACCGTCGGAGCACCGCTGCGCCGCTGCTAGGCCTATCTGCCGAGCTCGCTTGGACGGGGTCAGTGGAATCGTGGCCGTTGGAGCATTTCCCGGGTGTTTGTGGATCCAGCGTTCTTGTTCGTCGTGGTTTATTTCAAGTACTTTTTACTTTTTTTCTTGCTGCTTGTAGTCGGGACGCGTGAGAAGAGCACGTACAAAAATAAACGACCGTTGGTCGTCGCGACCATAGAGTGATTACAATAAACGCTAGAGGCTCAAGTGGCGCTAGTGTGCTGTTGCATTTTGAAGCAGACAGCAAGCAGTCAGAAATTGACTTCCGGTAATGCATTTCTATGGGGAAAAGCGAGTGCATTTTCTCTCTGCGCTCGATTATAAGAGCAAATATCACGAATAATTTGTACGTACTAGGCACATTGGAACATTTCTCAGTCACGCAGACGAAATAATTGGTCAGTTTCAGCATTTTTATTTGAAATTCGTGGCATGAAAAACGGTGCTAAAACCGCTTCGTACGTGTATTTATGTGCACTGTCGGACACTGTTAGCGCGAACACGGCGTCGACGCTTTCCAGCATGGGGGATATATGTGCCAAACGAACAAAGGACATGTGGAAAACCAAGAGAGATGGCAAGAACTACGCAGTAACACTGGATAAGTAACTCCTTGTGCATGCAGGCGATCAAAATAAATTGAAAGCCACGAAATATAGTCCCATTTGCAATAAATAAGTACTGCTTTATTCTTTCTGCTCATGAATATGTACAAAGATGAATGTTCTGGGTTTAAATCATCAACCGCACGCTCCAAATCTTTGCAAATAGGGAGAGCCGGAGAGCAGGTGCCCGATAAAAACTGCCCGACATAGGAAATAATAAAAAGACACACCTTTCGTAGCTCACGTGCTTTATTTTTTGCGTTCGAATGTTTCTTTAACCGATCGTAAAGATGCACGACGGAGTCATCTTTCATCCAATGACTGGACGAGCATATGAGTAATATATAAGAACCACCGAAGTGCTAGTAAACCTTGAACACACTCTACATTCGTTTCGATCGTTAGTTTGCTTAGAATCGTCGCTCGTTTTCACATACCTTCCTTCAAACGGAGGTTTGGGCCTGAAATAGAGCGAAGTTTAACATCGTTCAGTGGTAAAGAAAAATGCTGCAACTAAAGCAATTACACTTTCACAATACCAATAAAGGTACATACTATCCGGTACAACCGAAATGACAAAAGCTATTCATGTAAATTTCTGGCGAAGGGACCAAATTCACGCGCGTTTTCCCATAAGAATACACAGGGAGGCTAGAAATGTAGACTGCATGCTGTCTGCTTCAATCTGCAACCGGAAGTCCCGTAGACACTAGCGCCAGCTGAGCCTCTAGCGTTTATTGTAATAACTCTATGGTCGCGACCAAGTTACTGAGTGACGCTGTCGGCCATGCTGATTTGATCGTAAGAAGGGCGTAAGACAGCTTCGGAGCTGTCGTAGGATTCCGTCGTAACCTGCGCAAAACTTACGATAATTTCGTTTCGTGAATACGAATTTGTTCTCACGTTTTGTCTTACGCACATTTTTGTCGTAAAATCGTTTCGTGAATCTGGCCTCTGCTTTTTCGAAAGTCGCAGGAAAGGTAAGACAGACGCAGACGACGTTGCGAGCAGACGACGTTGCAAAGGAGCAGACGACGCTCAGATAGGGGATCGCGATCAGCCAATCAGGACTCGGCGTTTTGACGTCACCGCTATCCCCTGCGCAAGAAGCAGACGAACTTGCCCTCCGCATAGGTTGCAAGCGCGAGCTCTTCGTTGAAAGGTGCATCTCGGATGCGTGAACTCTCTATCAGGAGGAGCAACTGACGAAGATAACGCTACTAGCTCAGAATTCTCGCCTACAAAAATATCAGCATTAAAAGCAGTAATTTTTTTAGAGTATTGTAGTCAAAATCAGCAAAAAAAGACAAACTGCAATTTTTTTTTTAAAGGGACACGTTGAGTTCGATAAGTTTCTGAGTGAATTGGGCAACGGGAACGACAGCGAACTTGCTCACCTGTTCTATTAAAATGTCGTCACGTTGGCTGGATGGTGCCATTTTAAATTTGGTATCACATCAGGTCAGGGCCCAATGTAGTCAAATGAACATATCAAATCTGAGGACGTCACTGACGAAACTGCAAGTCTAAAAAAAGCATAGATACCAATGTTTATCCCCTAAGCTCTGCCAGCCCCCCCCCCCCCCCCACACACACACACACACACACTTTCCCCGTCTTACCTTGTCCCTCGACCTTTCCGGGTGGGTTATCTCCCCCCCCCCCCCCCCCGCTCCCCCTCAAATAATTTTGAGAACCCTGATCTATATAATCAGCATTTTAGCGCGGCTTGACACTACTTGTTCTCGAGTACAATCGACGCCAACTCTGCTTGCAATTTATTACTTGTTTGAAATATTCTCGATGACTTAGGAGCTTGAATAGTGGTTCATACACGGCATTGCATTCTCCACGGCTGAATACAAAATCGTCGCTGTTTCACTGCAAGAGAACGAGCGTTCTGTCCGACGCACGCTACTATAATGGTTCCGGGCAGCTAACGACGAGTCGGCGCACCGAGGCGTCTGCTGTAATCTGGTCAATAATACGAAACGGAGCTGCTAGTAACGGTGGATTTGCCTCGGTTTAGAGAAGGAAATTGCGTGGAGAAGAGGAATTACGCTACATTCAATAGAGAGAGAGCTTAGACTGTATCAATGTGCAATTATCATGCTGACGAAAAGGCTCCCACTCCGTTCGACATTGAGGAGCCACACCATTCGTGGTATCAATCGTTAAGTATCGATGGCTGAACAGATTGAGAGAGCAACTGCAATTAATTTTTTTTAATCAATTTAACCCCAAAGTCAAAGTTTGACGTTCCTGTCCCATCCACCTTATTGTTACAAAACAGTTGCCAAACACAAATATTAAAAGAACTACAAGAAGCAATACATATATGAAGCAATGCGTGAGGGCGCAAGTGAGTTGGTGTAAGTTCATCATAGTACAATGGCACGAGACTGCGCTGACGACAGAAAAACCACACAAAGGAAACGGCTTTCAAACATTCACCACGTACGTGATGGTAATCCTGATGTAAAAAAAAAATATTCATTCTACATATGCCCGATTCATACAAGAATGTGCCGGTAAAGTTCACGAGTTGTTAGTTTTTGAAGCTGTGCGGATTTTTTGAACTTTAGAGCTGCGCGTTCAAATTTGTTTTTTATTACGCATCTTTTCTAACGCAAAAGTTGCTGTTAATCACTGATCGACGTTTTGTTTGGGACCGTCAGAGACTGACCAAACTAACGCTTCCACAAAATAATATATAAATATATATATATCATTTTTTTTATTTGCAGCTCCTTATATTGGTTAGCAAATGGAAATGTGCTGCTTGGTGTATCCTTCGTCACAGCTGGCATAGGAGGGAGCGCGGATTCGATTACGTCAGTTGTAACTTTTGCCATCATCACGGATCACTTCAAGAAAAGAAGCGGTATTGTTATTGTAAGTAATTCTAAACACAAAAAAACACTAATTTTCTTTTTAAGCGAGCTTTGAGAAGTGTTTCAGTTGATCTATTTAATAATGTTTACGTGTTCATGCATATTTGCACGAATAACCGTATTGCAAAATGCGTAGATCTGTTGACACTGATATCTATTGTCATCATAACTAAAGTGTGTATACAGAACGCCATATTGTTGGTAACTGTTCGCCGCACATGCTAAGAGCTATGAACCATTTAGCATCTGCCAATAACAAATATATCGATTTTATAAAAAGCACTGTCATGCACGTTCAGCTTGTATTTCACTGAAGTTGAATCGCATTTCTGCGCTGATCATAAATGGGGGCTAGTTCTGCATGCAGCGCGAACTACGAACAGAATGGTGTTTCGTGAATAACCCAGTGTACTGATGTGATTTGTTATCTTAGGTAAAAAAAAAAAAAACTTATTTTAAGCAGACGACTTTCTGTTGCTCTTTACAGCGGGTTGTTTTCATGCACCTCCATGAATAGCTTTCATTATTGAATTATCTCATGAAAAGTTGGGGGCACGATGGCCAAGTCTATTCGTGCCTGCAGCTCGGCGCAAATAGACCGAATTATGCTGCATAACCCAGAAAGGCTAGGTTCAATTTCAAGCCACGCCGGCTACGATCTGTATGAGCATCGTACCGTTGTGTGTTCATGCAATCGCCATAAACTGACGGTAGTTCTCCACCGGCCAAATTTCTCATACACATCGAAACACCAGCTCTAAATTGTGGCTGACCAACTTCCAACTTTAACTCATATAAAGCTAAGATTCCGTGTATTCGTCTACGATTAATTTGAAGCACTTAAAACACTTCGAATTACCTTTAGACAAATTAAAGCTGGGTGGTTTCATTCGAAATCAAACAAGCGTGTCGGGGTGGTTTTTTTTATTTGCCTCAAAAAGTATATATTAAAGCCCAATAGGCTCAATGAGCAAAACTACACATTATGATTTTTTAAACATGCACAAACATTTTGAAGTGAGGTAAAAGGAATGCTACAATCGTATTTGACTTTTGTACCCAATTCTGTCGGTTGTTATATATATGCAAAGATAGCGCTCACACTAATTTTTGTTTTGTAAATCTAGAAAGCATGATCTACATTTCTCGTTTAAATTAAACCGCATTGGCATATTTGATGCCAAATAGTAAAACAAAAAGCCAAAAATTGCATCTTTTACGTTTTTATGACATATCTGGGTCCTTGTATCTTAGATTCATTAAATGTTTAGCTTATTAACTACTACACACATGTAGGCCTACAAAGTTTCTATAAGCAGAAACCACTTTGTTTGTTTAGACAGGTGTCGATGAGACTAATATAAAACTAATATAAATGATTTCACCAAATAATTTATATAAGGTTTTCAATTTCTTCTGAAAATAAATTAGGCCGTAACTTGAAGTCGCTTTATAAAGAATGCAATTATTTATTTATTTCTCATTGTTTTATATTGTTCCCAACAATATTAACATACTTTGGGCATAAAAAAAAAACTTCCCCCATTTTGATGCATGTTCTATAAAAGTTCACAAATACAGATGCATGCATTTGAATCGGCCAAAAAATTGTTTCGAAATTTGGCTTACTGCAAGGTTTCTTAGCCTATAAATGCAGGATGGTGATTGCTTATTTTGAGAACATCAATGTTATACGCACTACGTAGTGTGGCTCAACCTGAAGTTGCTAAGCACACAACGGTATGGCGCCATCTAGTGGTCACCTGTCTAACCAGCCGAACCACGGATATGAGGTACCCTCTCGCGTATTCATGCGAAAACGGCGCACTGACGTTTCGATTCAGATCTCTGGTGCACCAACGTGCGGCATGTGCCTCTCTTCGTCGGTACGTCGGGCGTCTCGTGATGAAAATGAAAGTGGGACAACGATTCAGAACGTACGATGATTTTGATACGGCTTTCCGCCAGTTTCAGGTGTTTAAAAGCGGTCTGCGAGAAAAACGACAAAATCAGTGTAAGTTGCAACTCCCACCTGCCATCGCAAGCCGTGCAGCTCGACAAAGAGCTCCGGTTCGCCAACGCGACGTTCACCAACAAGCACAGTGGGTGCCACCAGACTAGCGGCCGTGGTTGCAGGTGGGGGCGAGTGGGAGCAGCGTGGGGGTAACCGGCTGGCGTTGGCGGTATTCTTGTGCACGGAGAGCCCGCCGCGCTAGCTAAACCTAGCTTACCGAAACCTTTGGGGTGCCACCCTGACGTACGTGTGAGCCCGAGATTATGTTAGAACGGAAGGAAGCGTAGCGACAGGTGGACGCTTAGCTTGCCTCCACGACCGACGGTCGCCGTTTAGGCGGCGACATCACCCCAGCAAGGCGAATCGCGGCAACGTGCGAAGCCAGCGCAGCCGCGCAAGGGCATCCTGGGCCCGGGAGACAAATATCGTCGAGGCTAGACTTAGCTATACTTCGTTTCAGCTTCGGTCCGAGCGCGGCCGATGTAATGAGCCGAAGGGCCAATCAAACAGCGAAGAGGCACAACGTCATGGCGTGCTCTCTGCAGTTGATAGGACCAGCGGGTATTCGCCGTCCCTCTGTGCGTGCTCCTACGCCGGCTAGTCCTATCAAGCGCAGAGAGCACGCCATGACGTTGCGCTTTTTGCGCTGTTTGATTGGCCCTTCGGTTCATACCATCGTCCGCGCTCGGACCGAAGGTGAAACGAAGTATAGCGCGGCGGGCTCCTTCTCAAAAACCACACCGCGCTAGTTGTCCTCCTCCTGCCCCACGACACATCCTGCTACTAAAACTTCGAGAGGTGCCCGTGATAAAACATAAAGGGGAGTACTCTTCCACATGTTTGTGAGACACCAACCAGTTTTGAAACAAGTTACGCTTGAGGTCCGGGAGTCGATATGGAAAAGTCCGCGCGTCGGTTTCGCATAAATTCGCGATAGGGCTGATGTTCAAAGTTCGGCTGGTTAGACAGGTGTCTACGAGACAACGCCGTACCGTAGTGCACATAGCAACTTCCGATCGAGCCCCACTACGTAGTGCATATAGGATAGGTCTATTGAGCACATTACTAAGAAGGCTCAGGCTACCGAACCGACCAAAAGTAATAAAACACCATGGGGCCGAGCACAAAAGCCGGTCCTAGACGAGTAATCGAAGGCGTAGCCCCTGTTGTTACGGAAGCTCCCAAGTGGAGCATGAGTCTTTTACGGGATGGTTATTCAAATTAGAAATCATTACTTATTGCTCATCAATTCCCCTCCATCGAGCACCACGATAGCCTCGTGACCCGAATGGATCGTGGTGCTTTATAGCCCTCCTAATTTTGAAACGAAAAGGGCCCTAGCACTGCTGAAACAGTGAAGATACTTATTAAGGTAGCGATGTTTAAAAACGAAGTGGCATAGCACGCTTCGTCGGAGTCTCCGACACTGATTGCAGAATCGATGAGAGCGATTGTTATCAAAAATTGGTTTAGGCTGGACATTTTAATTCCACCCGCTCGCGATTAGCTCCTGTGACGTGGACGAGATCGTTCCGGGCGAACGCGCCGTCGTCCGCGACGACGTCGCAAGTGCATGCAGGGAGGAAAGACAAATGACAGTAGTAAGAGTATGCGAACGTACCGTGGCGACGTGAGCTCTGGCGAGTATGCGGGCGCCTAGAATGAGAGATCTTTCAACTGCATATGATAATAACCTGGTTTATGGGCACTATGTTGTGACTAACTTGAGCAGAGTTGCCTGGTCGCCAGACGAAAATGGTCAACGCTCGTAAATTGATTATTGCAATTATCAGAGCTCTAAAACTTGCGAAACCAGGTGTATATACTGCGTAGCCTATGAGCATTCCATTTCAAAAATAATCTACCCGATTAATTTTTTTTCCTTACCTCTTGAATACTTGTGTGTACGCGTTTATACACTCGGAAGTTAGTCAGCCCCAATGGGAATTTAATGCCTCAATTGTAGACGAGAAATTTAGCCAGTGTAGTACAACCACTAGCCTGTGGCCTTTAACGTGCACCACACAGTAGCGATACACGACCACACGCCGGTACGATGCTCATCCACATCGAAATGGGCAGGTGTGAAGATGAGCGGGGTGGCCGCAAACTCATTGACACCGGAGAAAAATAATATCTTACAAAATCACCATGCATTCTAAAGGTGTTAACTATAGGATTGCTGAAATAAAAACCCATAAAAACCAACAGTAAACACACGTATTCCTTTCAGGCTTCCCTGGAGTTCCTGAGGCAAGTTGGAGGCATTCTAGGAACCGTTCTAGGAGGAATCTTAATTGACGTGAGCTCGTCAAGTACAAATCATCAATTTATTTCACGAAACTGCCGTTTTACTGAAATGTCTTTTTTTTTTTCTTCTAAATCAGTGCATCTGACACGCGTCTCAAGCTCATCGATTTATATTTTCATTTCAGCTGTGGGCTTTTCCGTTGCCTCATTACCTGTTTGGGCTCTTTCTGGTGATGTCGGCGATATTTATGTTGAAGCTTCAGACGACACTGAATCAAGGCAGCGGTATGTTTGTCACTTCGGGACAAGATATAAAATTTTCAAATAAATAGAAAGCGTTGAACGTTTGAAGCCGTTGCCGCGTTTCTCACCTCTATTGTTTGTTTATTGGAGCGAGAGCCGGGCGAGTGTTAATTGTCTGTGTATATAATTATTTGTATTTTACTCTAGAAGTCATCCTGAATCAATTTTAACATTTGCTGTTGCCGAAGCATATTGTCAACTACAAACTAATAATTCTATATCTCCCAACTTTCTAAGAGCATTACGTGCCTGAGATGATCGAGTTTCGCAACGTCAGAAATTAAAGAAACATTATTAAAATGGGGGTGGACTCAGTGCTAAAGAAATAAGCAGCGCCTTTCATCTCTAATGTTCTATAATGCAAGGAATGCGTTATTAATCAAATAAACAGTCGTATGAGTGAGTGAAGAAGATATGTTTATTATTTGCAACAACCAGGGTGTTCAACCGGTTACTATTTCTGTTCGGGTCGAGTTTTGGGATCAGTAACTTTGTATTTTGTTCCGGTTCGGTTGCGGTTGAGTGACGCATTTGAAATATCAGTTCGGTGTCAGGTTGCACCAATGGTACCAGGTTTAAACCGGTTTTTAACTCTACCTCACACCATGGCCGCCCGTGCATCTCCTGCTTTAAACAAAAAAAAAATCAGAACTTCCAGTCGTTAAGAAAAAGTGTTAATTACGGTGTCATATTCATTAAAATGACAAAGTGTTTTTTTGTCGGTTAGTTTGTCTTCGGCAATTTTCAAACAGCGTATAATATTATACGCTTTTGACCCAATTGAAATTATCCGTATGTGCTCCATGTCCATACATGGTTACAAAAGGTTAGAGCAAGGCCGCATACATAATAGGGAGTGTTATTATCGGACGTAACAGAAAGACACCAGCCAATGAGCAGGGGCAGAATTAATTTATATTAAAACACAGCGTACTCCGAAACTTATTTTGTGACACTGTCATGGTTATATCGGGAGATTAATCAACGATTAATTACTCAAACAGGCGAGCTGGTGAAAATTAATCTTTGAAAATCTTCGAGACTGTGGAAAACAGAAAAAAGGGGACACCACATCCTCCGACACGAAGTTTCACGATAAAGATGGGTGATGGGTAGTGCAGTGGCTCCAATGCGCATAAAGCTTAATTGTCACAAGTGATCGACGCACTTTTGAAACAGGTACTACGTTCATTCCCATTCGAGCATGATTCCGACCGTAATTGTCATTGGCCAAGCTGCTTCAAGAAAGACCACTGAGTGATATTGTGAGGCAATCTCAGTTCAGTATACACTTGCTAACTGTTCTAACTGTGACCAGTGTTTGTTTACTAAGCCTGAGGTCCAAGGGCTTAGCAGTTAGCTCTGTAAATGACAACCCCCCCCCCCCTCTCGCCCAAGAACGCAATGACTAATTATTTAAGCGACCTGTGCAGGAAAAGTTGACAGGTAGATTAAAATAATAAAAAAACTCCTTTACATTGCGTTTCCTTTTTTTTTAAGCTGTAGATGATGCACAGGTGAAGCTCATTCCAGAAAGCAGCAGTTCGAGTTACTGGGTTCTATTTAAGAATCCTCTTTTTCTCATTGACAAGGTGTCAATTATGATGTCCTGGATGACGCTTGGATTTAACGACACCACACTGAAGCCAAGCCTAAAAAAGGTAGATCACTGGCAACGAGTCACGTAATAATATAATCTTGTGTATTTGTTCGTTCTTTGCGTTTTGCAGAGTATTGGGTCGGGTGTCACTGCTGGTGTCTGCAGCTTTATCTGCAAAGTCATAGCTGTACGGCACTCATTACAAATCATTAAATTACTTTTAATCGTAATCAATTACTCTTATGGGCCAATTTGTAGTAATATTATATTATATATTAGGTATTAATCACAAGGGTAATTTGATTATTTTTAGAACATGACAATCTTCTGGGGGGGCGCCCCCCCCCCCCCCCCCCCTTCGGTTTCCGAATTTTCGACTACATAGTCTCCACAGTTCAAAATAAAACAGTGATATGCCCTCGTTATCAGCTTCTAAATCCTGCGAACAAATAATGAAGACTGGAGGTCAGTATCTTTCTCTTGTCAATTTATATAGTGGCTTATTGGGTTTCAAGTTGGCATTGTGAAGTCGGGCTTTTCGATGGAAGGCTTTCAGTAAAAAGACTGATGCTTGTTGTAGTGTTTGCGTTTTAATGCGAAAACATTACCTGTCCTGTGGAGCGAAGCCAAATTTGCGATGTCTGGGCGTTGTCTGTAGCACCAAAACGAGCAAAATATTCCCATTGGGCGCGACGTGTCATATAAGATGCTTCGTCACGGTAGCCGGCTGGGCCGCTCAAGGTCGAGGTGGGCGACTTCAGAAATAAAACACGAAGGAAAGCACAGGAACGCAGGTGCATCGTCACAGAAGCCGTGGAGCCGGCGGGGTTCACCGCGCCTGAGCAGGGAGGGGTGGGCGGCGCAACGAGACGGGGGGCGCGGGGGGGGGGGGGGGGGGGGCGCTGGAGCGCCATGTGTGACAGGAAGACGTGGTGCGCTGCGTGTAGGAATGTTTTGGCATTCAGTCCTACACGTAAGCAGTCTTAAGTGTATCTGCCGAAGTTTTTATTCACCGTTCAAAGTCTTTTCGCCTCCCCTCTAAAAAAAGCCTGAATCCGGCTCAAAGTACATCTACATTATGATACCCCCTATATAACCAAAACCATACAATGTCAAAGCTAAGGTGTGTCGAAAAAATGTACTCCCATGTAAGAGAAGTGGCCGGCATTCGGCAAAAATGCACCCTTTTCCAATTTTGTTTTTGTAAAGTTGCGTGGGCGTGGCACACGCGAGGGCGAACATTCCTACGAGCGTCGAAGCTTGACTTTGTTTGCTCCCTCTAGCTACTGTTACCTAGATTGAGCTCCCGAAATATCGCTTTTTTTACCACTGCGGCTAATTTTCGCACTCAAGTTTGTAAAAAGATGTGTTTTCGCACCCTTCGCAATGGCACCTTAATGTCTACAAGTTTTCTACCATTGAATTCTCGAACCAATCTTCCGGCAAGGTGATGGTCTTCCAAGAGTGGTGGATTAAGAAGATGAGTGGCTGATCATCCGGTGATTATAATCCAATAATAGACAGTATGAAGGGCGTTTTTTCAAGCCGGCAAACAAATCGGCCGTCTTGGGAATCTGAGGTAATCGAAAAAGGTACGGCTACTTTTTAAATATTGGCCAAATACTTTTCCTCTCTTGTAATCAAATAATCTAATTGAATAATATTTAGCCAACAGTAATTGTAGTTGTAATCAATTACGTTTCTTTAATATATTGCACAAAACTGTCTGCAGCTCATGACTTGCCAGTCAACCTCATTTCTGAACTCAGTATATGCAGGAACATTTATCCAAGATGAAACTTTTCCCCCTTAAAGGGGTAGGGAAACGAAATTACAGCGCTCCTTTTCTAGCTTGAATGTGTTGCATATTGCACCCTAACCTCAAAAACACGAGTCTTCCGTTGAAAGGCACAAGAAAACTAATTTTAAAGCTAAATAACCGATGTTTCAATGTGCACCTGGTGGATGCATGCGAAGCCTATTTGGGAGGTAATCTAGCAACGATGGGAAACTTGCTACGTAGTCGTGACGTAGTAGATTCCTTCGGAGCAGCGCCGCTATTTGGCATTTCAACATTTTCCTTCTTAGCTTTCCTCCTCAACTCACAAATCACGCATTGAACCAAACAGTCCAAGAAGACGGAAAGGAGGGACTCCCCTCTTTCTCGGACCCTCGTTTGTGCACCCGGATACAGTCATCCTCCCCCTAGAAGATTAGCCAGTCGCTCAAAACTCGGACAAAATTTGCTTTCCCCACCCCGTTCAGCCCTAAGCTGACAGTGCTGTGGAAGCTACGTGCTCCTTGGGCCAGCCACACGCTCGTCACCCCACGGGTACTTCGAACGGCTCGGCAACGCTGACAATGCTACCAAGGGCAAAGCTCATAACCCCGTCAGCCTTGCTACGTCACGAATGCGGGGAGTCTTTTCTTTCTGTTTTTGTTTGCGCCGGATATCCCATGACGCATCGCACTCTCCGTTCGCTTCTCTTCGAGCGCTTGCTCGAGTGCACCGTCTGGAACGAAAAATATAGCCAGTCGTTCAAAATACAAACGTGCGATTATCATTTACGGTTATTATCCGTCATGCTTGACTCATTTCCGAACGAAATTTGAATATTTCAATTTTTGTTTCCGTACCCCTTTAAACCTCGCTCTTGGTGAATCGATATATGCGCTGCAAAGAAGCAATGGAGGTAGAAGAAACAAGGTAGGACACAAAACACAAAAACCTTCAGGAAACGGCAACAGTCCTTGGGCAGTTCAGCAAAGTCGATTAATGACCTCAAAATGGGGAGACCCGAAGTAGAAGTGACTAACGATATTGTACTGCACGCAGCAATCGAGCTTGTGATTCTTTACTTTTTTAATGAAAAAGCTGCATCCCTTAGTTTCAAAACAACTGTATTTATTAATTAAAAAAAAAAACATGACACCAAGATTTTTGTACAAGAAACATAGAGAATCCCTCTATGTTTCTTGTTCTGTGAAAAGTGAGCAGTACAGAAAAATGGGACGCTTAGAAAAAAGAAATGGCCGGCGGAGTTATACAATGAACGGGTTAGCAAATCTGTGAAATAATAAAGGACATTTAAATGTGGAGCGTGAGGGCGCTGCGATGGCGCGAGATATAAAGTTCCTGTATATAAGCTCCCGTAGGAAGCAGAGCTCCGCGCTCATCCATCTTGAAATTTAACGGTATGCGGGAAGGCCATTCTTTACGTGCGCAGGATCCGTGCTCAGATGAATACGGCTGGGGGCTTGCGCTCGTTCTTCGCGATCTCAATTTGACTACCACATAGCACTTGTTAATAAAATTACACGAAATATTTCGTCGAAGTATTTATAGAAGGTACTTGCAACACGGCACGAAACGAAACTTTAAGTACACTTTTTCTCGAAATTTTTGTTTCTTGAACAAGCACGCCCGTGCATCGCTTTGGTCTCTGATGATGCCAATTAAATTTTAGAAAAAAATTAAACGCATTTACATATATTGTTCTGATGCATGCAGCTGTCTTTCGTTCGGACGGTTGTGGTTTGGTCTGGTCTGCTTTGGAGTGAACTGAGCTGGCCTGGTTTCGTGACGCCGCGCCGCGGTTCCCGCCGTGCTTTTATGGCTCCGTTTGTTTGCTCGTTACGTCCACTTTCCCTCTTACAAGAAGAAAAAGTCTTCTGGCACGTTTCCACGCATCCCAGGAGGAAAGATTAAATATTCGAATGCAACATTACGCGGACTTAGGCGCCGATCGAGCGAAGGTGTGTTGGCTGCATGCAGCCGAAGCAGCCGACGCCCGGAAGAAGAGATTGGTTATCCGAACACAACAAACAGTATGCGGAACTTTCCTTGGTTTGAATTCTCATGCTTCACGGAATCAGTACCCCTGCGCTAACTGCTAAAATATTTCCTTGAGAATCACTGTAGCGACCAGCAGCAGCAATTTTGGCACCATTTTTTTTTATTACAGTACAGTATGCATACTAATTTCGCTTGCAGGAGTCAAATGTAGGGTTGCGACGTTCAGGCTTCTGTTTACACATTGCATACTTGCTAATTTCCAATTTAACGTTTACAACGGACTGTGAATCGGATGTATGTAGTCGTGTTACCGGTCATTTACTTGAAAAAAAGTTTAAAGTGCCTAGTTTATTCCTCTGAAGAATATATGAAAATATAAACACTTAGAAACAAGCTTTCTCATCAGCCCAAAGAAAAAAAAAAAATATTATATAAATAATTGGCAGAAATCCCATCATTCTATACTCTAACAATACAAAAAAAAAAGTTTGATTTACTGGCTTTTATGGAAACATTAGTTCACCCATGCTGATGTTCATAACTACACCATGGTTTAAAGGTGGCTATGCTCTTGGGTCCTTATCGCACACATTATTGCATCCACACCACGACAAATTTCAGCGGAATGGGGGATATACGATCTAATACTAAAGCAGAAAGCATGAGCACAGTTGGCTAGTGGCAAGTTAGCGGCTATCGTCACGGAACTGTGGAGAGGCCTAGTGGAGGCTTTTCTGCGCAGCACTGGATTTTGTATTGTCACGGGATCGAATTCGTCGAAAAGAGGCGTGGCGGTGCGTGGAAAACAGACGCGCAACTCCGACTCCCCATATTGGGTGCCTGTCCAGGAAGTCTAGCGAGATATTTGCCCCTGTCAAATACTTGCTCAACCGTAGTTACTGCCAGACCAAGAAACGCGCAGCGTGACTTTTCATGCGTCCCGATTGCTTGCTTTGTGATTCGGTATTCCTTATCGGTCACTTCCGCCACCTTATTTGTGTGCGATGCGATAACGAATGTCCGGGACTCGTTGAGCATTGCGTTTTTTAAGCTGTGAGTGGATACAGTGTGCTAACAGATTGTTCTGTGCTTCCGCTATTTATACTGTGGCCCTCGTTTATTTCTTGCCTATTAGAACTCTCAGAAGCCCCCGTGCTTGTACTGAACTAAAATACACGCGAAGTTTCTTTCACTCTGATCAGCTTCACCAATGGGCCGAGAAGTGCCAGCATTCCAAGGTGCCAAAGTCGAAATGCTAATAAACATAGACGCTATTTCGCTTCAAAAAACTGCGTTTCTAACCCCGATCGCTGCAGAACATTGTTAACTTGAGGGAATTTAGAGGACATGTGTTTTGTATGCATCGTTGTGCAGCATACTCGCGGGAGCTTCTGTGAGTGGGGTGCTTTCTGACTGAGGTTTTTTGTTGTATACGCCGTTATTTTTTGCTGACGTGATGCTTTCCCTCGCGGAATATTCCAGTTCAGGCTGAACAACACGGAGATAGGAGGCATATTCATGATCCAGTATGCAAGTTGCGCGGTTGGTGCTATTCTTTCTGGCGTCTTCTGTCATTACAAGGTACTGGTTTTCATTCTCGTTCAAATTTATAGGAACAAGTATTTTCAGTAATTCAGTTTTTGATAGAAATGTTATTGCTGAGCTTTTCTTGCTTGTTCTGAACGCAACGAGAAAAAAACATTAATGAAGGGTGCACACGTGGCGGGTCAATATCTTGCCTTGGTGGGCGATCATGATTTGATTATTAAAAGTATAACATGTACCAAACAATGGAAAGGATGCTTACTGTAAATACTTAAAAAAAGGTTTCAGTTTTTTTTTTTTTTTTTTAACCGCGTGTTTGGGTGAGATAGAAATCGTGTTCTTCGGCCTGCGTAAATATGCTACGCAGCGCAAAGTACTTAAGCTCAGTGAGAGTGTCACGCTATCGGTGGCGATAAAACGCGAAGGTTTGAGAAAATTTGGTTACCTGAATCAAATATAAAAAATACCATATTTCGTTATGAGCCGACGCCTAACAGTGAAGCCTGAATTCTATTAACCTGAAAACAAGAAATGAGACTGTCAGCACATTTAGCATTCCTTTCAATTAAAAAGTATTGTGATCAAGAAAGTAAACAAAACACTCCCTTCTACTTCCAATTGTTTTTACTAGTGTAAATGGCATATACAGGGTACAGAAGGTTTGTTCGGACAGTATGAAGTTTAGGTGGACGTCGGTTCAAATGGAAATTTTGTTTTCCTTGTTGCGTAGCTTTTGATCCTGGTGCAGTAATGTTCTCGAAGTTTCACATTACCATCGGTCGAAATAACGAGATATATTACATTTAATTGAAATGCAATTGAGCTTCTGAGTAATTTCAGGGTTCTTGGGGTCATTTTTTGATAATATGTCCTGGGATTAACACGTTAATTATGTAATCACCAAATTATTTCAAATTACCTGATTTATATATCGTCACCGGTCCATTCTGTCATTAACGTATTTTTTATATCATTAGTATTATTTGCAATTAAATTATTGTAATCGGCGGCGTCCCGTTCGATTCTGATTCAACTGTTCTGGTTAAGGTTCTCCACGTTATTAAAATATATCATTCTTACAGTCCTTGACTTAGCAATTCTTTTATATTGAAAAACATTAGAAAGACGTTTGATTACAAATCTGGCACATGCTTTTGTCAAAAAGTAAGTCAACCCCATTTGACACGAGGAACGTTGGGAGTTGGTCCCGCGGAGGACGCAATACACTTCTCAGATGATTAGGTATACGCCGCCTAAATTACTTAACTAATTAGATGATAGTGATATGGACTACCCTCATCATAAAAAAATGCGCAGCACCTTGTGTAAAACTCACAACGGTTTGACTTTTACTTGTGAAATATATGACACTAACTTATTTCAAAAGTTTTGCAGGGAGATTACCTCCTGCGGGCGGGGACTGAGGGAGAGAAGCGAGAACCCGTGAGGCCATCAGGACACCGATCTCTGGCTAGAATTATTGGTGGGTCGACGCAAATCTAGCTGCCTTTGTCTCCACTGCTCACGTCGAACGTCGGACGCCGGCGTTCCGCGTTCTAACGCTTTTGACGAGTGCAGTGTTGGCAAAGGTAGCTAGATTTGCGTCGACCCACTAATAATTCCAACCAGAGATCGGTGTCCTGACGTCCCTGTGGGTTCTCGCATCTCTGCCTCACTTCCTGACCACAGAATTTGCTGAGAACTAATGCGCCGAGAAATTGGGAGAGAGCAGAACACGAAAGCACATGCGGCCGTCAGAACGCCGAGCTCTAGTTGGAATGATTAATCGGTAAACCTAAAGCCATCTGCCCTTGTCTCCACTTCAATCGTCGAGCGTGTTAGGACACAAAACGCCGGCGTCCTGCGTTTCGCTTTCGCGTTTGAACGCGTTCGACAAGTTCAGTGGAGACAAAAAGAGCCCTTGCCTCCACTACACTAGTCGAAGTCTTTAGAACGCAGAATGCAGGCTTCCGGCATTCGGCTCTCGCGTTCGAACGCGTTTGACGAGTGCAATGAACATAAAGTCAACCAGCTTTGGGTCTACACAACAAGCAGAAAAACACCTGAATAAAAGAAACTGACCCTTTCTTCAATGTCTATAGCTCATAACTTTTCATAGGTACTGTTGCAGCATTACACCTTTTTGGGAGCAAATTTGAAGACACCTTTGCTAGAGATGTTTCTTTTTTTTTTTAATTTGAAAACACTTTTGCTATAGGTGTTTTCAAATGGGTCCCTAACATTGCGTCGCAACTCGTTTTGTGGAATTACGTTTCGTGAACAACCTTTCACACGAACGTCTCCTCGACAATCGTTATGCGAATTGCACACGCAGTAGGGACATTTCGTCAAGCGTGTATCCCTGGAATGCGCGTAAACCCCCCCCCCCCCCCCCTCTGCATTCATGCCGCTTCGCGGCGACAGTCTGCGGCGGCTCATTACAAAAATGTTAAGCCAATTAACTGACTGACCCGTACACGCCGCTTCGCGGCGACAGTCTCATGCAGCTTATTACAAAAAAAAAAAGAAAGCAATTCCAGTTCTCGAATAAACGGTTTGTCGATTAAACAATATGTCGATGAAACATCCCGTGTTGATGAAACGCCGTTTGGTGAACTGATTGCAACGTTTTCAAATCTTTACACTCGGATATAAATGGTTTGCCGGAGGCGTCGCAGCAAATGAGGCAATGCTGTCTCTCTTTTCTTTTTTTTTTTTTAATGGGGCTATGCATTTCTCTGCTGTACCAACGTTTTTATAAAGAAAATAGATGCAACATTGGAGATCACTTGAGCTACCCATGGCACCTACTTTCTTGTTTTTATTGTTCGAAACCGCTCTAATGATAGAATCAATATTCAAAGAGTCACGTGCTACTCAATTGCTCTAAAAAGCTGTTTATGTCAGGTTTCTCTAAAAAAAAAGAGAGAGAAATGCATGACCCTAAAAAGGAAAGTAAAAACATTCAGAGCGTCATCATATACTTTCACTTTCCTTTGAAACAAAAGGAACGAGTTTTGTTGTGCTGCATCCTTGTCAATCAAGGTTGCCCAGATCTTTGGGAAGAGCACAAGGCTATTAGTTCGAGTAAATGTTCACCATTCTATGTGCTGCACTGGACAGAAAAATGTCCGAAAAGAAAGAGTGGTATTCAAAAAGCACACAGTAATCTTATATATACAAACATCACAGCCAATCTTTGGCATCCTAATGAAAACATATCTTTATGATCACTCTTGTTTGGTGGGAACAGCATTAAACAACGCATAGGACCAGGACAAGTGAACACACAAACAGGCCGCTAACTTACAACTGAAAGGTTATTGTTGTGCAAAACATAAACAAACATGGAAAGCGGGGGGGGGGGGGGGGGCGGAGAAAAAAAAAAGCAAGCCGATAATATCCGGCATCATCCATGCCTACATAAAATCAGATGAACCTGCGACACGTTTCAATAAAATCTACTTCGTCCCGTACAAGGACCACATAAGGAGCACTCACACCCGAGTCCGATCAATGCGTCGCCATAAAATATGCCTCGTCTATCTCTCTCGCAGTTTTGTTCTTGTGACGAGACAAAATCTTAATATCATGGAATGACGGCGAGCAGCCACACCTACCACAATGGACCTCTTAGTTCCCAGAGAGAGAAAAACGCTGGGAAAGTGAATGTTCCCTTGCATTTATATTTACGCATCTGGCCGTCTGGCCAGTATGCACTCTGCCTCAGGACGTGTGGATCTGGTACCCAACGCCGCTTGCACATGCAACGTACGGGCTGCAATGTTTTATATTATACTGAACAGAAGGACCCCCACTCTATAGAGTGGGGGTCCTTCTGTTCAGTGCCTCTGTGAGTATACTCACAGAGGCACAAAGGTGGGACTACTTAGATGGCACCGAGTATATGACAGGCACATCAGACTTATTGGCAACGTGCTTGTTTCAGTGGGAAAAGGCATGGACATATGAGATTACAACAGGTCTGGAGGTCGGCATTTGTTTTCTCTACATTTAGTATACACCCTAAACACACCCACAAGGATCTCTACATCGACCTGCACAACCGCCGAGGGGAAAAAACCACAGGCAAGACTTTTAATCTGGAACACAAAGCTTAAACCGCCCCTATGTCGGCCCTACTTCAAGAAAGACGCCCGAGGGAATGACCTGGCAATGGCAATGGCCCTTGATACCAAAATTGAAGGGGTCGACTCATATAAAAGTAAACCTTTCTTCGATCTGGAATTATACGACCAGCACACATGTGATATCTTAAGGGAGAGATTAATGTCCAAATATTGGCAAAGCCCCATCTGTCGAGACCTCTGGCTTAAACATTTGGCCCTGGGAACACTCCGTAAAGATGTCTAAAATCTCCTCCACCACTTGAACACAGTTGGTGATGCAAACTTTGCATCGCCAAACGCTCCTTCTTCACCGAAATGGAGTGCTAGCAAATTGTACCTGAATACAATGTTTCAGAGCTTGCCGTTCTATGATCGAAAAGTTCCAAGCGAATTTCCTAATTTTACAATAATAAAATATGGCCCGTTTCCTGCAGCCGACTCTATTCATTTCTGTGCATTCGTATAATGAGGCTGAATCAGCCTTCATAGGAAACCCGCGCTCTTTTAGCATTTATTTGTGACGCCCATTATTAATGCTTTAGCATTTGTACCGACATGACAGCTAAAAGCTGACGCCGTCCGTCTGCGGACAAAACAGTGGAATGGGAAGCGCGCCGCGAAGAGAGGAGGAGAGTAGTGAAGCACAAAGGCGAGAGGGAGGCACGTCACAGGGCGGAAGCCAATGCGCGCGCGAAAAACAGGTGAACAGCGAAAGCAGCGTCAGGCAGCGAACGCCGCTGCTAAGTCCCGCTTCCAGCAACTTGACGTCGCAACTCCAGCAACACGGCCGCCTGTATTCACAGGCAGCAACCGATTGCTGCGATTTGCCATCATCCTCATTAAATTTGATCTTTCTTGCACTATTTAGACATGCAGTTACGCACTAGAAACTGTGTTTTTATAGCTTTAAATGGCCTTGAGAATACTAACTCATCTTTCCGAAACGGTTTATTTTCAAAAATGATCAATTTCAAAACAGAACCAAGTCTTTAGTTGTCATCATCACCGGCACGGGGTATCAGTTGAAAATATCGCGTCCCTGATTGGCTGCTGCCACTTCAAACGTCTTCGAGTTGTTCTGAGTTACTCGCTTGTTTCCAGCCGGACGCCGATCTCAGCTATTCGTGTTGATCTGGGAAAAGCTAGAAAACAACCCGCCACAACCCCAAAATTGCTGAGAAAGTTGCCCCGTCTGAAGTGGGCCTAAGCGTGCAAGGTGGGCAAGGAGGGCAAACGAGAGAGAGGAGCGGAAGTGGCGCCTAGATCGGCTGGCAGAAATGTGGAGCAAAAAGCGACAAGTCGACGCGGGTCTGCGTGCGACAGAGGCTGGGATGAGCGAGCTCTGCCAGCTCGGCGAGCCCGCTTCGCTGGAAAAAAAAATTTAAAGAAATATCCTTTGGCGGATCCTTAGGGAACGCGTTAGCATGACCCTTAGGAAACGCACCAGACGTTCTCCTTTGGAAAACACTAACACTGACCCGTAAAAAGCCAAAAAGAGGCAGCAAAAGATAAAGCCAAATGAGAAAAGTGAATTGGTCAGCGTTAGCGTTTGCCAAAGGGAGACTTGTCTGGCGTTTCCCAAGAGTCATGCTAAGGCATTTCCTAAGGATCCATCAATGGATCATCGTTTAATGTTATACATTTATTTATTCTGGAAAACCTCATAGTGACTTAAAGGAATTATTAGGAAGAAGGGATGCTTATACATTTTCCTAAATTTACAAGCGCTAGCGTTTGTGGAGGCGCTGGTTTGACTGGCTCCAAAAGTAGATCCTAAGTTTTCATATTACGCCTATTGACAATTCTAAATCGTATGCTTGCTCTAAAGACTTGATAAAATAAAGTCGAGAACTTACCTTGACTGACAAATGACGCAGGCCCGTCCGTCCACTCGACCGCCATGTCTTCTTGTTGGTAAAGATTCAAAACTGATACTATGAATAATTGTAGCCCCATTTAAATGCGTGCATATTCCTCCCTTTTTTTCTCATTGAAATACCCCCCTCCTTCCCACAACGTTTCCAAACGATCAAATAGACCAGGGTATGACCCTGGTCTATCATTTCAGTGGAGTCAATACCGGAAAACTTAAGAAAATGGTGTTTTCAGGCGCAACTACCCTCTTCTTCCTAAAATGTGTAATATTTCCTCAAAACATTTCCGAAGCCACTATACTCCGTTCACCATTAAGCTGAGACTAGAAGCTCCGGCTCCAGCGCAAGCTCGCTGGCTTCCGCAGTGCTTTGGATGCGTGCTCCTGTGAGTGCACACTTGCGTTAGTAAGGGCAGAAAGCTCGCTCTGAAGGCGGAGCTTTCAGTCTCCGCTGAAAGCTGAACGGAGTATAAATGGTGCAACAACACTTCTCTCATACGCTCAGTGAGTGTATAAAAAAATTACACCTACTGTAAAAAATATACCGTTTTAAAAAGAAGAGTATTTGGTACGAAACACCTGCAAAACACTATTATTGGTGTTTTGAAGTTCCCTGTTTACCCACTAATCATAACAACCAGGGCTCTGCGTTTTGACGTCCCCCGGGCTCTCGTCTCCTTCTCTCCCTTAGTTCCTCGGTCGATATTGTTGAACATGCAGATTGCGTTCACTTCCGGTAAGCACAAGCTCGTTGGCCTAGACTTGTTTTTCAGTTTGCATTTCATATTATTTATTCAATATTGGTAAAGCAAATCTAGTCTAATTATGCTAACCTGTATGTTGCTGTGTGCCTGTGGAATAGGTCAGTTCAGTTAAATCTCTAGGGGCTTTCTTCGACTCGGATTTATCTTGGACAACATACCTGTCTTATATCACTAAACGCTTAAGAGGTATCTCAAGCTTGCTCTATAGTACAAAAGTGTTTATGCCATTTTCTGTTAAAAAAGTGTTTGTTTATTCCCTAGTGTATAGTGTGCTTAGGTATGGTTTAGCACTCTTTGCAAACTGTTCTCGTTTGTGGCGTTCTAGGGTGGATAGTGTCCTCAGGGGGATCTTGAAGATCTTGGCTTACAACTCTGCTTTTGCTTCAAGTGACAATTTATTTCAGTCTCTCGAATTGCCTTCGTTTTATGCGCTATTCCAACCAGTGGCGTCAGAAGGTGGGGGCGGGGTGCAGCGCTCAGGGAAATGTCGCGGCGGGCCGCGCGGACGGGGGGGGGGGAGTCGCGGCGGGCCACGCGAGAGCGGGGGGGGGGGGGGGGGGGTGTCGCGGCGGGCTGCCGCCCCGGGTGCCGCTGACCTCCGTGACGCCAATGATTCCAACACACGGTAATCCTTCGGTACTTCTGGTCTAATGAATACAAAGTTCCGCATACTACATCCCGGGCATTAAGAAATGTTCCCCGCTTTGAGATACCCACGTGTCGCACAAGATTTGGAGAATGTGTCCACGGTTTTACATTCCACATTTTTTAACAACTTACCCGACTCTGTTTATCTTGTTGAAACAAGGAGTAAGCTGAAAAAGGTCCTGAACAGACTATATTACTAGGACAGGTCCTGTGTCTGTTTATGGGTTTTTCTGCCATTGCGTTTATTGCTGTCTGTGCGTACTGTGATGGGTGTGAGTGTGTGTCGGGGGGGGGGGGGTTGAATGAGGTTAGAGTATTGAGGCAAGTTGACATTATAGCGTCGAGACGGCCTCCTTGAAACATGAAGATATAGTGTTTCCACGCCACCTAAAACCTGATATTTGCATCCACTGTGTCTCAATTATGTATGATGTCTTTCACCAATGTTTGGGTCAAGTCCCACAAGCCCTTCTAGGCTTAGACGGACCCGTTACTGTACACTGTGATGCGCCCTTGACGAATAAACATTATTATTAATATTATACTATATTAGGTTTCCCAGTCGGCACAGAAAGACGGTGAAAGCCATAACTTTGTCTTCTTTGCTGTTTGATTAATTTCATCGGTTCGTAGCAATGGCGGCGCTCAGGCTTAAGGTGAAACTTGGTATAGTTGAAAATTAATTTGAGTTTAATGGTAAAATAAGTTTACCTATGCCTATGTATATACAGGGTGGGTGGGAAGTCACTAGCTGACTAGAAATTACCGTGGGTTTGTTAAGTTCGCAAACTAGGCAAAAACATTTCTTTCTGACTTGGCACTGTTTCTGCGAAAAGTGTCTTGGAATGTGACATTTACTTTGGGAGAATGAGAAAAAGGACAAAAAACGTTTCTGCGCAGGATCGTACCCGGCTAGTTACACGTCTGACATGTGGAAACATGTCGCCTTTGTTCAAAGGTGGTAGCGAAATATTTATAGTCGACAGGCCACATTTTATCCCAGCACGATCTGAAATTTCGACAGAAATATTTGAGAACTGGTGCGGTCGCAGATGTGAGAGAAACGTATCAATGCGGTGTTAGAAAATGTTTCCTAGAATGTCCTAAATTTATGACGTGCCGCGTCTCTTGCAAAGCGAAGTTAACAGGGCAGGCGCGTACGTATGCGGACCTTTAGTCTACCACAAAGATCCTTACGGAGTTGAAAGAAAAAAACTTCATATTTTTTTATGTCTATTTCTTTTTATTAACGTTATTTCTGTTAATAGTCCGGTAACAACGTTCCGTCCACCTTCTACTACATTGAACTTTTCTGTAGCAAATTATTTCTAAACTATACAACATTTTGGCGTTCATTAGCTCCTAAACAATAAACGATTCCATCTTTTGAAACAGCGCGAAAAACAGATGAGGACGAAGAAGAAACACACGGGACGAGCGCTGACTATCAATTGAAATATTTTAATCGGAAAACACATGAAAACGACCATTCATCTTTTGCAGTACACCCCCCATCTGCGTATTACGAGACACTTCATAGCAGCGTAATGGCACGTGTTAAACGCGAAAAAAGTGACATACTGCTATCCCAAATCCAAAAACGCCACCTCACTGTCCAGCAGTGCCAAAGAAGGTTGGTTGACACACGTGGTTCCTGCCCTTTTTATTTGGTATGCCTCTACTATCTCTCTAGACACTTGGTCCCTGTGCTTGAACAAAACTTCAGTGTCACTCAATCTTGGCTCACACTTACAATCGCGGCAATGCATCGCAAGATGGGAGTATGCACACCCCTTCAACGAACTCTGGTGCTCTCTTAAACGGATCTTCAAACAGCGCCCTGTTTGGCCAATATACACTCGCCCACATGAATTTTTTGCGCTATTTCCCATGATGAATTCCCACCAACTCGCTCAACTATCCATTCTTCTAAACGATTCCACTATTCTGCTTTTGTTTTAGGCAGAAACCTGTTGTGCTTTGATTGGACACGTGTTTGCAGCTCTTGCCTACATCTTGTGGGGACCTGCCCCCTTTATAAGATGCGAAGGGTAAATATTACTTTAAACTTTTAAACGTTTTTCGGCTTTATCTATTTTAAAAATATAACATGTCTGCCAACTCCTTTAAACGTACCTTCGATTAATCGAAATAATGAGTTTTACAATCTACAACTAAACTTTGCAACGAAAGTGCCGCTGGGAGGTGCGCTATCCGGGTAAATATCAAAGCGAAATACTTTCTCACTGAAAAAATGAAAAAATTTCAAATGTTTCATTTCCGTTTGACTTACAAAAATAAAGATTTCGTTTGACTCACAAAAATAAAGATTTCTTAGATCAAAGTAAATATACGTTCCTTTTTGTCATTACAACATTCGCTTAGAGAAAGACTAAACGGAATCAATTTTATTATTCATCTAGCTTTATGTTCGTATTAGATCGAAATGTTTAAAGTATCACTGTCAGACAATTTATTGACGCACGTTTTTATTTTCATATTATCACCCAACAATGCACCAATTAGCGGCACGATTCGTGGTGATGTACAGAAATGATTACACGATTTTTTAAACTTTGCTCCTTCTTACATAATGGTGCAGGCATTTTTCTCTCACTCCATGTAGGATACCAAATAGAGACATTGGAACATTTCCCTTGAAACTTAGGTACAGCTTTTAGTTTAGGTAGGTGTTGGTGAAGGTTCAGCTTGAGGTGACAGAAATGAAGGAATTTGTTTGCCAGCTGCATTGTGCTGTCCCGTCATTTCTTTGCTCGCTTCTGTAAGTTCAAGCTGATTTTTCATCAATTATCCTAAAACGTTTTGCATACCTCAGTTCTCCCTGGATGGTGTACCTGTCACAAGTATTCACGGGATTGTCCTCGGCGGCAATGTTCACCGGCCCCTACTCGCACGCCCTGAAGGTTGTAGGGTATGTACCTTTACTGTGTTTTCTCTAGTCTGCATAAATAAGAAAACTATCCATACCTTGTTATTTTAATGTTCCTGTTGTCACTGACAGATTGAAAACAGCATGAAGAAAATAGCACCGGTGTGCCTCGAGCGTAGACTCTTGGAAAAAAAGGGTCACTACAGTCCTCCCTAAAAGGAGGAACGCTCTTGTAACCTATGTGGCTTTAGAAAGGGAAAAACATTTGTCCTAAAAGCTGGGAAGAAAAGTTCCTCCGTCACCTGTATCTCACTATGGCGGCCCTGAATCGAGTAATCTAGCGGAGAAACTGAATTTGTTCATAAGTGACGTGCACTAAGCCATGTGTCGTCATTTTCCCCGCTAAATTTAGTAGGGAATTGATTTGGTGTTGAAGTCACGTGACGTCAATTTTCTCGAAAACTTCTGCCTGGTTCCGCCGACACCGACGGTGACGCCGACGCCGCACAACCCGGAAACGGGCGCCTAAGAACTGCGCTCTAAAATGTCAATGCAACCAAAATTTTTCTGCACGTTTGAATTGGGAGACAGAATTACAGGCGGCCTTCGCAGTCGCGGAGTCTCAATCAACTCAACAAGATTTCTTGAACAATACGGGTGAGGTGCTCGAAAAACGAAACCGAAAGAAGATGAGAAGAGAGGGTGGAACCTTTCTTCCGTCTGACTGGAAAAGGAGACAAACGTCTCGTTCCTCTCTTCTTCTCGTGTTCTCTTGGGGGCGCGTCAGTAGACGGGAAGAATCCGCACCCTTGCTACCTTTTTCCTTCTTTTTTTTCTTAGAGTGTATACACCCAGCCAAAGCACGTGAAGGCCAAGAAGTGCCTGCTAGAGGCCGCACTTTCTAAATAGACGACTTTCCATTCACACCTTGCCACAGCCTATGCGCCTAGAAACTGAGGGACCGCGGGGATGTCAGAATACCGAGCTCTGAATGGAATGATTAGTGGGTAAACGCAAAGCTAGCTGCTTTAAACTTCGAACGCACACAATTGTCGAATGCCGAAGTCCTGCTTTCTGCGTTTGCATTCCAACGCGTTCGAACATTGGGTAGAGACCAATGTGGCTAGCTTTACGTCCACCCACTAGACAATCCAGCCAGTGGTAGAGGTTTTGACGTCCAGCGCTTTCACGTCTCCTGCTCTGCCTCAGTTTCTCGCCACATAGTCTAGAACCACTTGCAAATTCTGTCCCACTTTTTTCTGCGATTTAAGGGACAGCCCTTTCAAAAGGACGCCATATCTAAGAAGTTTCAGCATACACGCCAGCGATTAACCCACATTATTCAATGGCTTTGCTTTATTCTCTAGAACTTGTCATATAGACGATTGGTATTATGTACCTGGCTCAGGTAAATTTGGCGGAGGCCTCTGTTCTACAATGAAAGACCAAGATTTGAAGCACCAAACAGATCAAAACTCTTGATTACTTAGACTATCTGAAGAAACATTAATCATACGTCGTACAAGTGCATTGCACTACATATCAATTACTGATAGGACGTTGAGAGCGTAAGACAATAAAATGTGTGATAAACCAAATATAATTACAGCCAAAATGTTCCAGTGGACATTAAATACTATCTTAACAATTATATATACTGCTGATGCGTTTGGCTAGATAGACCTTTAGATACTACTAAATGTTACATTCTTTTGAACGAGGCGACTTTTTACGTTGTCCTATCTTACTCTAATTCTTAAAGCGGGTTATAAAACCACCGAACTGCCAGCTGCAGGATGAAGTCATGCGAATTATACTCCAGTTGACTCTTGCTTGCTTGCGTCATCGGCCTTGTACGGTGTCTGGCAACGCGTGTCCAGGTCAGAGCAATCGATGCTAGTTTTCGGAATATGTCAAAATAAAACTTGCAGCCTTTCACTAGCACTTAGGCAAAGGCCATGAAACGCAAAACGTGTTTCGCTCGATCACCGTTTCGCCAGACTGCTTCATCACCTCGCGCGCCAACGTAAGAAAACCCAAGTTCAAAGTAGCCGTGCCACTATCCCAGGCAACCGTTTACGGACATTGGCTATTGTTTTGAAACACATCTGCGTGCCCTTGCACGAAGTATCAAAAGCGATGCGGCTTCTGCGTGTACTGTATCTCTCGAGGAAGGTTTCTGCGCGCGCAGACCAAATTCCCATTCATATTCTTGTTCTTTCCCGCGTTAGAGTACGAAGCGGAAAGAAAAGCAGTCCCTCCAAAAGCGCATAGCCCAGCAATGGAGCGGCGCTCGCCGTTTTGTAGCGCGCAGCAACGCACCATTAGTATACCATACATCGAGCACATAGCTCTAGCGCAGACGTGCGTACTAAGATTTCCGACGACCGCTCAGTAGTTAAGAACAGATTGGGAGGGTCCCGTGCTTCCTGGCGTCGGCAGTCGCCACGCGTCCGTTTCCTTGCTCCCAGGCAGGACCTTACCTCTGCTTGTTGGGGAGCACTGGGACTCGGGTACAGGTTATTTCATGTACGCGATGGAGCAAGCTGAGCAGATGCTGCGGATGCCAGCGGGATTCCTCCAAAACCTGTCGAGTTATAAAACCATATAGCGGGTGCCATCAAGTTTGTCGTGAATTTGGCGACGAGTGTAATATACTCCGTTTCCCGATAAGTCCAGGCGCAGCGGATGCCATGACCCCCATAGCCAAGGAAGCTGTGCCAAAATTCCATCATCACGGCGCTTGTGGTCGTTCTGCGAAAAGCGGAAAAAAGCGCAGAATGAAGCCGCGTTTGATGTGCCTGATTGGTTTGGCTCTATGAAAGCGAACGCGTAAAGACGACGAACGCTGTGGCGATGCACCTTCGGCGCTGCTTGATCAGCTCCATTTGATCTTTGCGTCGGCTGCGCTCGGACTACGTGGGAAACGGAGTATTGCGTCCCACAAACTGCTGCTATACGTTCCTTTATTTTGTTTCGCGAAATTTAGGGTTGTTTTAACCCGTTAGCGTGAGGAACTCGTGTCGCAGGAGAGCCGGTTTGGTGTCGTGACGAGAAAATCCTGATTGGTCGGTAGGACCATGACGTCGCAGCCACGTAACCTTGCCCGGAAATTTCAAACAACGCAAAACGCACAAGTGAAAGGTGACGTCACGCGTGAAATAAAAGCAATTACAACGCGACATCTAATCCGAGTTATAGGTCGATGCGCGCGTCTCAAATGATATCACTTTATAAAGTATTTCATTTAACTTGGAGGACTTTTTGAAGCACTTTAGGCGGGACTCGAACCCACAAGCCTTCGGTTGCGAGCCAAACACGCTACTGCCTACGTCACGCAAGGCACGCTTGAACACTAAATGGGAAGGCGATGCGAACGGGGCCCGATAACGTTATCACGTTGTTTGTCTATGTTGTTCCACGGATTCGGCTGTTCTTCAATGTCTATTTCTTTTTTTTTTTTTTTTTTGGGGGGGGGGGGCAAAAAATCGACGTTTACCGGGGCGTATATTGAAGGAAAGAGGAATCAGGAATGGAGTTCCACATCCTTCAGGGACCATGAGCCTGACACGGAAAGGTACTTGGTAAACGTCTTGGTGCCAATGAGAGAAAGAAACGCACTCAAAGAAAGAAAACAAAAGAAGAAAAATGTAGCAACAGCACGCTTTCCTCCCTTCTACCGACGCGCCCCCAAACGAACATGAGAAGAAGGAAGGAACGAGGTGTTTTTCTCCATGTCCAGTCAGGCGGAAGGAGGGTTCCTCCGTTCCGCTTCATCTCCTTTCGGTTTCGTTTTTAGGGCACGTAGCACACGTTTTTTTTTTTTTTTGTTAACAAGCTTTATTTAGCTGACTGGGCGTCAGCGGCAACGAAGACTGTAATTCAGTCTCCCAGTTGAAACACGCAGAGTACTTCGGTTGCATTGACCCTTTTTCCGCTTTCTCAAACAAACAAACGAAGCCGTTAGAAACTGCGAAGTTTCAGAGCAATACAAACAGTTCTACGTATATTGGGCTAACATTGCCGTCTACGCAACTCTTGGTTCTTTTGGGTTTGTTTCTTGTTGCCGAGTGCCATCAGACGATAAACGTGGTTTTGTATTTCTGTGATTCAGCAACATCGCCGTGGCATTGTTGTGCGTTGTGAATGAAGTCTGGAATCCTCGTCGATGTCTCCATGTGTTTCACGTACCGGTGGTGTAAGAGCGAGACGATATTATTTGTACGGTCGCATGTTGACACTTTGCTTTACATTGAAGAGTTTAATAACACATCATGAGCGATTATGGCGCAATCAATCGACCTGCGGATAGTCATGTTGGAACGCTGGTCTAAAAACTAACTCGAATCGTGCAGTGAGCAAAGTAACTGTCGTCTGCAATGGCCTGTCTTCCCCTCTCCGAGGGCCATATGGTTCTCGGGGAGAGGCTGAACAGGCTCGAACGATGACAGAGAGAAGCACGTACTTATATTTACAGTTTTGAATGTTAGCATAAAAGAAAACCAGACAGAACGACTGATGTGGCACTAGGTAAATTTGTTTTCTGTTACAGCCGGATAGTTTTTAGTCTACAGTCGGCCTGTAGACGAGCCCACAAAAGCTATCTGGCACCGTCCTAGCTTTTCTTTTTTTGATTTTCGTACTTAAGCGATCCCGAGTCTACACGTCACTGCTAAAAAGCACCTTTTTATTTCCTTAAGCTATTTAGCCATTTTCTTTGAGAAAAACCACGTTCATGTTATCTATGTAAATTAAATTGAACACCGGGTTCCTGGATCGAGCTTAAAGAGTGTTCCAATTTCGAATGTGCATTTTATAGTCCTCTCGTCAATGTCAAATTTATGAGCTTTTGACGTATAAGGCTAACCTCAAAAATAATGCACTGATCATCGGTCAGAAAGTGATGACGTCGGAACACGGAGTGCTCTGTGTCATCGATGGCGCTAAAAGACACCACAACGCCTTTTACACGCGTTGTGGTGTCTTTTATTTGCCTAACTCGAGTGATGCCAAGTCTGCGAATGCACTTCGTTCAAGATAATATAAAGTTTTAATAGAGCGTACGCTAAGGATTGCGAGCCTTGCGGGCGCATGCTGAATCCATGCTCACAGCAACGGCCTGAATTCCCGCTAGCAACGCAGTCCCTTGCCTACGAAACTTTATTTACACGCATTGAGAATTGCGTTCTATCGTGTGCCTGCTCTCAGCTTTTGATGCAATAAACGGGTAAACGAAATATATTTTCCAGTGCATGTCGATGTTCCAAAATTCTCAAGAGTATATTCGCATTTTTTTTAGATCTTCTGCGTTGAGCGGAAATGAAGAAAGCTTGTCTTCACACCGGAGCGATTCAATCTATGCTCGTGTTATTGCATTCGACAATTGAGACGTCTCCCCGTGCTTTACAAATGCAATAAACGTGCATAAACGCTAGTTCTTTTCATGTTAAAAAACAAAAACTGTCTTCATATTTAAAAAAAATAAAACAAAAAATTTCTAGCCCGCCGTATGCAATAGCAAACAAGTATACGGCCCGGCACGCAGGCGCGAGCCTACGCGCGCCCTGTGGGCCTCGCACAAACATGGCGGCGGGGGGCGTTGAGCAGTAGCAGCCCAAGGAAGATTGCCCTGGATAGAAAAAAGGAAAATTCGGGGCGAGGGGGAATTTCGCTGCCTTTCAGTATATAGAAATTTGCGGTTGATTGCGCTTCGCGCGATAGCTGCTTAGCAGGCCTGGGGAGCCGCCAATGGTGCGAGGCATTTGCCTGTCCGAAAGATCTGCTTGCTTTCTTCGGTTTAATCGTGGGAGCGTTCCACCTAAAAAGCAACGACATCTGTTGCGTTCTGGCGTACTCGTCAAGCATTACTGAGCTCGATACACTCAATTCGGGGCCGATATATATTGCTACGTAGACCAATCAGGAACTTCGCTACCCCGTTTGCATGGCCGAATGTTGCTCCGTTTTTAAAAGGAACAAGGAGACAAGAGCGTTCCTTGCTTTAAGGAGGAATAAATATGGACATTTTTTTAAGAGTGCGATATAAGGAGTCTGGTACTAAAGAATGAAGTAGCCTAGGGGACATTTCAAGGTGGAATCAACTTTCCGGGTTAACAAAATGGAAGTAAATCGCTGCTGCCGCCATGCTATATTTCGTAGAAATTTCGCGCAACGGATGTATACAGGGTGTCTCTCTCCCCCCCCCCCCCCCCCCGCCCCCCAAACGAAAAAAAAACAATGGCAGGGTTTTGTACCTAAAAATATAATTTATGCATAACCGAACGCTCATTTTCCCCCAAATGTTGCGCTAAAATTCCGAACTATAGATGCGAAAATTTCAGCACCAATCGCCATATTGTTCAAAGGTTATAAGCGATTTTCTAAAATTTCCAACGAGAAAATGGCGGCCGATGGACCTCTTATATTACACGGAGCTCTATTGCGCCAGTTACCGAAAGCAGGCAAAAATGGGCCTCATTTTCCCATTGAAAATTTAGAAAATCACTTGTAAATTTTGAAGAAGATAACGGTCAATGCTGAAACTTTGGTTCCTGGTTCAGACATGTGCGCAAAGGATGAGCGTTCGAAGATGCATAGTTTATTTTCGCGGTAAAAAAAAAAAAAAAAAAAAGATAACCTGTAGATATTTTGGGGGTACGCCCAGTATAACAAGGCATGGTGAATGCAGCCTCTCAGCTCTTTTTCGTGGTATGAAATTTCCTAGACCCTTCTTCTCCCTGGTGGAAGAAAATCAGGTCACTTAACGTGTGCATGAAGGGGTGCGGCCGCACCAGATTGGCTGGTTATAGAGAGCAACGGCGTAGCGTAACACCCATCAACCGAGGTGCTGGGAGGGTCAGCGGGCTTAGGGCGTACTTGGGTCGCCGGTGGGGCGCCCCGAGGCGGCGTGTACGGGTGGACCGAGGTAGCTTAATATTTTGTAATGTGCCATCCCCAGACTGTCGTCAAGAAGCGGCTTGAGCGGGGGCAACCGGGGTGGGTTAACACACGCCCCAATGATACTCCATTCCTCCCCCATGGAGTGGCGCCGAAATTGGCCAAGGGAAGCATCGTTGGCGACACTCGATTGCTAGGTGTTGCGTCACGGCGTCGCTCCCTATAACCAGCCAATCCAGAGCGGCCTCACTTGCTATGCGTCATATCACCAAGCCTTCGAAATATGCACCCAACCGCATATCTCTCGGCGCTTGAAGAAGGTGTTTCTTAGCCAGTTTTCAGTCCCAGTGCAGCCGCGGCGCCATCCCGTGGTGACGTTGCGGACTTTAAATACGTGTGCTCCAAACCAGTCCAAGCTCAGCGCATGTACCAGACCACTAAGGCTAATGCGTTAAAAGAGTCGCCCTTTGCTATACTAGCTTGGCAAAGGCGGTGGTAACAAAGAATGTGATGTGAGAGTGTATATAAACTGTGTATACATGTTGAGATTGGATGGCTCGAAGTAGTGGCGCGAAGCTGCCGCTTGTCGTGCAAGGTAAGCCCGCGAGCTCTCCGTGGAAATCTTACTTGTTGGTGTTACTTTCTCCGGTTGCAATGTAAATGTGACTCTATCAGAGCCTGTTGTAGTCTGGTATATCAAACACTCGGAACTGCCTGAATCCGTTGCGGCAAAAGGGTCTGCTTATCCGGCGCTCTCTCTGGCGCTCCTTTTCTGGTTGAGCCTGGAGCACGCTCGTTTCACGGAGCATAGCGCCACTGTCTGTCTGAAGATGTGATGTTTTACCCCCGCCGGAAGTAGCACTGAGGCACTCGAGGAAGGGTTTCGCGTTGCACTGGTGTACAATCAGAAAGGAGATAAGCGATGAGTCAGCGTTCGGCTGGCAGTATACCTGTCGACTTTCGTTGCTGGCACTTAAGGATATGGTCCAGTGCCAGCCATATAACACATTCTGTGTCAAAGCAAATCCGTAGATAAGAAATGTCCTCCTCGTTAAGCTTGGGTTTTTATTTTCAAGGACAACTCGAATTTGGGGTATTTTGGTTTTTCTTGATTTTAATTAGACCATTTCGGAGTGTAACTTTTGGGGTTAATTAGTATTTACCCAATACACAGAACCTTATCTAGAGCATATTATGTGCTAAAAGCTGCGAAGGTGTCTTCATGTTGTAAATCTTGGGGCTAAAGTGAGCTCTTTCTAACCAAAATATACTCCTTTCCCCATTAAACTAATAGGGCAGCGAAAAACACAATTAAAACGCGAAATTGACGGTGACTCAAGTACGCCCTAGCCCCGCTGTCCCATCCTGTACATCGGTTGTTGGGTATTACGCCACGCCCTCGCTCTCTATAACCAGCTTATCTTGTGCGGCCGCCCTTTTTTATGCAGACGCTAAGTGGCATTATTTTCTTGCACCAGGGAGAAGAGGGGTTTCGGGAATGTTCGCCCCACGGAATCGTGGATGAAATCCCAACATTAAATTGTGTTTTCGTGGAACATGTGCATGCGCAAAAAAGGCGTATTTCGAAGAAAGCTTGCTATCTCACGATTCTCGCCTTCGCTTTTTTGTCAAGCTCAGTGTTGAAAGGAGCACTGTTGGTTCCTCGCTCCGAAAGCTCTTGTTATATTGTTTGTTAACATATCTATATTCCATAAAGAAAAATAGAAAGGTTTGTGGAAAAAATATATATAACAGCAATGGTGATTCATCCAGCCTGTTTCGTGCACATGGTACTGTTTCGCGTACTGTTTCGTGCAGTCATGGTCATCTTATAATCTGAGGCATGCTACTTTTTCCAGGTTTCGCGGTTTCTCTGAAACTCTCCGGACCAAAGGTTTCGTGTCCAGCTGTGTCTTTACGTTACTAGTGATTGGGTAAGCTCCAAGCATTTTCGATCTTGGATGAACACAATTATAAAGCTTGCGAAATTGCCATCTGTTTCCGATCGGCAGTTATAACTGTACAATGGGTATTAATCGCTTTAGCTAGCTCAGAGTCTCTGAGCCTAGCTATTCATATTGGATTATCCTATATATTCAATTTTTGATATGTACAAAAATGCATTTGCTCACGCAATCTAAATCTGCACGTATTCAGTTCGGATACAATATATCAAATAAGCCTAGTGGTTTCGCAACAAGATAAAAGGGAGAGAAATTCAACAATAAATATTCAATACAAACTTCTAAATGCCCTCTTTTCATCAAGGTGTAAAGTGTCAAACATGGTGGAAAGTACACGAGCTGGGGTTACTTAGGGGAGTTCACAAACCCGAAGACGTCTGTGTGTTTGTGTGTTCCTTTTAGTACCGCCAGTCTTGGTTACAACACATGTAGATGTAGACACCTCGCTTGCGCCCTTGCATTTTGTTTCTTTTATTTATAATTTTATTTTCTAAAGCTACCCCGAAAATTGTATAAAGAGAATTTTACGGACAGTGATTGTGAGCCTTAAAATAGCGACTTTGTACAATAATTTTATAAGTAGGCAAAAACCGCACAGGCTCTACAAATCACTGATGCAAATTTGCGCTAAGAATACTCTATTATATTCATATACCTTACATAAATAGCTCTTAAAATAGTTTTCTTTTAATGAACCTGACAACTGAACGGGGAAAGCGGATAACCGAAAGAACTTTCTCTCTCGTGTGTGAATATTTGTTATGACGTCAGAACCCTCGTCACCCCGCATGTCCCGAGACTGGTATCGACTGCTGTTTTATTTATTTTTTTACTACAGTTGTGCCTTTCATCTTCTTTGTGTACAGTATTCGACGAGCCTCACTTAGCGGATGTCTCATTCCGTAATTACACGAATGCCCTTGTTTGTTTTTTAATTCGTCAGAATTAATGCCCATATGGCAGGGAAACCCTGACGGCGTCCGTCTGGGGAAAAAACAATGGAACGTGAAGCGCGCCGCGTAGAGAAGAGGAAAGTAGTGAAGGACAAGGGCGAGAGGGAGGCGACATCAAGGTGTGGAAGCCAAGGAGCGCGCGGTTGCAGGGACAGTTTGAACTTGGTGGTGTCCGGAGCGCATATGCTTTGGTTTGTGCTACAAAAGAGAGTGTGAACCATGTGCTAACGCATGTCCAAGTAGGCGGCAAAAATATTAAAGGAAGATCCATTGGTGGAACTTTCAAGGAATGCGTTAGTATGACCTTCGGGAAACGCTACACACGTCTCTCTTTGGGAAACACTAATACTGACCCCGTGACAAGGCCAAAGGGAGGCAGCAAAAACAAAAAAATAAAGGAAGCAAAAGAGATAGTCAAAAGAGAAATCCATACAGAAACGTGAAGGGGTAAGCGTTAACGCTTCCAAACGGGGGACATGTGTGGCGTTTCCCTAGGGTCATGCTAATGCCTTCTGTAAGAATCGACCAATGGATCTTCCCTTAAATTTTCAGTGGCCTGGCCTTCCGGTCAGGAAAGATATGACTCTGAGGTAAGGAGTGAAACGAATGTAAGCAGCCTAAATGAATTTTGGGGGAAACATGGCGTGTGAACGAACACTGACCGCTGCTCCACACCTTTTTAAACGTAAATGGTGTACTGTAAGCTATCAACTTCGAAAAAAGTTTCAGTATCCATTTAGGTGAAATATGGCATGATGTGATAATTTTTTATTCCCCCTGCGTTCACTAAACATGATTTCTTTAAACAAATGTAAGCTTAAGAATTATGTTTTGAAGCAATCCCATATTACTCAATTGATGGGTGCGGTGGAACTTCTCACAGATAATTAACGAATTTGACAGTACTTTATCTTGTCCTTTAAACAGAGGTATGATTACACCTCCATTTGCTGCCCGACTTTTCGGAATACTTGGCTTCAGAATGACAACAATGGCCTTTTCCTGTCTATTGGCCACCTGGGTAAGGTACCTAGGTACCTATTAATGTATTTTAAAACGTGCGACAGACCGCTTGCATGCTGCGTTAATAAAAACAGTTAGATGCCTAAATAGAAAATGTTGCAAAAAATATTTTTCCTTACATGAAAAAAAAAATATTGGAGCCATTCCACATTCTACCACCACAAATGATACACCAAGAGACACACAAAATCACTTCACCAAATGTTTATTTACAGTATATATACATCCTTTTAAAATGGTAGCGGTAATTCCTTTGTGATCACTGTGATTCCTTTGTGATCACTATCTTGTAAACAATACGTACCCCTACGAGTTATCCCGAACAAAAACCGGTCCCCTTGGTTTACTGTTTCTTTAAAGCACCTGCGAAATAAAAAGAAACGACTATTCCGCAAAGAAAAGCAGTTAAAAAAACGTGACTTGTGGTGTGCGTATCGCAATGTTGCAAGCCTATAGAAGAATGAAGTGGAAAAAGCCAAAAACATTTTTTTCATGATACCCTACCATCCTTATTGACAAATGACACTAAGAAATTTTTTATGATAATTTGTGGACAAAAATAGAGTGTGATATCGCTAGTCGACCATAATGAAGTCTCAATTCCAAGGTCGGAATGTTCATCTTTACTAAATGATGTGTTTTCTCAGTCTTTTATGCCACTGTCTTCTGTTTCTTGCCCTGAATATAATCTTGCAGCCTTTCCTCCTACGGATCCTGTTATAATTGATTGCCTTGGTGTGCTTAGTTTAATAAAAAAAATATGAAAGTGTCTTCCTTATCTGGAACTGACGGGATTAATTCTAAATTTCTGAAAAACACTGAAATGCAGTCTTGTGTAACACTATCTAAACTTTTTTCGCAGTCCCTAGATTATTGTTCGTTGCCCAGCGATTGGAAAGTGGGTAAGGTGGTGCCTTTGTTTAAGTCAGGTGATGCTCACACTTCTCTTAATTACAGGCCTATATCTTTAACTAGTGTCCTATGTAAAATGTTGGAGCATATCATCTATTCTAAGTTCTAACCTAGTTAACTTTCTTGAATCCAACTCATTTTTAACATATCGTCAGCATGGTTTTCGTAAATTATTCTCATGTGAAACGCAACTAGTTTGTTTCAAGAACGATCTTTTTTCTGCGCTAGACAATCATCTTTCAATCGACTGCATATTTCTTGATTTTTCGAAAGCGTTTGATATAGTCCCTCACCAACTGCTCTGCTTAAAAAAAAAAAACTAAACATTGACTCTAATATTCTTGCATGGATCGAAAATTTTCTCTCTAACAGAACACAGTTTGTATCTGCAAACGTCTCAGACTCTCTTCTCTGCCCTGTAAGTTCGGGTGTGCCGCAAGGTTCCGTCCTCAGCCCCCTTCTTTTCCTCATATACATAAATGACCTCGTTAACAATGTCCAGTCATGCATAAGGTTGTTTGCAGATGATTGTGTCATTTATCGTGTAAGCCATTCTGACACTGATACGTCTTTTCTTCAGACTGACCTTAATTCAATTACTAACTGGTGTGACGTCTGGGAAATGCGCCTTAATGTTAATAAATGTAGTGTAATGAGAATTTCACGGAAAGCTGCCTGTACTAACCCTCCTCAATATAACATTGGTTCTCTTCTTGAACAGGTGACATCATACAAGTACCTAGGTGTCCATATAAAATCTGACCTCTACTGGCAAACGCACATTAATTGTATTGGTATCAACGCTATTCGCATGCTAGGTTAATTACGTCGCAACTTCTCAAGGGCTCGTTTATCATTAAAACTACTACTGTACAAGACCCTAGTTAGATCCAAGCTTGAGAATGCGAGTTCGGTGTGGGACCCAGGCCATGAATTTCTTATGAATCAAATTGAATCCGTACAGAATCGTAGCGCACGTTTTATTTTGTCTAATTTCTCACGTTTTCCCAGTGTATCATCCATGAAACTAACTTTACATCTTCCGAATCTTTCATTGCGTAGAAAATTATCTCGTTTGTCCTTATTTCACAAAATTTATCATCGCAACCAGCATCTAAGTGAAGAGCTTTTTTCTGAGCCATCGTATATATCCATTCGAAATGATCATCACCATAAAGTCCACGTTCCTTTCAGTCGCACGAAGCTCTTTTTTTTATTCTTTTATCCCAAGGACTACTAATGACTGGAACCACCTGCCCACCTCCATCGCCACAATCACAGACGCTCCTGCATTCAAGTCTGCCATTGAAAACTATTATGTTAACTAATATGTGTTGAATTTTATTTTTTGTACTTTTGTTTTTCCCCCACTCCCTTCTGTAACGCCGTGTGGCATTCAAGGTATTGAAATAAAAAAAAAAATATACACTAATGGGTTCCATTGCAACTTTAGTGATATTCTTTTTTAAAGTTAAATTTATACACGACTGACGGCGATCGTCATAGGCACGTTGCTCTTCGGGAGTCCTAACTATAGGTGGCCTTCCCAGAGCAACGGCAGAACACAATGAAAGGCCCTGCTCAGCAGCTGCTGCTTTTATATATGTAAAGCAGTGACGCTACCCAACTTGAGTGGGAGAAGGCCCATTGTTCCCAGATGTATCTCCTTTATCACACGTTTTGACCGCTTTCCTTATCAAAATGCATATCGAGGTGACGTGGCCTATATGCATCTCCATGAAATGGAGCACTTTTACATGCAATTTCTGGGTTTTGCTTTTGCACACGTATACCAAAAATGCATGGTACCCTTGACATATACAGCTTCGCTGTACAAATTTATCGCTTTTCCTACGTTGCAAAACTTATTTCAGTGATCTTAAATAGTATTGAAATTTCGGGGCAACCTTCCAAATGTAATATTTGTAATCATTCCTAACTCCACATCTTATTCGCGGAGTAAACATTTTTCACATATTTTTGTTTTCTCTGGAATGAGTTGGTTTTTAACAATCGTGTCGTGCCCAGGGTTTTTCAAATGTTTTGGGGAGTGTCAATGGCCCCAACATTGATTTGAAGACAAGCTTGTATGTTAGGATCAACGTTCGAAATACGAAATGAGTCCTAAATCAAGATGCGCCTAACGACAAGTATATTAAGATTATTTTTTTTTTTTTTTTTTACGTAGAACTACATTTTTTTACGTGCTTGGAAAGGGGTGCAAAGTTGGGAAGTCGATGTCACAAAAACATGGTCACAGAAGGGACGTCACGCACGTCAAAATGTACTTGAAGCTATTTTGACAAGGAAATAAGAAAACAAAGGAACCTGCGAGCTCTGATGCGTGATGACGCACTTTTCGCACCGCGGTACACCAATGACGCGGCAAAGATGCTATCGCGCCCGCCACGGAGGCGCCGTCGGCTTCTTCATCGTGTGTGCTTCTCCCCGCTTCTCCCCGAAAACACTTCGTATCGTGTCATTGAAGTGGCCCAATAGCGCGCCTAGATTTTCTCCGTCGACTTACTTCACAAGCAATTCCGCATATGCGACTCGGAGATGAGGGAGTGGGAGGCTGCTAAACTGCTTCTACTGGGACTCCGAGCCCCGGGCATTCCCATCTTGCGCACCCGCCATCGTCATGCCGCACGAGTGCGTGGACGTATCTCCAGCACGTCATCTCATATATCACCCCCCCCCCCCAACCTGTCATTTCTTGTGCCACCCACACGTAGTTTTACGGAACTTTTTGCAGCATAGTACACCTATGCGCCGACCACTTTTTTCGGAATGTGTTCACTTGATTGCATACATGCGTGTTCTATTCCCGTATTTTGATTCTGCTTTCTGTGAGTTAAGTGTACCATTAAAAGTATTGTTTTGGGTAGAGAAGTTTATTTGCACTTTTTACCGTTTTAGTTCAAAATCTTCCAAAGTTTTTTTTTTTTTTTTTTTTGGGGGGGGGGTTATATTTGAATTTAGATTATTATTATCTTCAAAGGGTTTGTTTCTAATTAGTAAAAGCAAGGGGCATTTTCATGTATAAAATGCACTTCAAACCTATTTACTTCAATGGACCCTTTTCGAAAGACTGCGCCATCGACTGTCTGCCACTGCTTGGGCACGCACTCTGGGCATGTCCTGGACGCGAGCGCTGCGTCGGCGTTCGGCGGGGGGTCGGATCCAATCACGAGCATCGCGCCCAAGAAATGGCGCTCATCAGTGTTGCTTGATGGACTTTTGAAAAGGGTCTAGTGGCAGATTTGCAACACTAAGAACACAGCTAGGATTCGTCAGTTAGCTTATCATGACGCATTTATTAGTATTTTTTTTTAATGAAGGATTAGCTTCTCAAGGACTTGTCGCAATTGCCGCTTTATCTTTAGCCTTATTTTGAGACACCAAACTATTAAATGTATTCCAATTTCATTGTGATTCTCTGCATGCCCTCCCCTTTCCTGTTGCTCAATTATGTTGAAATTAACCAAATCAACACAGTTGTACAAAGTCTTTGAACTTCATTTGTTCGAGCTATCTTGCTGTGCTACTACAGCTTGAACCGAATATTCGTCGATAAGTATTTCTTAAAACATCAGCCCTGATACCGAACTTGCAGGCTCGTTCCGATTGCCGCTAGTGTCGTGATCGTGATCTAGATAAAATTTTCTTGGAACACAAGATAGTGGTCGCCCCGGCGTAACAATGCTCTGTCGTAAGCTATAGCGTTGTAATGATGACATGCATAAAGTTTTGTCGCGAAGAAGTACAAGGTATTAACATTCAACACCTGTGTTTAGGTTGTATGGCGACTTTTCTTTGTAACATATTAAATGTTGACTATAAAAAACAGATTTGCATACTCACTGAGTTATTTTCAGAGCGCAGCTCTTAGGCGCCCGATTCCGTGTCTAGCGGCGTCGGCGTCGATGTCGGCGTAACCGCGCGCGTTGCGTTATGGGACGTCACAGACCTATACACCAATTCAATTCCCCGCTAAAATTAGCGGCAAAACTGACGTCGCACGACCTTAACACCAATTCAGTTTCCCCGCTAAATTTCGCGGGGAATTGAATTGGTGTTAAGGTCATGTGGCGTCAGTTTTCCCGGTAAATTTCGCAGGGAAACCGATAGTTCACGTGGCGTGAAGTTATGTGACATAATTTTCCCCGCTAAATTTAACGGGGAAACTAAATTGGTGTTGAGGTCACGTGACGTCAATTTTCAGGCTACACACACACACACACACACACACACGCACACGCACACGCGCACGCACGCACGCACGCACGCACGCACATATATATTTATTTTTTTATCTCTCAGGTTATTTACCAGAGTACGGTATATAACAAAAACAACAAACTTCAAGAGCTGCGGTCTAATTTCGCGTAACAGAGAAGCGTAAAACTCTTAAATTTTAAACAACGATTTTTCGACAAATACCATAGATTAATATCGACAGAAACACTGTCATTCGCAGCCTTGCAAACGACTACATAAAGAACCCCAGGAAGTAGACGCGTAACTGTAATAACAATATTTTGAGAACCCTTCTTATAATACAAAATTCAAACTGCGCCTTAAAATGTTCTGACAAACGCGTCAAGATAATTGCGTCCTGTTTCTCCGATAGGTTCCTGTCACGTTTGCCGTCTGGATCCAGTCGACCTGCACCACGGCAAAGATTCGAGCTTCCAACAGCACATCATAAACGTAAAGGAGCATTAAAAGCTTTTGATAAAATATTGTACACTCACTTTTCTCGTCAGATTACCTTCATATATCACCTGAGTTCCGAAGAGGTGAGTGCTTAGGCCGCTTCGGGCGCAATGACCTCTTTAATAACTTATGCACCAAACACTCGACTCTGACGTCACGCCGCTGCGATGACGCTGCTATGCGGACTGTGAGTTCGTCTGCTTCTTGCTCAGGGGTGGCGGCGATGGCAGAACGCCGCAACGTGCATTGTCCGCACCCGGCGCTTAGTCTTCAACTTGTGGCGTTATTCACCGATAAGTGCCGGAAGCAGACAAGAGTGCGGCGTCTACTTGTTGCGCTTATCGGTCGTTAACACCGGCAAATATGTTTGTCTACTTTTTCACAGGAAGGGAGCTACGCCCTGAAATTTCACCAGGTAAACTCCTCCACCTCATTAGATATTCCATGAATCATTAGACGATCTTTGTGAGGGCCTGGATTTTTTCAAGCTCATTTCATTGTACAATAGTGTCCATTGCAGAAATCCTACATATACCAATTCAATCGAACGCTTCCCGCGTGATCAATACAGTTATGACATAACGTCGCCTTAAGTGATGCAAAGTAAGGCAACCTGAATCGATGTATAATCATACACCAATCCGATTTCTCCACTATATTTATCGTGAAAACGCTTCCACAAGACAAAAAACATAACGCGAGCGTATATCGTTACCTTATGTAACGTTACGCAAGATGACGTGACACAAATTGGTATCAATTTTGCAGTAAAATCGGAAAAAAATTATGCAGGATCAACGGACACACCAGCGGAGACATTTCTGGAAGTGCACAGTAAACTTCGAAACACCGATCATTGTTTGAAAGTAGACAAGTATACGTAACGCGTTACGTAACGAGTTACTTCTACCTATAGTTACTTTTTTTTTGGTAAGGAGTAACCTAATTAGCGTCTCTACTCGGGCTGTTTCGCATTGGGAAAAGGCTTGCCGAAGCTTTAAACGTGAATGAAAGCATTCGCGAATGAAAGCAAAAGAAATAGCAGAGACGATTAAAGAACTTAAGACCAGAAAGTCGCCACGTGTACATGGGCTGGGTTCGGTATTTTATAAAAAGTTTTCAAGCCTTCTAATTTCGATGATCCGAAGTGTGTTTTCAGACATCTTAAAACGAAATTTGCTGCCCCCTTCAAAGCGACAAGCGGTGACAGTTCTCATCCCCCCCCCCCCCCCCCCCACCCCCCCAAAAAACAAAAATAGTAATAATGCAGGCTTTAGCTTTACCTGTTCAGACAACCTTAGACCATTCAGCTTATTGACTTCCGACTACGAGATTCTCGCCAACATTTTTATTTAGCGCATTGAACTGGATTTAAGTTGTACTGTGTGAAATCATCCACCTTACGGGTTTAAAGGCGGGTCAATATCAAGAAACTGCCTTATAACGCGGATTATATGCGGCACGGCAGAATTCGAACAACACCTCATTCTAGTGCTCCAGGCTGACCTTAGTAAAGCCTTTGATAGGGTGTCACACTCGTTTCATTTCACACTTCTGCTGCGATGCCGTCTTGGGTGGACGTTAACAAAATATACCAAGATTTGCTAGAGGGACGTCATCACACGTTTATTAGCCAACGGGAACCAAACTTCTCCTATACAGTTAAAATCATCAGCAAGAGAAGTATATCCAATGTCTCCTCTGGTCTTTGCATTATATTTTGAACCTCTATGTAAAACAAATATGGCCGACGCGAATATTCAGGGGGTGAATCTTGGCACCGGCTTAATTAAAATATTAGCGTATGCTGTTCATGTTGCAACTCTGTGTTCGACTAAGCGAGAACAGGAGCTTGCAGTAAAACATTTAAATTACTTTTCCAACACATCAGGGGTAGTCATGAATTTGTTAAAATCGACTGGGTATTTGCTGGGCCTATGGACCACAAAACCCGAGTGGTATCTGGGCATGAACTGGTCGTCCTCAGTCTCTAAGTATCTCTAAATATCTCGGAAAGGCTCTTCGTTTGTAACTCCGTATTCTTTTCGAGTGTATGATGTGCGGCACAGGTTGTTCCGTCTCGTCAAGTACAGGGCGATTCAAGGAGAGGCCAGGCTCTTTAAATCGACCGCAAAATTTGATTTTTTAACCTATCGCGCTACGACTTTGTGCAGCGTTGCCCACAGACGGTGCATTGTTTTTGCAAAATTTGCAAAGAGCGAACTTACCATAGGAAAAAGTAAAAAAAGAAAAAAGGCTTAGCTGATATGGAAACGCAGCGACGCCGCCGGTCTTCAAACAACACTGCGCCGTTTTGCACGGGAGACAAGAGATGGCGCAACGAACGCCGCCAAAGAACGAGCATGCGGCGCCGAGAGCCGGCGTCTTTAGCAGACGATCTTTTCGACTCAAATGCGGCGCGCGTTCCGCAGGCGGCGACAGTCGCAGAAACAAAAACAGGCGCGGTAACAACAAGGAACTGCAGTTCCTTGTCTGCTAAAGACGCCGGCTCTCGGCATCGTATGCTCGTTCGTTGGTGGCAGTTGGCGTCGCGACCGCTTGCGCCATCTCTTGTCTCCCATGCGAAACGGCGCCGTGTTGTTTGGAGACCGGTGGCTTCACTGCGTATCTATAGGAGCTAAGCCTTTTTCTTTCTTTACTTCTTCCTCAGGTACGTTCGCTCTTTCCAACTTTTACAAAAAAAAAAAGCACCATCTGGGGTCCACGTTGCACAAACTCGTAGCGCGATAGGTTAACAAACCGAATTTTGCGGTTGATTTAAAGAGCCTGGCCTCTCCTTGAATCACCCAGTAGATATCCACAAGTTTCACACGATTTATGCAACGTTTATCTGCCAACTTTAGTTTGAACGGATGCGAAGAACTAATTTGTTTTGAGCCTTTTCAAAGGAGGTATGGGGCTCGTTAACTTACAACTAATGGTAAAAGTAAATCGGTTTCCGTTTTTCCGGGACCAAATTCATCCGGTTATGGCAAGATCCTTAGAGCGCCTAGGGGGACGATAACTGTAGGCCTGGCAAGTGAATACGGAAGAAGACTCAAAGAGTTATTCCGTACTTAGGTTTTACGAAGAGATTGAAGACGCTATTAACATATTTCAATCACAATTTTGTCGGGACTACCAAACCCGGGCGAACAAGAAAAAGCTGTGTTGGGACACTATCGATTTCGTAATCCCGCCGATAATGTATTGTTCTCCACCGGAAAGCCTAGAAGAGTCTACAGTGTATAAAAAGCTGCGTAGATACCCGGTAAAAATATGCATATATGATTTCTTCGCAAAATTTTATACAGAAGTGTTGCCTGTTGAGACTTTGCTCGAGAACAAAGGTTTTCTTGGGGCGTGGTCTGCCAATTGTGCTCTCTGTCCTTTCCAGGAGACCTTGTGCCATGCATTCATGTGCTCAATAAATGCTGAAATATTTTAGTCGGAACTCCGTCATGCTTTTAGCCTCGATGATGCCCAACCGGATTGGGGCACTCTAAAATCTCTTCATGCTGCAGCTGGTAAAAACCAAAAGTGCGTAGAAGAGTTATTTCTGCTCGGGTTGCATGGGATTCGGAGATCGCTTACGGATCAGAAGCTGGTTGTTGAAAAAGGCAAGCCGGCCTGGAGTCATTTCGTCGAAGGCTTTTCCTACACTAGCAGCCTGTTAGAGCAAACAGACATGTCCAATTTTGGGAAGTGGTCCTCTATGTAAACACGTTTAAAAAACTACACGGTGAAAAGAAACAAGTTCAAAAATAGACATTGTATAACGCACAAGTGATACCATGAAAGTTAGATTGGGCGGATTTTGCAAAACCCGCGATGCTCTTGCAACGGCCAAGAAGGCCAGCTTTTTAAACTGTAAATAAAAAAGAAAAAAAGAAAGAAAAAAGAATTGGTATAGCTCAGTTGGTTAAAGCGTCACATTTTGATGAAGTCGCCGAGGACACGGGTTTGAACCCTGACCGGTGACCCAGCTGTTAGCGGTTATGATGTCCGGGATTTCTAGCGCAGAATTAGGGTGAGGTACGTTGGATTTGGGGAAACAAATTTGGCGTAGCACATCTACTTCTAAATTATCGACGCGAGGTCGAACATCCAGTCTCGTCGTCAACAGCCTCCCTCGTTATGGACTAGCCAAATAAAAAAAAATATTTTTTTTTTTTAAATTAAATGCCTTTTTTAAACCTTAGGAGGTGCTCAAGTTGGTCAGCTTTTAGCACTGTGGTTTTCAATGACGTCGGTTCCCCGAGCTCTTATTGACTGAATGAAAAAATAGTGGGTAGACCTTCAGGCATCTAGCAGCGTGGCCTGCCCACTCACTTTTTAATCAAAGCCAATCAGAGCTCGGCGTCATTCTGACGTCACCGCAACCCCTGCGGAAGAAGCGGACGACTTGCTCTCGGCATAGCGTCATGATTGCTGCCAGATCGCTGATCACCGCCGCCACATTTAGTGCTCTCATTCTAGCGAATGGAGACAAAATATGGATTGTTTCCCAAATTTTTCTTCAGGCTCCTTCTGAAAGGGAAATGTTTCTCCTTCAGTTCTGTAAAATTACCAAACGCTCCTCCCACAAAAATATATGCCCCTTCTTTACCCATTTTACGAAGCCATTAATCATTTCCGTTGCAAGAGGGAGCGACCCGCACCGATCATCTGCAAACGCGGTTCTCCAAAAGACGTTTCACGGAACACGATCTGTCCAAGCCATATTTGTGCTCGGTACTTGCGAAATTTAATGGATTACAATTACAAATTACCGAGCCTCAAACGTAATGGATTACTGTTACAAATTACTTTCGCTGAAAAGTAACGGATTATACTACTCGTCACGTTACAAATTACTTTAACGTTACTTTTTCCGTACACTTGTCCTGAAAACAATATAAACAATTTTGATATTTTCCAAAAATGTTCTGCAACACTACTTTTTATTTCTCATACGCCCATATAGGGTGTTTTCACATGACGTCAATCCGCCATTTTGTTGTTAGTTAGTTTTTCAAAGAAATTTTCTAATTTGAAGGATTACCTCGCAACATGTTGAGGAGATGTCAGCGTGGTAAGACTTATGAGCTTCTGTGCTCTACGCATTTGAAAGGTCATGTAAATCCTTGGAATGCTGGCCTTCGGCACACGCCAGACAGCTCGCAACAACAAAATGATGGAACAAAATTACGTCAGAGTATCTCAAATAACTTCTTCAACCTTCAACAAATCACTGTCGGTATACGCGCACGTTTTTGCGACTTGCATGAAACCATCCCTTTAGATATTTATAAAAGAAAACCTGTTTTCACCTTAGGTTTAATATATTTCTTTGTTTTTTTTTGTGGAGAGACTGTACATTCAAAAAGTGGTAAACATGTATTATCGATTACGAAGCAATTAAGAGCTTTATGAATTCGGATCTTACAAGACTGGATATTCAAATTCGTGAACTTGATTTGGACGCAGAAGCGGCGGCCATCGGTCCCACAAAACAATAGAGGATCACACCACTTTTACGCATTCTCTCTCTGTGTCAGCACTCCTTAGATGGCCAACCCCCCCCCCCCCCTTTAAGTTGACTGTAAAGTAAGGAGTGGACTTGACCACCATGCCCACACAAGTAAAGCAAAAGAAGTATCGTTTATACCCCCGAAGGCGATGCTCTTAGCCTCGCGCTGGGTGCTCTCAGCCGTGCCTCAAGAGCGTGCTAGAATATAGTAGCGCCATCTAAGACAAAGAGAATTCGGCCCCTCGCGCGCGGCTACATCATCTGTTACGCGATTTGTGAACCCTTGAATCGAGGTGGTACGGACCCGCGTTTGATATCTGTGCAGGTGGCGGGAGTCGTCGAAGAAGTTGGAAAGGGTGAAACGGTGTAAAAGACAAAAAGAAATAAACACGAAGAGCATTTTCGTGCCAGGGAGAAGAAGAAAAACACGATGGAAAGCGACGGAGAGCCGACTCGGCGATTTCTTACTTGATCTTTCGTATATTTGTACATATCTTGCCTATTTTTCTAGTAATTCTAGTGACCAGTCTTGCAACAAGTTGTGTTTTCTTTTTGCCTATTCTCCCCTTCCTGATGTTTTGTATTTTGTCGAACTTGCTCTCCTTATGCTTCTGAATGTTCTGCTCGTATTGCTCCAGTATTATAATTATGCTCATATTTTTAAAAAGTAACGAGTAATTAAAGTAATCCGTTACCAATATTTTGTAACGAAATTACATTACAAATTACTTCCGAAAACAAGTAACGTTGCAATTACAAAATGACTTGAAAAAGTAACGGATTACAAGTAATCTGTTACTTGTAACAAATTACTTTCAAAGTCTAATATATAATTATATGTTAGTTATATATATGCGCCACGGAAGTACAGAAAGATAGGACGTTGCCGATTTCAACCAAGGGCAAGGAAGGGGTCGAAACATGTTGGAAGTATGTGAAGAGAAAGCACTTTGACAGGAGTTCGTGAAAAATAAGAATTCATACAAAAGATGACAGGTGAGTTTCAAGCACAAGTCAGCAATTTAAATACAAATTTCTCGAATCAGTGAACTTCGGAACCTACTCTCCGTAAGAGGCTGGGCTGCTGACGAACAGGTTTAAATAGTGATAAGAAAAAACCCATGTTTAAAGTGGTACAATTGAAACGAGTTTAATGAATCAAGATCGTGTACGCACATTCGGCGCTTGTCGCGTGCAATCTTTCTGCCGGATGCTGACCTGAGTCGGTCACGGCATTCCCCTGACACTCCGAGAAGGAACATTGTTTAGGGGCGAAGCTCCTTATGATCTAGCCTTGTCCTTCCGTCCTTCCTTCCGGCGTCTGTACACAGAAAAAAAAAAAGAAAAAAATGTTTGCGCAGTCGACAGGATTTGAACCTGTGCGGGGAGATCCCAATGGATTTCTAGTCCATCGCCTTAACCACTCGGCTACGACCGTGGAACGAGTAGGGGGCTCTGAGATGTGGTAGTAACTCAAGAGCTGGGGATGTCATGGATGAAACGTTGCATGTAGCCGCTCAACGTCTATACAGGAAAGGGCGCTGGGTCAAATGCGTATATAATTGCGTTAAACTTTGCTTGCATGGCTCTGCATTTCACCGACCATAAAGCAGTAATAATAAAGTCGAAACGCAACCCGGAACTCAGTACTACGTATGAGCAATAAAAAAATCAGCACCATCAGCACTACCTATGAACAATAAAATCAGTATCATCAGCACCACCAGAGCTTCGCCCCAATCAACATCATTCACCACGTGGAGGTGCGGTCATTTTTTTCCTGTTTTGCCTGTAGCGATGACTGTTTGTTTCTTCTCCGTGGCACCGCAAGCTCGTGGCCTCGATCTGCTTTTCGCAGCCACAGGAGATTTTACTTTCAAAGATATATCTCTGGTTCTACTGTTCTTGCTAAAACAGCTGAGGTTGCGAAGTGTCGGACTGCGTACACCACCATAAATGACAGGACTGAATTCCACGCACAACAGAAACAGAGTCACACTCCTTCGCTTTCATATCCCTGAACGCCTTAACGTCAGCTTTCGGTAGGTGGATTTGTTTCCCGTTCGGCAGTTTAGTGTTTAGTGGGGCAACCATCTCTGACGCCGACTTGATCACCGACGGGGTGGGCCGTCGGAGGTTGTACAACGATGCCTGGTGCTTGACACGACACCCGGTTCTATCGCAGGCACTCGTGCCATGTCCAGTTGCAGAAAAAAAAGGCACTTCACTGACGTGTACTTGTTGCTCTGCAGCTCGTGTAGTTGGTACTTGTTCTTAAAGTGGCTTGCTGCACCATCACTGACGTAGGTGACATGAGCATACACAGTTAGGAGTTCACAATTCTTCAAATTGTTGCCATATAAATTAAGTTACAGACAATCGCATTCAATCGCTATTCTTTTTTTTTCAGTATATTTATTTATTTTTTTATTATTTTTAGTTTTGTGCGGCCCTACACGGCGGCGGATCTATTGGCGCTCACAGGCGTCACAGGGCCATGTTCTGCCGCGCCTTACCTCCTATATCATGTTACCTCCAAGTTTGTAAGCTGATCTGTTTGCAAAGTCGCTCCGGTTGCTTCCTTTACGTCGTGTAGACGGAGACGCTACACGCCGGCTGTTGAAACAGGCACCGCGAAGCATATTTCACCGTGGCGCCTCTCGATCGCTCCTACCCATGGGCAATTTTGGATCGGTTGTACGAAAATGTATTAGGAATTTTCCTTTCAAACCGTCCACCTTTCTGCTGTCTGTTTGTCTTTTCCTGACCGCCCCGTAGCATTTTTACGCTTTTTTAATATTAATGAAATTTTGAAGAATCGGTATGTGCACGCCACATTTATGGCAACCGCGTTTGCGTCAATTTGGCCATATTTCTCGCTTTATAACTTGATATCCACACATTTATTGCATTATGTTTTTTGCAGATTCTGTTAGTACAAATTATGAACATAAATATCGGAGAGTTTCAAGAATATTAAAGATAACATTTTATTTAAAATTATTTTCAAAATAATGCATATTTAGTTAGATACTCCCGTGTGAGCAATTCTTGTAAATTTCTCGAGCTAACCAGGACAAACATATTTCATACACAGATGAACTATCTACAGAGCAACACACTGGCAAAGTTCGAAGACCTCAGCTTTTATGTATATGGAGGAAGAAATAATATTTTCTCCAGAGCGTTATTACGCAATGTGTCGTATTTGCGATTTCGTTGCTCAAGATAACAACCCTAATTGTCAGTGATTAATACTTTTTGTCAGTCCTTTCTATGCCTAAAGTGTCTGTAAATATTTCTAGACCCTTAGCCAGAACAGTGTTTTTTTGGGGAAGACGCCCGAAATGACAACATCGCGCGATACGCAAAACGCGCACGTGACAGAAAGAGTGCTTAATATTTTTTTCGCAAAGGCAATTTTTTTTTTTTAAAACAACGTTTGGTTGTTTTTTGTTGTTGTTGTTTTTTTTTGGGGGGGGGGCGGCATGGAGCCAGCCAAAACATGTTGTTTTCGTCAAAATTTAAATGAGTCACCGGACATGGTTGTTCAATCTTATCTGAAAACGCTCTTAAGATAGCTGTTTTCGTTGACGCTCGGCCAGTTTCTAATTAGAACCATACGTCTATTTTCACTAATTATAAATTAGTTAACAAATTCTATTTTATTAGCCGACTGATCATTTCCATAGCCCCTATACGTGTCCCCTTGCCGTATAACGTACCTGCCCAAAGCGCGCGAGTGTGACTTTCGCGGCCTTTTTAAAACAAAACTGTGACAATTAAAAACAAAAACAAAAAAACACCCTGTATATCTTTCCTTCCATTATCAGCCTGGCAAAAAATGTTGAGCCACAGGGCTGCGCACGCAGGCGCCACGTATGGCATACCGCATATGAAAGCTATTGAGCATATACTCAAAACGCCCTTCACAAACCTTTAAGACAAAGATGGCAGCGTACTGAACTCGCATATTTAAAGATCCTATACGAATCGGTCTGGTATTTCAATTTTATTAAGGTATCTATTGTGAAGGAGATCCAACCGTCACGCCCCTAGTGGGTACATTGAGAACTAAGCCGGTGAGGACAACCGGAACATATATTATTTGTTAGCGCTTTGACGCGGCGCTCGGCCCACGAATGCAAACGTTGCTGCAGCGTTCGGCTGGGGCTTGTGTTCAGTCAGTGAAGCCGAACGCGGACGCAACAAAATATTGGGCACAAGTCATGCACAATCTTTGACCCGCGCTCAATCCACAACGCTGAAGGAATCTAGTGCACGTGCCTTGTGTTGATAAACACAAAGCTCCATGGAAAACAAGCTGGACTTAGCGCCCCTATAGTTCGATCTCTCCGACAATCGACCTTTCAAATATCGCCTTCTGCGCGCCGCCATCATTTTCTGCGGGGCTGTGGAAAGCGTTCTGGGAATTCGCCGGTCTTCTTTTGTGCCGTATTTCGAAACACTGCCCCCTGTTGGCAGATTTCGCAACATTTCCCCCAGTTGGCAATTTTCGAATCCTTGCACAATGACGGACTGCTTAAATCGCAACGTCACGTCACAGTTTAAGCGTTCGGTTCGATTCGAAGTTAAAACAACACCAAAAGAAAACAGTGATGATGGCAGTGACGTTGCAATTTCGACGCTGTTTGATTGGCTCCTCAACTCCTATCGCTGGTCGTGCTCCGACATTCACTACACTATGGGATGACTCGCTGGTTCTACGATGACAGTTGCTCTGCCATTGTGTGGTGGGCTCAACCTTATCGTGACTTTCGAAAGGGGTCTATATCATACGCTGCGTATGCGTCCAAAGCGCAGTGACTCAGCGTTTTTCGGCCAGGTGATAAGTGGGGCCGGATCTTTGGGGTAATGCCTATTTTGTTCCTTTGGTCTCTATCGTGCCTTTTCTATACATGTGAGCACGAATCATGAGTTAAGAAGTATTTTAAAACTGGTTATATTGTGCCTATAAATGCCTATTTCGGAGTTGGAGCCAAAATTACCGTTTCCCGCCAATAAATGCCTATAGGCAACCTGCAATGCTGTTTGGTTTGGCGCCATCTAGCGACTGAAGCTAGAAATATTGGGTACCCCTGGGAGTGGCGGCTGCATTGTTCAAACGTGAACTTTTACTCTGGTGGCGCCGCTTAGCCTAGTGTCTGAAGCAAGAATTACTGGGAATCCCAGGAAGCCGTGACCGCGTAACATGCCAGTAGAGCGAAAGCTGCGGCCCTGGCGGGCCAATGGGAACGTGACTGCGAATCAGCGGAGCGTGCCTCTACTCCGAAGAAGTGTCAGGCTTTTCGCTGCGTCATGCTCCAATATCTGTGGGTTGCGCTCGTACACGTAGCGCATTTCGACGCCTTCGGCACGCAATGTGGGGCTTATCGTTCACCCTTTGCCAAGTTACAACGAGATAGGGTATAACCGTGGGCTCTCACTCTGCTGGCGCCGCCTGGTTGTTGCCGGCTGGCTATTTGTTTTCCATTTTTGCTTGGCTACCCCGAAATGACTTCTTCTGTTTAGTTTCAATTTTAAGCGAACTATTTTTCATCTTGCCGCGATGCATGGCCACACGCTGCTCCAATCTCTGTCAAGAGATCCACGACAAACGTCGTTGTTTTTTTCTTCATGCCTGTATTCCAAGGCGCAAACGGCTCCTTCCTTCTATAAATAGTAGGCCCTTCCCACCCTTCCCCACGCATCGTCCTTCTTTCTATTTCTTGCCGCGCCTTTGCTTTCTCCCGCTCTCGTCTCGCCCGATAGAAGCGGGTTTGTTGTCTTTACACGGCTGAACAGTGTGGAGCCCGGGAGCTGCCTGGAGTGTGGATCCGGGTGCTGCTGTACTCCGTTTCACCCTAAATGGACCTTAGTGCATGCTGGGAGCGTCCCAGCCAGTCCAGCGCTGGGGGAGTGCCATGTGACCTGGAGTCTCCGCGTGTTGCTCCGCCCAACTTGAGTAGTACTGAATTGGCTGAGATGGCTCGTCCTATTCGCTTCGGTTCATTGGAAGATTGGGAAACGGAGCGTAATGCCCAACAAAAAGCTTTTTTGTTCTTTTTTTTTCTAGTGAGCGAGCGCTTGTGTTTGTGTGCGTGTGTGTGGGTGCGTGTGTGCCAGCCTAGATGTGAGGTAAAGGAAATAGGAAGCCGTGGATTCCTCCTTTCGCGCGTGCGCGTCGGTCTCTAACGTTATTGTGTCCGGTGGTCTGTGGTTTGCTGCTCTTCGCTTTCGCTGCCTGAAGTTTCTCAACAATGCCAAAAAAAGGTCTGAAAGAGCGTGCTGATTCGACAATGAACCCAGCATTCCGTTGGCTACTCGACGGACAGGGATATGGTCTTTTGTCTACCGTGTTGAAAGCAGGTAAGAAGACCCTTAGATGCCTTGTTTCGGAGAAAAACCAACACTTGATCGAACGACGATCTAGCAAATGAAAACGAAACCATGACTTTTCATCGAACGCGCTGTAGCGAATGGCAGCTACGTTTCCCCTTATCGACAACGAGGAGTAACCGCGCCAGTTTAAAAGCCTAGCTCGGCACCAGCGAAAACCTGCCTATTCGCTAAAATGTCATTCGCAAGAACGTTTGTCCACTCAAATTTTCTCTAACCAAGAAAACATCATTGGCTCAAATAATATGGACCAAGAAAAGCATCCGCATCTTCATTAAAAAGATGATGTAGATGTATTTATTTAATAAAATGTTTACGCGTCTATGGGTTGCGAAGAATTTCCTGCGCGAAGTTAACGAGCCTCTACAAAACTGTCTCTCCTCCCCCCACCCCCCCCCCCCCCCCCCCCCGCGGCCGAGACAAGACAGGCACATACATTTGTAATACAGAAGTTTCCTGAATCCTGGCATGGCCCTCCAGAAAGCAGTTTATGTAATTTTTTATTCTACGGAAACCAATCAAGCACAATGTATTTCGAAATCTATTAGCCCCGAAAACGAGCACAACCGTTGCCGTAGTTGCAGCGTGCTGAACGGTTGCTGTGTCGTCTCCGTGACGTCACAGTGAGAAAAGGGACCTTGTTCCTGTGAAATTAGGATCGCACGAATTCAACTGTACGCACAGTATTCAAAGACCTAAGAGAAATAATATTCGAAGTTACCATATCTGCCATTACCGAAGCGTTCGCAAGGTCCTTCAGGAAAAATTTATCTCCGTGACGTCCCGCAGAGGGACCACCAAAAGCGGTCAGACAAACTTCTTGAAGCTAATTAAAATTTTAATTAATAAATTAAGTATACTCAGTAACAACACAAAACGCACAGTGCCTTTCTATCGGATTACTCATCTCCAGGACGTGCCTGTTGCCTCCCGTCATGCATTGGTTGGGCGTGTACAGTTGAAACCCTCGCTGGGGGAGAGTCAACTGAAATACTCTTTATCTTGCGCGACATAATCGGCAAACCAACTCTAGAGAGACGAATAGCGTGCAGCATCTCGCAATGCCACCTATAAACAGCACACACACACTTTGGGCACGAGTTGTAGTTCACCCAAGAGCCCTGCGCCCTGTTATCTAAGCGGCAGATAGTCTCGCAAGAGTGAGTTTTGGCAACGGAGCGTATGGCAGCTGTGTGCTCTGATGCTGAACTAAAACCTGAACAAACTTGCACAATCAGTAGGCTTTTTCACCATTGTAAAACGCTTATATAATTTCAGCGTCGGAATACTTAGAGGTATTAGAAAGATAATGCTTAAAGCAATCCCCGCTCAGGATGGCGCACTAAGCTTTTCAACATATCGTAATGTTGTTGTTGTTGTTTTTTCTTCACAGATTTTATGCGAGAAGTTCCACCTGGCACAACACTAAAAACAGCAGGACATCAAACACACGTAAAACGCAACGTGTCATCAACGTCTAGGCAGTCATTTTTGAGAGAAAACCTCACGGATGGAGAGAAGAACGCATTTTACGCAGACTTCTGCGAAGCGTTAGTCGCCACAAATATTCCTTGAACGAAAGCAGAAAGCCAAGTTTTCAAAAAATTGTTACAAAAATACTCCAGTCATACCGTACCGTCGGAGTCGACTCTGCGCAAGAACTACCTGCTGCGCATGTACGAGGCAACACTGAAGAAAATCAGAGATGAACTTGGGGACTCGTGCATTTGGGTCTCCGTAGACGAAACGACAGATGCGACTGGACGCTTTGTCGCGCACCTCGTAGTTGGGAAGCTTGTACCAGACGAGAGAACAACGCCTTTTCTTGTGTGCTCCGAGACGCTAGAAAGAACAAATGGGAAGACCGTGGCGTACTTTGTCAACGCGTCCTTGAAGGTGCTATACCCTACTGGAGTGGAAGAAAGCAGGGTGTTGGTACTTTACATGGATGTGGCGGCTTATATGCACAAAGCTGACCCCCTCCTGAAGGCTTTCTACCCGCGGATTTCGCACGTCACCTGCCTCGCCCACGACATTCACCGCATTTGCGCAGAGGTAAGAGAACACTTCAAGCATGTAAACGATTCCGTTGCTGCTGTGAAGGCTGTGTTCCTTAAGTCACCGTCTCGTGTTTGTGCATTTACGGAACAGCTAGCTACTAGGGGTGCCTCTTCCACCAGAACCCATTGTGACGCAATGGGGAACGTGGATTAAAGCTGTAGAGTATTACAGTACTAATTTTGCTGCTGTGAAGTTGGTCATTCACGGGTTTCCAGAAGACGATTGTCTGAGTGAGAAAGGCTCCAGACGTCCCGCACGAGGACACTCTCGCAGGTGACCTGGCGTATTTGTGCCCCGATTTTAAGTTTAAGGGCGGACACAATCAAGAGCCTCGAAAGTGTAGGCGAAAATCTGGCTCGGAACATCGGGCTCATTTCGAAGGTTCAAGAACTAGTCGATGCCGTCCCCGCAGGCCCCACTGCTGTACAAGTTCATTCAAAGCTTCAGTCCGTCTTGAGCAAAAATAGTGGGTTTTCTGTACTCAAAGAAGTCTCGAAGGTTTTAACCGGGGAACACTCCAGGGTACCAGGGGGTGTGGAAGCGTTAAATATTCTTAAGTACAAGTACGCCCCAGTCACATTAGTTGACGTGGAACGCTCTTTTTCAGCGTACAAACTGGTTCTAAGCGACAAGAGGCAGAAGTCTGAGCCCAAGAATCTTGAGATGGTGCATGTTTGCTATTGTTTTCATAATTTTTCCAATTGCTTCTAGTTGGACTATAATATACAGGTGGGACAGCTTAGTACCGGTGTGGGCTTGAGTCGACTTTTTTTCCGAATATTGAACAAATTTAATTGTAATTCCTATTGCACCATTTTATTCTGTATTTCTTTGAATATAAGAGGCCCTAAATGCTTTTAAAAGCAACCTGTGAATAAAAACTGATTGTGCCTATAAATGCCTATTACAAAGTTTTAGTGCCTTTTATAGGCGCCTAAAAGTGGAATACATTTTAGCGCTCAAAACACAACGACACAAAGACGAGAATCAGACACCGCAGTGCGCTCGTTTTTGTGATTGTGCGCTCGTCTGATTCCGTCTTTGTGTCCTTGTGTTTTGAGCGCTAAAATGTATTCCAAGTTCCAAGACCAACTAGCGCAACAATCTATTCGCCTAAAGATGGCTTTTTTGTGCCTAAGCATCCGGCTTCTAGTGATAAGCGATGGACATATCTATTCTGGGCCGCACCATAGCCTCCTCTATACTCGAAAAGCCTGACAGTTCGATCACAAAGCCTTAGAGCGCCCAGTCGCAGATTTGGAGCGCGAGGATCTGGGGAACGTGGACGTCAGCGCACACCTTTTGTAGCGGCGAGGATCCAAGACACACTTGTTCGCTCGAGAGAAGTGTGTTTCGGCGTGTCACCGCAGCGGGGCGCCAGTCACCTGGCTGTCCTCTCATTTGTGGTCTGCCACTCCACCTTTTCCATTTCGGCGGCCGCTTTTCACGGTAATCTGCCAGGCTCTGTCAGTATATAGGAGGCCATAGCCGTGAATGTCGCGCCTAAAGGAAATTAAAAGCGCTTATTGAATGATGACGCGGTGACAGGTCTAGTACCCAGTTACGATTACAAGGTTAAAATGCGCGAACAAACAGGACAATAAAATACACACGTACGACACGGACAGGCGCCAACTTCCAACTGATTTATTGAAATACGAATCATCGTCAAACTCGATCCCAATCGCCTAAACACATGCAACTGATAAAAAATTATTATCGCTCATTACACTCATCCTTCAAGAAACGCAATTTCTTTGGTTAACAGATAAAGAGATGGCATGCTTACGCATCTGTCAGCCATGACAAACATTAGTATGTTTGTTCGCGCCTTTTAACCTTTTAATCGAAATGAACCAACTAGCCCTAACCAAAGTTTTATTGCTAGTACCCAGGTTGAGGGAAAGGAAAGCTGGGGAAAATAAAACAGGCGGAATGCTGGAGGGAGGGGGATCTTTCCTCCTCTCCTCTCCAGAATTCCTGCTGCTTCCTCCTCCTCAGCCTTCCGTTCCCTCGCCCTGGGGTGACTGTCAGCGACTGTCAGCGACTGAAGAACAGCATATGAAACGCCCTCGCACATTCGTCGCTCCTCTTCAGTCGCCCCGCGTAAACTTTTTTTTTATTTTAGAGAATGGTGCAAGCTCAATAAATTTATCACGCGTAATTCGATTATGCAGCCGCTTAAAAGCGTTAATCAGCATTCGTTTTAGAGCGCAGCTCTTAGGAGCCCGTTTCCGGCTTGAGCGACGTCGCCGTCGCCGTCGGCGTAACAGCGTGTTGCATTATGGGACACGTGACGTCACTGGTGACGTCACTAATGACGTCATCAGTGACAATGACGATGACGTAATCAGTGATGATAACGTCATCAGTGACGTCACTGATGACGATGACGTCTGCAGTGATAATGACGTCACCAGTGGCGTCATGATGTCGTCACACGTGACATCACTGGTGACGTCACTGATGATGTCATCACGTGGCGATGACGTCATCATGATGACGTCATCGCCACTTGACGTCACCGGTGTCCCGCGACCTCACGGGGGTCCCGTGACCCCCGTGGCGTGACGTCACGTGACCCTCGTGAGGCGACGGCGACGCCGCTCGGAGGAAGGAGTGGCAGACAGGATGAGGAGGTGAGGAGAAGGGAGGAGGGGTATACTCTTCCCTCGGATATACTTCCCTCCTCCTCCTCAAGAGCTGCGTTCTAATTCGGCGTTACAGGGAGTTGTAAACGGCTTTCCTTTTTTTAAATTAACTTGTTTTACTATTCCGAAAGAACCACATGTCTGTTGCAAGGAGGCGCCTCTCAGATATGCCCCTGGGATTAGTTCACTTTTCATCCGCTTGACGGCAGCATGGTACGTTCTTGTAGAGTGGGCTATTGCCTGCCTATATGAGTTCTGTGTTTCATTCCTTTTGGATGACATTTCCTATGTGTAGTGCTCTTGCATTAGTATTCTGTTGTCCCCCTTCTGCAAAAACACCCAAGTTCGACTAAGACCGGGTTCATTCTTATATAGGCAGGTCTTGGTGGCAAGCACCAGCCAATCAAGGCCAGAAGTTTGCTCTTTGCCGCTCATAGAAAGTGTTTTCAAGGTAAGTGATTGATACCTATTTGAGTTGTGTGTTTCATTCCTCACAGACACTCTATTTCCTGTCTTTATAGTGGTCTTGTGGCAGGCTCTTGTTTCTCTGTCCGGCCAAAGCATCTGTATTAGACTAAGACTTGGTTCTTTCGGATATGTGCAGCAATCCTTGGCAGCAAGTGGGGTCCAAGCAGGATGACGAATTTGTTCTCGGCCACCAAGAGCAAGTATTTTCAAGGTGAGCTTTTGCCCGCCTATGTGGGTTTCAGCATTCGTCACGGAGCGCAAAATCAAAGCCCGGGGGTTCGCAATTGCAAAAATGTTGACTCGGAAGCGCATAGGAAGGAAGCTTCACAAAAGTATCCACCTGCCTCATCTGGTGAAACCAAAGCTAGGAACAATGGTTCGATTAAAAAAAATATTGTCAGCCCGAGTTAACTCGGGGGCAGCAGGGAGCAAACAAGCCACGGTACGAGTACACTTGGTTCATGCTTTTGTAGGGGTGGGCGATGACTCGGTGTTTTCTAAAAAGTCAATATTTTTTCTAAAAGTGTGGTGGCCGATTATTCGGGGACGGGTATTGAGTCGGGATGTTACGGTAAATATTTCATCCACGTACCTGGAGTCATGTGCCTTCTCCCCCTAGTGAGAGCACTCTCTTGCAGGTTTGAATCTTAAATCTCTGTTGCGTTATGTCCCCTTAGTTATGTCCCATATATATGACCAAAATATAACACCGTCTTGTGCACTTACTAATTTGATATATTTCGGACACATTTCTCGCAGTACCCGAGATGACAGCTGGGGCTGTAACTTCGTCGTTTCAATAGGTACGTGAGCGTTTCATATCCTGCTGTATGAATGTAAAATTGAAGTAATGAATTCAAATGAGCATGAGGGTATTTTTGTTTACTTCGCGGTGAACGACTGACTGAAAGTTGATTGAAGCTTTCTAACATAGTTTTAATATGCTTGCTTGTGGACGTATGCATTCCGCCCTAATGGATGGCAAACTTTTGTAAACAATTAGGAGCCTATCTTGCCAATGGAGTTTAGATATTACTACCTAGCGACTCTAATTCCTTGCGTACACACTGATCGTTAACCTTTTTCCACAATTCCCATGATGAAACCACAAGTTGGCCTCGGCCTGTTGAAAGGTAAGTCTTTTCTATTGTACCTTGAGCACAAAATTACACACTCTACCTAACTTTCTCTTCCAGTTTCTTCTTTGATCTTGACCTTTTAATGCATATTCAATATATTTTTTACTTGAGTCCAGTGTTTACCTCATCCTTTGACAGTTCCACTAGTTTTGTAACTTCACAAAGAAAAGAAACCAGAACCTCGGCATTTCTAAAAAAATGTGGCTCGGACCGGGATTTCGATATTAAGGGTAACTGCTAATTAGGGTTACCAGTATTGGTAATCCAAAAACATGCTAACTGGGTTTATCAATATCGTAACCAATACCTATCGGCTACAATATTGGCAATCCCAATCAGCACGTGCATATTGGAGTTGCCAATATTCAAATTACGTTAAAATACAATAGAATACCCTTATTGGGGTACAATAACTGTTTGGATTCCAATACAACATAGCACTTATTAATCCCAAATACAATTAACTATATTGTGTTGGTTTTACAATTTCCATAATACAATATATAATTGGACCTTTTCAATGCGGTACACATAAAGCCTAAACCTGACTTGCTCAAACCAAGAAGTGAAGAAGGTACTCAAGCCCAGTGAATTTGCGATGGAACCTTTCTTCGCACTTGAATTTAAAAATAACGTTAGACAAAACGCAACCAAAACTGCCACAACGGGGGGGGGGGGGGGGGGAGATCTGCATGTATTTTCATAATCTGGCGCTGAACAAGGCTTGCCTCTTCTGTTGGCCTGGCCAGGTTGGCATTGACGGCCACATGATACACTGAAGTACAGGCCTGAAACCAAATGCACCAAGAGAAAAGCATGTCAAATTGTTATGGGACACTGGTTTTTAGAGTTATGGGGACATGAAAATAAGATATTTAGAACCAGCTGAGAAACTACTGAAATCAGGCGTGGATTTAGGGGGATCACACCATGTTGGCAATGATGTGCGGTTGTAAAAGTAACTGAAGTGCGATCGGGACGATCACTATCAATAACTCCAAGCTCAAAAATGTAACCCAAACCACCAAGCTAGCTAGTCAGCAGACGCAAGCCAATGGCAGTGATGACTTTGACAGCTCTTCCTTGAGCACGACTGTACCACTAGATCCCACACTTCAGCACGGCTAAACATTGCTCACGTACCAGCCTCGATGTGAATGTTTGTAAAAACATGCTTAAATATTCGAATACATAAAAACTTCCTTTGAAACTGTTGAACTAGGCCGTTCCCGTACATGGGTTTGAAGAGTTTCAAAAAAGGCCTTAAAGAAATGGAAATCTTTTTTTTGTTTTATTTTTTCCGACTTGCAAATAAAAAAAAATAGATTTTTTTTTTAGGTTTTAGCTTAAAGAAAGTTTTAAATTGTTTAACTCAGACATTCAGAAACTGCCAGGAACTGAGTTTCACTAAGTCTAACCTCAGTAACGTTTTGACAATTTTATATTACTTCAAAACCTCAAGACATCGGTGACATCTTCAATTTACAATAGAGGGAGCTGCTTTTCTTTGCTAATTAGGTGCTGAGGTCGCTTTGTTCAGTTCACTGCACACATAAACAGCTCTTAGTCTTGATAGCGCAGAAGTACCCTCTCACCAGCCATACTAAAAAAAGCATCGAGAGCTGATTCTACAATTTTTCAGATGATTTTCTGACCACGACATCAGCAATGTTGACAAGGATGAGAAGCAGAGTGTCTTGCACAAAACAGTTTGCACGCAACTATTGCCTCATGCTCTGACCTACTCCTGGAGAGGAGAGACACTGTCCTAGTTTTTAGCGACACCTGTTTCACAGCTGGTGTTGCATGGCCTCAAAGATCTTTCTTGACATTGCATCCGAACACTTGCGGGTAGCTTGCAGCAGTGATCAAGCGCGTTTTCTCCGCGCCTACCCTGGCTAGAAGCCGGTGTGGCGTTAAATTGTCTTTAATATTTCTCATGGTTGCTGAACACGGTTAATGTGTTGTTACTTTAGCTGTACAGAATGCTATGCTTACCTTGTTGCTTTAGTAATGCGAACGTCTCAAAGTTGCCCTAACATCATTAATAATCACGCCGGACGCACACTACTAATGCCAAAAAAAAATTGTAAAAAATATGTTGAAACATGGGCTAAGATATGTACTGACAATGATGGTAATTTGGAACGGTGAGAAAAAGGACTTGGAATTAAGGTGAGATAAGAAGGTGCGTGTATGCGCAGAGGCAAAGATCCAGTGCTGCTTTATGAAGGGGTGTTAAGCGGTGTTGATCTAAGAGACGTGGCACTACGCTCGAAGTATGATTTGGCTCTTTTTTACCAACGATGTATCAAGTCACAATATTCCATTAGCTTACCTTTCTGCTCTTCACCTTCTGTTTTTTGCGAGTTCATCCACGATCATTCACAAGACTGCGCACCGATTTGGTTTGCTTAATGCAAGAGTGTATACACTCTGCCGGTGCAGTGCGACAACGTTGCAGAAGTGTTGCATTGCATTCATTCCAGTGACCTTTAAAAAATCGGCAAAACTTTGAAAGACAAAAATATAGGGAAGTCAACTTTCTTCAATGGTGTATTCGGTGGATCCCAAGGATGCGTCCCCGGTTTGTGCGACGTCCTGCATTTCACAGTGATGTGGCGCGGCCCCGGTGTAGTCCACATAGAAACAAAGAATTCGAATTTCTGATTGCAACGTGCAAAACAGTGCTCCCGCATCTTACAACTCCTGTCATATTTTTTTTTATTTTTGCTTTCGCATTTTATCGCCGGGAAGAACCGGCCAAACTTTGAAAACAAACTACGCACTGCATCACGTTGATATGAGGCTGCTACGGAACGACAGGGTATCGACGCGGGCATCGGTGGCCGCATAATGGTTCCGCTCTCAATGGGCGTAGATCACAGGCGACGCTTTATTGCAGGACGTCTCGTTAATATAGACACATCTTTTTCACAAAAAGTTGTTCATAAAATAAGTTTAAAAAAAAAGCCTGAAAAAAAGTATGTATTTAATTATTTCGCCCCCCAAAACGTCGTCCATATAGCGAGGAATCTATATTAACAGGATATATATTAACGAATTACTGCTCCAACATGCCCAGTTTTGCATGCTGGTTGATATGGTCATACTGGTCATGCTGTTTGATCTCGTCCCAGCTTCAAGCTGAGTTATTGCCCCAGCATGCCCAGTTTGGCATGATGGTTAAGCCGGTGGACTTCCCCACCAGTTTTACCACTTTAAGTTGATACACAAGAGAAACAAGACAAACTCCTCAGAAAAACCAGCTCGGCATTCACATCATTATTTTCGTAATCGTGGCCTGCTCACATCAGCTCAGATGCTGCACATCCTCGGCGATGACACAGTACTAACCGACGCAGACAGTAGTTCTCGGTGCAAAACAAACAATGTTGTTAAACATAGATTGCGTAACTTTCAACACGAAAAATATTAGACACACGCCAGAAACAGGCAATGACAACAAAGAAATACTACACGGATGAGAGAAGCGAACCTGGGTACCGCCAGTAATTTTAGGCGAAGCGGTTTCTTGTGTAGTTCGGCAGAGGCGAGGAAATCCCTGTGGCTTGGATGGCATTGGCGATACTCCTCGACATTACCGCCATTCACGAGCACACATATGTTCGAAGACATGAAATGACGCCTCAGTCGAGGCGTCCGACTTCTTTCCGCGCTGAACGGACTGCCGCTCGTTGTCTCCTCAAATCCCGCTTCGCTTGCACCGCCATTAAAGTAGTCTCCAAACAACGCGCACACAGCCGTCTCTTCGAAAATCTGCCCTGGATAGCCAAATGTGTTTCAAATTCTCCGTTCGTACCACTCTTTCTCTCTCCCTTCTCGCATACAAAGGAAGCTCGCAGCGCGCCTAAAGTGCCCGGTTGTCTACCAAAAACGAGAGGACAAGGAACAGGACGTGGCCTCGCCCCAGCCCAAGCCGACCTTGGCGCGCGCGCTCCCAGCAATGCCAGCTCGACCACCTCTAGCCGACCTTGGCGTGCGCGCTCCCAGCAAGACTAGCTTGACAAGCTTGAACCAGCTTTAGTATTAGCTCGAACCAGCTCAAGTACCAGCTTGCCCAGCTGCAGAGCAAGTTCCAACCAGCTTGAACCAGCTTGACCAGCTCGAACCAGCTTGACAAGCTTGAACCAGCTTCAGTACCAGCTCAAACCAGCTCAAATACCAGCTTGCCCAGCAGCAGTGCCAGCTCGAACAAGCTTGAATCAGCGTGACCAGCTCGAACCAGCTCATTAGCACGTAGACCACGTAGACCAGCTCGAACCAGCTTAAAAACGAGCTAAACCTGCTTGACCAGTTTGATATTCTTGCCGTTTTTTTTTTTTTTCAATAGGGTGGTCATGAAGATGACATTGGCCGGCGGTCTGGGAGGCGCGTGAAACAGCTGAGTCACGGCGCGGCGGTGGGCGGTAGCTCGCTGTCACGGATGGCTGCCGACGGGAAGTCGAGCGAGGCCGCGTTGGCATAGGCCGACGCTGAATGTCGTTTGAAGTTACCCGCTAAACTTGGCTAGGAGTGAACTCTCGGCCTTCCTGAGCCACTTGTTCGAACTGCTGAACTAACAGCACGGCACGCGAAAACGAGAGTGCCGAACCTTCAACAAGAAGGCGCCCTCGAAGGTGCTGGAAAACGATGCCTTCTAAAAACTGGTCGCGGAGAGAGTCCTTGAGGTCGGCAAATGAGCAACGTGTCTCGAGTTCTCGAAGTGCGGCAACGTAGGACGGACTCGTCTGGTTGCTGGACGCGACGACGTAACCTGTGGCGTTCGACGATGACATTGCTCACGTAGGCGAAGTGCTGTGTTAAAACAGCGACGGCTTGGTCGTACGAGGACAGTGCCGGAGAACGTTTGCCGCTGTCCTTGGACGTTTTCGCGGAGGCAGCGGGCGGAACTGAGGCCAGATTCACGAAACTATCTTACGCCAAAAATGTGCGTAAGACAAAACTTAAGAACAAATTCGTATTCACGAAACAAAATTTTCGTAAGTTTTGCGCAGGTTACGACGAAATCCTGCTGTCTTACGCACTTCTTTCGATCAAATGAGCATGGCCGACAGCGTCACTCAGTTGTTGGTCACGACGACCAACGGACGTTTATTTTTCTACGTGCGCTTCTCACGCGTCCCAACTTCAAGCAGCAAGAAAAAAGTAAAAAGTACTTGAAACAGACCACGACGAACAAGAACGCTGGATCCACAAACACCCGGGAAAAGCTCCAACGGCCACGATATTCCACCGACCACAAGCGAGCTCGGCAAATAGGCCTAGCAGGCACTCCGACTCAACGCAGCGGTGCTCTGACGGTCCTTGGCCAAGACCGTCTGCCCACGACCGGCTGGTGTGCTGAATGGAATATGCCCACACGACCCTTGTGAACCCTTCCCGTATTATAGTTTGATCGCTGACCTCAATTTTAGACTAAGAGGTAATCTCTTCCCCGGGTCATCTCCTTGTTTTCCGAGGCAGCGGTCGAACGCTGTCATCGGAAAGATACTTTCCTCGATTCTATCTTGGTTTTGTGTGATATAGAGCTCAAATAAACTTGGATTACCTTTGCTACACGGTATGTACACTTTGTTATTATTATGCCATTTTATTATGACACGACTGCACCTCACTGTCGATCGCTATAACAGTTCGTGGGTCGCAATGCCGGTCCAACCTTTTTTTGCCGGGTGTCACGTCAGCATCGAGTTGCAATTGTAAAGGATCGGTCCCGAAGCGCTCATCAATTCGCGGTCCAACAGCGCGAATCCACCATTTCGATCAAACGCGCGCGTCCGCTCTGAGTGTGAACAGGTATTACGTGGCTCTTGCTGACACTCTCGTAGTTTAAACGTATCTTTTTTAACGTCGGCTCGCTCCTGCATCTCCGAGGCCGCGAAAAAAGCCGCGGCAATTTTTTCCATCTACGTCACTTTGCAAATGACTGATACGGGTCGTCTTTTACCAACGATGACAGTTGTGTTGACTTCGTAGCGATCGAGTTCGTAGCAGTCAACGGAGGCGGTTACGCATCCCGGCCTCGGCATTCGGGCGTGTTTTAATCGTGTTAGCGTCGACATATCACTGCACGGACACGAACCCCAGACAAGCGGTGGCAGAAAGGCCGCCTTTGTTTGTTATTAAAATCCACGTGCTCCGAACGGCTCCGAACTATGCCGAGCCCTCCGGTTGGTCGTTCGTGCTGCCGAAGACGCCGTCGCCATAGCAACAGCACCGGTAAGTTCTAGTTTTTCCGTACGAGAACGTCGCTTTCCTCCTCTCACTTAAGAACGCGCTCGTCAATACCGATTTCTCCTTTTCTTACGATGTTCTTAACTTACGAACTTCTTAGCTAAGTTGTCCTAAACTAAGAAGCTTTTAGTGAATCTGGCCTCTGTTGCGGAGGCGTCTGAAGGAGGCGGCAACGAAAAGAAAATCCGCTGACCTTTAAAGGGACACTGACAGGGTATTTATGCTCGCCGAGGTTTTTAGTTGTACGTGACATATGAGAGCCCAACTACCCAGAACAAAATTTGCGGCTCGAAATTCGGTTTCTTTCCTCCCGAAAACCGCCGATCAAGAACTGGCCGGTTCGAGTCTCGCTCACTCTCTTTTCCGTGGTCACGGGCCGTTTTTGTAAGGTATCGATGCGACCACCAAATTTAATCAAAGTCGTGGGTCATTAAAGGCACACAGTCAATATTAAAAATAGAAAAAAAATATGAAACCCATTTTTTGTGGCTTCAAAAAAGCTGCAAATACGTTGATTGAAAAAAAAGGTAGCACAGACAACCGGAAGCTTTCTGTGCGTTCACTGCATAATTCTCGACATGGCGTCGTTTCGCGTATCGTGGGACTAGCACTAGCGGATGGCAGCGGACGACGGGCGTTGGACCTCTACTTCAGAACTGTCGTTCACGGTACTGGCGAATTCTGTCTTTCTTCGAAAGAGAAATTTTGGACCGATCAAAAGAACTGATATTCATCCCGTACGACACGCCCGACCAGCAAGCCGATTGCACGAAGACGTCGCCGAGCCGTCGTCCCTTCTCGTGGCTGAAGACATCGCTCGCTCAAACGTCAAGCACGAAGTGCGTACTTCGAGTTGAATACGCACGCGTACGGTTACTTTACGACCTTTACGAGGTGCGAATGTGCCCTATGCTTGGTGCTGCTCGACTTCAAGCCGGGAGTGCATGTATTGAAGGGAAATCGGCAGAAAACTTCCGACATACAGTCTACCCGCTGCATAACTACTCATGATAGAGTTCCTTCAGGAGCTCAGTGGAAAGACGTCCGCTTCACACGCAGAGGGCACGGGATCGATATCTGGTGTGGGTGTACCTTTTATTTTATTTTTTTTTGTCAAGCATTCTGCGCTGTTTACATTTCTTTTTTTACAATTATTACAGAAAAAAAAATAATTTTGTGGTTGAAACGTCGCTGCTTTAAATGGTATGGATTCCATTTTTGACACCTGCGAACTCAATGTATATCACTTTCCACAAAATGCAAGGAGCATATGAATCGGGTAGCGTCCGCTTTCCGAGCTTCGCGTAATGGTTCTACAGGAATTGCAGCCAGCCATTGATCCCGACCCGTTGATCTTTCGGAAACGTGTGCACTCTGGCATAACTCTGGCCACTTTCAGATGCAGGACATGTGAGGCAACACTTCACGCAACATCTTGGGAGTATTCTTTTCGGAGCTGATCACGGGAATTCACCACGGCACTCGGGCACTCACTACTAATTGCCAATTAAATGTACAAAACAATTCATCTTGAAATACAGAACAGCGAGCGGAACAAACATAATTGCAAAGGAATACCACGGCGAGCGAACGCATTTCGTCTGCTACGGTGCTACGTGCGGAAAGAGGAGGAGAAAAAAAAAAAAAAACCGCACGGTCGGGTGTAGCCACGTGACTTCCGCCACTCACGCTATCCTCTACACTTCTCCGTTTCGGTTTCGGTTTCGCGCAGTTGCGTTTTTTGGCTTTATTTAAAAAATACGTGACTCTGTAGCAAAATATTAATTGGGTAGTATTCCGACACCATAATGAATCGCCTGACAAAAAAGGGAAAAAAATATTTTGGGGGGTGTCAGTGTCCCTTTAATTCCAAGGCTGCGCAGCAGCAGGGCCTTGCGACGCTCGGGTGTGAGAGTCGGGCGCTCTAGAAGCTAGGAGAAAGGTCTCGAACATCCGTAACCATAGCGGCCACGCAATGGCTGGTCGGCCCAGCGCCGGGAGGGATGGCGGCGGCGGAGCGAGCCCTGAAGAACTCATGCCGGGAAGTGACGCCGGATGGGAAACTACTAATCGTCCTCGCCAATGTTGTGTAGCGACCGAGGCCGAAGTGACGAGCCCGAAGTTGATGATCAATTGGCTGCAGTCAAACAAGCCTTTTAATATGCCAAAACATGTTAATATATACAACACCAGTAGCGACATACACAATTCAAGGTTGACAGACTTGATACAGAAACCGAAACTGCCGAAACTACAACGAAACAGTCACTTGTTGACTACTTTTGGTACCCTTTTTTAAGAGTGTACATCCGCATTACATTATTGACCAGAAGAAAAAAAAAAAACAGTACAAAACAATTAGGCACGCACAAGCAGAACCAGCTATTAAAGCATTTCTGTTGGAACACAAGCTGCTTTACATTTGGCTTGCATAATTTTCGCTAATGAAACAAAACATACATGTACTATCGGAAACAATATGAGCGTGAACGCGCCTCCGCGTGTCGCCGCTACCTGAGGCGCCGCCCTGTGGCGCCGTTCTGAAGTTTTGCACATGCGTGAAAACTCCTGTCGCTGTTCTCCTTTTGACTGTTAACCCCCGTCTGTCGTCTGCTATGCGTGCGCTGGCGGCCGCTCGCGCTGTCGTGTGCTATGCGACTCGTTTCCGTCGCACCTCAGACAAACGACTTAACATGATTCGGGAGTTTCCTGTGCGATAACGCAATGCCTACATTTAATACGTGATAAGTAGCTGGCTTCTTTTATTTGGTCGAGATGCAGTGATAACATGCAAATAGATTCAAGAAACAAATATCTGTAAAGCTTAGCGCTCAACTACGGGGAGCCCGGAAAAGATTCAGAGTAGTGAAAATGGGCTAGAGTTTCTGACGACGAACGGGTCAACATAGTTGAGCTGTCTCTTTGTTTCTCAGTTTCCGTTTCGTTCCTGTTTCCAGTTTCCGAGTTTCCTGTGTCCAGAAAGGACACAGCACGGCCACTCAGACACAGTATGAGCATTCTACTAATAAGCCGGTCGAGCCGATGGCCGACGGCATAACAGATATTTTCACGTGCTAGGGCCACGTGTTCAAAGAATAAAAGCATTGTGTTTCACAAAAGACTTTCGTGCAAATCAACACCATTAAAGCTGTCCAGGGCAAACACAATTCGCGTAGGAAGCGCGGGTGTCCGCCGGAGAACGCAAGGTTGTGCGGCAGACAACACGAGCGGCGCCAGCGCACAGACGAGTCGTATAGGCCTTTTTTGCAAGTGCGTCGCCATCTTGAATTGTCGTCACTTCCAGTACGGGCGAAAACATTGTTTTGCCTTTGCCACGCCAATAGAAGGCATTTAGGATATATGCGTAACCGTCACACTTTCTCGTTTTGCCTCCCCTCTATTTTTTTTACTATTTGCAGGTTGAAACGTTGGATTATTTTTTCGTCGCCCATACCGGAAACGCCTATTAGGTGGCTGGGGACGAGAGTACACAGAAAAGGTCTATAGCAGACGACAGCACGAGCGGCCGCCAGCACGCGCACAGCAGACGACAGACAAGGTTAGCAGTCAAAGCGAGAACAGCGACAGGATTTTTACACGCATGCGCAAAACTTCAGAACGACGCCGCAGGGCGGCGCCTCAGGTAGCGGCGACACGCGGAGGCGCGTTCACGCTCATTTTGTTTCCGATAGTACCTTTTTTGTTAACATACAAATATAAAAGTATCTTCAAAAGTAATTCGCTACTTTTTACCGTAGTTAGTAATTTACTGAAATACTTTTTATTTTGTTAATTTCTACTCCACTCAAATTATGTTTAAGGTCAATACTTAGTAACTTAATTAATTTTGAGTTACTTGTACATATCTGTATTGATAAAAATGGTCTGCAACTATATTATACGCTTGAATAAAGCCATTACTTTTAAAACGATGTCCAAATTTGAGGGAAAAAATCGAATTGAGTGTTTGACCCATGTCATCTTCTGGCACTTTGGATCTTTTTCCCAGGTGGAACTCTCTTGTTCAAATTTTTTAAAGGCCAGTTTTGTTCATCGGGGATATAAAGCTATCGCTGGCAATTAAAAAAATACTGCCCCTTCCCCCACTTTGTTTACACCGACAAGTTTTGTCGAATTCAAATGAAAGCCCCCAGAATCTACGCTGCTGCATACGCAACAGAACATATATGAATTTGCTTTATTTTTGAGAAATAAACTTACACATGCATCAGCAGAACTCTGGTGATTTAGAATAGTGCCATGACGAGAAAATTTGGTACAACATAAAAGGTTCTGTACTTAGTGTTTATTTGGCGGTAATGATGTGACGTGGAAGGTTCGAACTTTATCCGTGGAGCAGGTCAAGTGGACCCAGACTGCGAACGTGACAGGAATCTGTGGGGGAATAATGCCCGGTTACGAAGGTGGTTGCTGGGAGGATTTGAAACTATGTTCAGTTTAAGCCTGTGAACAGTAGTAGACTCACAGCAGTGAGCCTGCTCTATGCCATCCCTTATGCAGCTAACTCCTAGGCTGTCGAGAAATAAGTTGGTTGTTTTTTATGGATATGATAATATAAATTATTTTTAGAGATGCTTATGAGAAGTTTTATTAGTGTCCGCAAGAATACTTTGGAAATAAAATTCTCAAGCGAAAACAAAATAAAACAGTCGGAATTTCTTAGTTTTGAAATGTCTTTGTTAGAAAACAAAGTGTTCACGCATTGCTATACTGGATATGGCATGAAGTTTATTCAGATGCTCAACATTCAGTGCGTGCAGTAAATTATTCCTAGATCATTATCAAACTAACGCGGTTATCGGAGCAACAAGGAAATATAAATTGAGATTAATGTTTGAACCAGCATGCCCAGTTTGGCATGTTGGCTGTTCTGGTCATACTGGTCATGCTGGTTGATCTTGTTATACTGGTCATTCTGTTTTATCTGATCCCAGCTTCAAGCTGGGTTATTGCCCCAGCACGCCCAGTATAGCACGCTGGTGAACTTCCCCACTAGTTTAACCAGTTTAAATTAATACACAGGATAAACAAGCCAAACTCTTCAGAAAAGCCAACTCGGCATCCAATTTATTATTTTCGTACTTGCGGCCTGCTCACATGAGCTCAGATGCTACACATCATCGGCGCTGACACAGTACTAACCGACGCACAGACAATGGTCCTCGGTGCCAAACTAGCAATGTTATTCAAATTAGATTGCCTACCTCTCAACACGAAAATACTAGACACACGCCAAAAATAGGTGATAACAATAGAAAATAACTACACGGATGAGAGAAGCGAACCTGGGTCCCGTCTGTGATGGGAGCGAAGCGCCCTTTGCGTGGTCGGCCCAGGGCGAGGAAATTCGTGTGGCTTGGATGGCATTGACGATACTCCTCGGCACCACCGTCATTCACGAGCACACACAGGTTCGAATATATGAAGCGACGCCTCAGTGGGGAAACGAGAGCCAATTGAGCAACCGGATTGTGTCCGTTTTCTCTTTTTCTGTGGCGCCATCTATGTGGAGCACCACGAACTCTCACTCCGGGTGGGCGACCGGTGGCGACCGGCTAAACTGACGGAGATGGTTTCTCGTGGATTTTCAATGGAGGACTGTCGTGCTCTCAGTTTATCTTGCGCACTCTCCCATAAAGTTCTGTGCAAATCCCATTCCTATTTTTTTCTTCTCGCCGCAGCGCTTTCTGTCGCAAATCGGGGGTACCCGCAAGCAGACGAGTACACACTCCGGTCACGGCGCTGCGGTAGGCTTCTATGGGCCGTTTCCCCACCTGTCTATCTTACAACCTGGTCGGGACGTCCAACCTCTTCCCGCGCTCAACGGACTGCCGCTCGCTGTCTCCTCAAAACGCACTTAGCTTGCACCGTCGTCCAAGTAGTTTACGTACAGAGCCCACTGCCGTCCGGGGAAAGGAAAGGATGTGTTTCGCGGCCCGTGGCCGTATATGTCACACATTGCCGTCCCTTTCAAATGGGAAGACATGATGCGCTTTAAGACAAGGACGTAGGAAGAAGTGACACCACAGAGCGCTAACTTTCAACTGATTTAATTCGAGAGCCTCATCGTTGAAACACATGCGTCACAGTAACATATCTCATCCAATCCGTAGCCCCGCCACGCCCCGCAAGTACGCTAACTCCTTATCCGCCAAGTCAATTGACGCCACACTGACACAACACGTGCCGGAACTATTTATGGCATCGGCCTCCATAATTTCTCTAACAGTCTTATCGTTGTGCCTAGCGAGAACAGTAGAAGAAGCAAACAATGGTTTGCACCCGCAGTCATGGCAGTGACACGACAGATGGCCATCCCGAACCCCGTTCACTTTTTGATAGTGTTCCCTTAGCCGTACATTTAAACACCTGGCTGTCTGGCCGACATATATCTTGCCACAAGAAAGCGGAATCCTATACACGACCCCTTCCGTGCACGCGACAAACGGACTCCTGTGCTTGATTGGGCAGCCCGTCGGTGCCTTGCGGAATGGGTCTGTCATCTTGCACATCTTCGCGAGCTTTTCGGGTGCAGAGTAAACAACTTTTACGTTTACACGTTTTGCTATTTGTCCCAGACTGTGCGCTGTTCTGTGCATGTAAGGCACAATCGCAACCTTTTGTCTCGCTTGACCAGTCTCTGGGCGCGGGCTAACGTCCTTTCTAATTTTCTTAAGGACGCCTTCTGCTACAGATACTATCACAGCCTTTGGAAACCCGGCACGCTGCAAGCGCTCGTCTTGCTCAATCAGACTCAAGGACAGTGCATGATGGCAAGACCTTTTGAGGGCGTTCGTAAAACACAAATTAACTATTCCTCTTTTAACTAATTTCGAGTGGGATGAGTTATATGGTAACAACGGCTTGTTGGCCCTCGGGTGGTATGCCCAACACATGTGCTGATCAGAGAGGGTGAGTTTAATGACTAAAAATTGAATAACACTCTCTACTGGTACTTCATGCGTGACCTGAAGGGGGTCAAGGACACCACCAAAAACGGTCAAAAGACTTTCTACCATGGAGGGGGATAGGGGAGTATCATTGTCAAGTAAAATTAAAAAATCGTCAGCATATCTAAAAATCTTAGTAACGCTAAAAGCACTCAGGCGGTCACAAAGTACTCTGTCAAAGTGTGCTAAAAATACATCACTCAAAATGGGAGCTATGCACGAGCCGATACACACACCCCTTTTCTGAATAAAAATGTCGATCTTCCATTCAGCAAAAGTTGAGTTAAGATAAAAACCTAGCAGTTCTAGGAAGTCTTCTACTGACATGCCCGCTTCATTTTGAAAAGCGATCCTCCCGCGGTTGTCGATGCACTCTTCAACGCATCTAAGTAGTTTATCATGTGGCAGCGAGTAATACAAATCTTTTACGTCTACAGAGCAAGCTAAGAAGCCTTTGTTCGAGTTTTCCTTTAAAAATTCTACAACCTCATCCGAACTTCTGATCAAAAACGGATCGAAAAAGCCCTTGAGGCCATTTCTTCGGTTTTTAACAAACGTCAAGATGTGTCATTGAAAAAGCTAAAGACGGAGGGGAGGAATCTGTGCAAGAAGTTTAATCTTGGTCGTTTGGCTCAGAGCATTGACAACAGCAGGTGCTGTAGTCTGCAGATAATGTTCAGCGTCAAGACACATAAAGTGGAGTGTCCTTTGAGGGTGATTGTGTCAGAGCATGGAACGTGGCAGAAATCAATCGCTCTTTTCTTGCAAGAGAAGCTGAAGTTGCTTAAGATTGACGATCCGTTTTTGATCAGAAGTTCGGATGAGGTTGTAGAATTTTTAAAGGAAAACTCGAACAAAGGCTTCTTAGCTTGCTCTGTAGACGTAAAAGATTTGTATTACTCGCTGCCACATGATAAACTACTTAGATGCGTTGAAGAGTGCATCGACAACCGCGGGAGGATCGCTTTTCAAAATGAAGCGGGCATGTCAGTAGAAGACTTCCTAGAACTGCTAGGTTTTTATCTTAACTCAACTTTTGCTGAATGGAATAACGACATTTTTATTCAGAAAAGGGGTGTGTGTATCGGCTCGTGCATAGCTCCCATTTTTAGTGATGTATTTTTAGTACACTTTGACAGAGTACTTTGTGACCGCCTGAGTGCTTTTAGCGTTACTAAGGTTTTTAGATATGTTGACGATTTTTTAATTTTACTTGACAATGATACTCCCCTATCCCCCTCCATGGTGGAAAGTCTTTTGACCGTTTTTGGTGGTGTCCTTGACCCCCTTCAGGTCACGCATGAAGTGCCAGTAGAGAGTGTTATTCAATTTTTAGACATTAAACTCACCCTCTCTGATCAGCACATGTGTTGGGCATACCACCCGAGGGCCAACAAGCCGTTGTTACCATATAACTCATCCCACTCGAAATTAGTTAAAAGAGGAATAGTTAATTTGTGTTTTACGAACGCCCTCAAAAGGTCTTGCCATCATGCAATGTCCTTGAGTCTGATTGAGCAAGACGAGCGCTTGCAGCGTGCCGGGTTTCCAAAGGCTGTGATAGTATCTGTAGCAGAAGGCGTCCTTAAGAAAATTAGAAAGGACGTTAGCCCGCGCCCAGAGACTGGTCAAGCGAGACAAAAGGTTGCGATTGTGCCTTACATGCACAGAACAGCGCACAGTCTGGGAAAAATAGCAAAACGTGTAAACGTAAAAGTTGTTTACTCTGCACCCGAAAAGCTCGCGAAGATGTGCAAGATGACAGACCCATTCCGCAAGGCACCGACGGGCTGCCCAATCAAGCACAGGAGTCCGTTTGTCGCGTGCACGGAAGGGGTCGTGTATAGGATTCCGCTTTCTTGTGGCAAGATATATGTCGGCCAGACAGCCAGGTGTTTAAATGTACGGCTAAGCTAACACTATCAAAAAGTGAACGGGGTTCGGGATGGCCATCTGTCGTGTCACTGCCATGACTGCGGGTGCAAACCATTGTTTGCTTCTTCTACTGTTCTCGCTAGGCACAACGATAAGACTGTTAGAGAGATTATGGAGGCCGATGCCATAAATAGTTCCGGCACGTGTTGTGTCAGTGTGGCGTCAATTGACTTGGCGGATAAGGAGTTAGCGTACTTGCGGGGCGTGGCGGGGCTACGGATTGGATGAGATATGTTACTGTGACGCATGTGTTTCAACGATGAGGCTCTCGAATTAAATCAGTTGAAAGTTAGCGCTCTGTGGTGTCACTTCTTCCTACGTCCTTGTCTTAAAGCGCATCATGTCTTCTCAAGTACCATACCAACTAGCCCAACAATCAGCACTTGTCCTTCCAAATGGACCTTTTGTAGAAACATCGGTTCGAGAGTAAATGGATCTAATACCCTCTTTCTCTTCATTGTGGCCGAGCAGAGATGGAAGACTTGCTTTGTGTCGACTTCGGGGCAGAAGATAACACACGATGAAGACAAAGGCCGGTTTGGGGGAGCCGGATCTAGGTCAGAGCGGTCAAAAGGCAAACAGAAAGTAACTGACGTTTTGGGTGTGGGACGGGTCGGAGAGGCTTTGCGCGCGCCTGAAGCGCTCGGTCACATGCCAAAAACGAGAGGACAAAGCAGAGGAAATGGCCTCGTCCCAGCCCAAGCCGACCTTGGCGCGTGCGTTCGCAGCAAGGCCAGTTCGACCAGCTTTAGCCGACCCTGGTGTGTGCGCTCCCAGCAAGACCAGCTGACCAGCTTGACCAGCTTGACCAGCTTGACCACATTGGCTCCATGTAAGACCAGTTTGACCAGTTAGTACCAGACTGGCTCCCAGCTACACCAGATTGAATTTAAAACCAGAATCTAGTTAGACCATGCTGATTAACACTTAAACCAGACTGACCAGCCAGCTCAATTTCCAGCTTGCCCAGCTTAAACCAGCCTGATTGCTAGTTAAACCAGTTTAATTACCACATTGACCACTTTGACCAATTAATTACGAGCTTGACCAGTAAGATTTTCTTGCTGGAGTTTTCAGTAAGGCACGATTCCTGAAGACCTCGAGTAAACGAGCAGGACATTTTGAAGTGATAGAGACCCGACACTTATTAAAAATACTACGCTAGCTCAACTGGTTTTAAATAATCTGAACAACAAAACAGTGGAAAGTATGTAGAGAAACACGATGAGCTCGAGGAATTTAAGTATTTTTTTCAGACTGAAACATTAAGTAAGACCGAACATAGCATTGTGACACAAGAACAAAATGGTTTTCTCTATTTGCAAACCTAAGAAGTACATGTTACTGGACTACCCAACTGACTGTAGCGGTTACTCTTCTATTGAAAATCAACAAAATAAAACAATTTAAAATAAAATAGATGTGTGATGTTTCAAACCACCGCTTCCGATTTCTTATTAAAATTTGCGATTGAAAACCAAACACCATGCACAACTTGTGTGTGCCGATGCTTTGTCATCATAGTTTTAACGACACTTCAATTGTACTTTACCCATGAAGCCAGGAGTCCGCAAAAAGCCATTGTTGCCATTCTGAAGCCAAGTATTTCAACAAGGTATCCAGCAAAAGGAGGTGTTATCATACCTCTGTTGGTTGCAAATGAAAAAAAATGTTGCGAAAAACATTAGCTTTCTGTGAATAATTCAACTAAAATCGACAGTCGCAATCGCAGACTCTGCGAAATGGTTTAAATTATAATTCCAAAGCTTTTGCACCAGTTTTAAAGTAATGACCATTCGTAGTATAAAACGAAACTTCGAAACAGTGAAACATTCCAAGGTTTAGTTAAAGTGGTAATTAAACAATTATTTCTCTCTTTGAAAACCAGGAGCAAGAACCAACATTTGCTTACACTATTTGATTTAAGAAAACGAATGCATTGATGACTTTTAAGCTCAATTTTCCTCCCGAAACTTAAAAGGTTCTTATATTTAGCTGGACGGCTTGGTCATTTAACCATAAAACACACAAGGAAATTTATGTTATTTAGTGATGAACCACTTGCTCATTCAGGCTTGTCAAACACTAAACACATAGATGTCTTACGCGTCAAGCGTTAGACAGAAGGGGAAAAAAATGCTGCCAATGCCCAAATTATGTTTCGCTGTTTTATTCGTTGTGTTTGCCTCTTTATAAAAATAAATGTTCCAAAGCATTATTCAGTTGTTTGCAAGAGATGTTCCAAAACTATATTGGTTTAGCTTTAGAATTTAGTCACAATAGCTTCAAAATATATCTGTGACTACGTTCCGTGACTACATTGGTTTAATGAAATATAAATCACTATTTAGAAAAATACGTTACATATGAATTATAAATAATGAGATGGAAAAAGAATACTCGTGTTAACATTATGATTGCGGTTTGCAAAAAGGAGACAATGCAGCTAACATTCGTATTGCGTTCACCCGTGATTGGAAATATTTGGAGCTCACCCAAACACTAGAAACGTGAACACACTGCTGGACACAAAACTTTTGGTCTGGATGGTTTCAGAAAATCCACGAAACCTGGAAATAGTGGTGCGCCACATACCAACAAAACAAAACAGCAGCAAATATATTTGTGTGCATTACAATCACAGTTATATGTCAGGGTATGCAAACGTTGCCTGAGCACTATGAGAGATTTATATTAAAAAAAAATCAACAGAGGCGTACATTAGGCTTCTAGGGGCGTGGATCGAGCAAGTGGCTAACTGAATGCGTTGCCAGTATTTATATTATACTTGGTTTGACCTTAAGTCCAGACGCAGCCGACGCTGCTAGCCGATGGGACCAATCAAACAGCATCAAATGCGCACCATCATGGCGTTTCTAAGGTTTCTGTGCATGTTCTATTATCGCTGAACCCATTATAAACACGGCGTCAATATCACCAACCCATGTATGTATCGCAAAAAAACGCTTCGAAACTTTTTGACGCACGCAAAACACAGCTCCAGTATGAAACGGCACGAAGATTTTACCTGACCTTTCGCTACTTTGAGAACCTTCCGTGGAGAAGCAGGCAAATAATTTGCAGCCTTACAACCATTGTCACATATAAGACACTCCGAAACTACAGTTAGACGTACAGCGCACTGACGTCGAACTGACGCATCCCAAACTTTTACGAGGGGTTGGATAACGATTTGATATAACTAATAAACAGCTAAAGTACGTATTAGACTACAAAAAACAAAACAAAAAAACACTGAGTTGTGCAGTAGGGCCAAGAAAACCATGACTACCTTTAAGGCGAAAGCCTTGCTTGTCCCATACGCGAAAAAAAACGGCGGCGTTGTGCCCAAAATATGGTAACACCAATACGCCATCAAGCACGCGCCTCAGAAATAAAACACGAAGAAAAGCACAGCAACGCAGATGCTTCGTCACGAAAGCCTGCGGGGTCGCTCAAGGTCAAAGCTGACGCGCCTCAGAAATAAAACAGAACGAAAAGCACTGTAATACAAATGCTTCGTTATGGAAGCCGTCGTCAAGCCGCGGGTTTCGCCGCGCATGCGCAGTGGGGGAGCGTGATGTCACCGGCAGAGCGCCATGTATAAAAGGAAGACGTTGCGCGCTGCTTGTAGGAATGCGCTGTGTGTAGGGATGATTTCGCAATCCTACAAAAACAAAGTCTTAAATATCTCTGCCGATTTTTTTTTTCTTTTTTGCTGTTGGTTATACGTACATTAGTTATTTCAATAAGTTGTACAACTCGGCTATCAAGCCTCTCGTGAAAGTTGGTACCGTCGGCTTAACGTCGGTGCGCTGTACGTCGAACTGAAGGTTTTGGGGTGTATTATATGCGACGAGGGGTGTAAGAATAAACATTTTTTTTCTTAGACTGAAGGTTTCGCTGCCTAACGCACGAGCTATGTATCTGACAGCATTGATAGGAAAGGATCTTCAAGGATGATTGCTGTGTTTTACCATTAATGCGGGACTGCGTGTTCGTCTGCTTCTTTTCTACTTCGTCTGCAGGGGCTGTGGAAATGTCAGAGCGCCAAGCTCTGATTGAAAGATGGTGTTTAGACCTCAAGGCATCCTGCTTTGAGGTCTACTTACTGTCGTTCAATCAGGGCCAATCACAGCTTGGTGTTCTGACGTCACCACAACCCCTTCAAAAGAAGCAGACGAACTTAATGTCCGCATAGCATGTGATTTTATATCCTTCTCGTGGCTTCTACACCTTCAGAAGTTAATGAATATTTATTGTGCAGCGATGCAATCCGAAAACATATTGTGAGTCTTTCAATCAGTTCAGGCAATTAAAAGGGCAATCCGATTCGTGCTACGATTCTCGCGCGGTCTGTTTGGAATAGAGGCGTCCACTACATTTACCAGTGGGGCTGTGTGGTTAGTGGAGAATAACAGCGGTCACACTTCTCATTTCTCGAACTGTATAAAGCAAGACCAGAGTTGATCGCGCAAAAATATTGAAGCAATTACTTCTAGTTAGGGATTGGTATTTCAGACTGCTTATCATATATATCGAAGAAAGATATTACCAAGAGGGAGGAACGGAGATAGAGAGAGAGAAAGAAGGCTTTCGAAAGAAAAAAAAGATATTGATGTGGCAGCCATAGCCAGTGTCCACGCGGTCATGTGTGGACTCTAAAATAGATGTGACTGATGCATATAATAAATTCTTAAATATTTTTAAAGCACTTTATGCCCTACATTTTCTGTTTAAAACTGGTAACCACGAACCAAAAAATAAGAAAACCTTGGGTAACCCCAGCAGACATAAAAATGACTGAGGAAAAAAACTCGCTTATATAAAACATTTTTAAGGAAGATTGATAAAAAAACTGTCATTTTAAAAAAAAAAATCTTAGGAACGAATTGACATCTGAGCTTAGAAAAGCAAAATCATCATATTACAAGCAAAAGTTTAATGAGACTACAAAACAACGCCCTGGCGTCGTGTGGAAAATTATTAATGAAGTTTTAAATCGTAGTCAGGTTTTCCACTCTATTGGCGAATTAACTATAGACTGTCGACATGTCAGGTGCACGTTTGGCGGAACATTTTAATGCTAACTATTCCAACGCATAGCCCAATGCACAGGCCAATGGAAATAATGAAAATGTCATCTCTTTTGTAAAACATACTGATACGTTTTTTCTCAATCCAACTGACGAAGTAGAGGTGTTTAACATCTTTCTAGGACTAAAAAACAGCGAAAGTATTGACACTGATAAATTAAAAATAAAGCCAGTTAAATTTGTAATGGATATAATTGCCCCACTCTTAGCACACATATACAACTTATCAATATCATGTGGTCAGTTTCCCGCAAACATGAAGTTGGCTAAAGTCACTGTTGTACATAAAGGAGGTGATAAGCATGTTATCAATACCTATAGGCCAATATCTGTGTTACCTGTTTTCTATAAGGTACTCGAAAAGATTATTCCTACGCGCCTCGATCTCTATTCTTTGTAAACAATCTATATTAACAGACTATCAGTTAGGCTTTCGCAAAGAGAAATCCACGGAAGCTGCCCTGTTATATCAAAAGGAAATTATATTACAAAACATAGAAAAGAGGTTGATTACTCTAGGTGTGTTCATCGATTTCAGTAAAGCGTTTGATGTCCTAAATCACACAGTACTACTTATGAAACTCAGTCGATATGGTATCCGCGGTGTACCACTGTCCTTACTTCACTCATGTCTAACAAATAGAAAACAGTATTGACGGTTTTTTCTCTTCTTTCCAAAGTGTTCTTTGTGGTGTATCGCAGGGAAACATACTTGGACCTTTCCTATTTAACGTCTACATCAATGACCTAGAAAACATTGATAACCAAGTGCAGTTCGTTATTTATGCGGACAATACGAGTATGTTTTTTCTCTGTGGCCGATACTGATACACTGTTGTGCCAAGCCAATTCTACTCTTACCAATTTTCATTGTAGTCTGATACCTAACGGCCTTAAGGTAAATACAATGAAGACTAAAGCAATCTTATTCAGATCGAAAAATAGACACATTTCAATAAATTAACACTCATTCACAAGGTACTTCATCAATCGAAATAGACAGTCAGCGTAAATCTTCAGGCGTAGTTTTTTTTTTCAGGAGAATATGACGTGAGATTGCCATGTAAATTATTTGATAGCTAAGCTCTCCCAGGTCCTTGGTATTGGTTCTCGTTAGCGCAATATATTTTACCACTCAACATTAAACTTAAAATTTATTATGCATTATTATCATCTTATATGGGTACTACAAGAAAAACAAACCTTATGAACATACTATTGCAATAAAACAAAATCATTCGATATATTGCTGATGTTTCCTACACAAACCACACAGAACCTTTATTTTTAAAATATAAAACAATTCCTGTTGAACGCATGTATGAGTATCGTTTGCTTTGTTCCACTCGTTTCTCATACACACTATTCATTGATTTGTTATTCACTATTTCTGAGCTCGTAAGGTATAGCAGTGATGTCAACATACGCCGCAGAGAAGCATGGGTCCTCCCTTGTTCCCGCACAAGCTACAACTTACGAACTTTAAAATATAATGCACCACTTGTTTTAATTAAGGGCCTCGCAAACAACATAAACATATACAGGATTAGCAATCGAGACTTGACCTCTTATATCTTCGGTGCTTCCTAACTTAGTGTTATAATTTTTACAATATTCTGATTTTTAGAGCGCAGCTCTTAGGCGCCCGTTTCCGGCTTGAGCGGCGACGCCGTCGCCGTCGGCGTAACCGCGCGGTGCATGATGGGTAAATTTCCCCGCTAAATTTAGCGGAAAAATTTTCCCCGCTAAATCTAGCGAAAAATTTTCCCCGCTAAATTTAGCGGAAAATTTTCCCGGCTAAATCTAGCGGAAAATTTTCCCCGCCAAATTTAGCGGAAAATTTTCCACTCTAAATCTAGAGGAAAATTTTCCCCGCTAAATTTAGCGGAAAATTTTCTCCGGCCCCACCCCTCGAGGTCACGTGACCCCCCCCCCCCCCCCCCCCGTGCCTTCCCCTCCTCCTCAAGAGCTGCGCTCTAATTCGGCGTTACAGGGAGTTGTAAACGGCTTTCATTTTTTAATTTATTTTTTGTTTCACAAAATGTTACGCTAGTAGAGCGTTCCACCATCAAGCTGATTCCAATGTAATAACGGTCCCAGACCCAGTCAAGCTGTATCAACAGCTTTTTGTCTGCGACTCCTTCCAGTGTTTCAGGGAAATAAAGCTTTAATTTTATTTTATTTGATATTTAAGGGTGGTGAGGGAGGGGGTTGGAGAGGACTGCTGATAGAAGAAGAACAATAAGAAAATCCATATCTCTGGGACAAAGTCAAACAAAAAAAAAATTGAAGTGTTTACAGATCACATGCATTGAAAGCCGAGGTCACTTATATCTGCAAGGTACAGTAAAAAAGCAAATAAGCATACCTAACAACCTTGAGTGCGTGAGAGTAGGAACATGTGAACATGGCAGCCGAGGACAACCCCGTGAATACTTGTGACAGGTACACCATCCAGAGGGAACTGTTACAAGAAAACGGACTTTTGTACACCACCACTTTTTGTGCCGCAGCACATAGTGTGTAGGCCAGATACATCTCTTTGTCGTTTAGTGAATCACAAAGAAATGAATCATGCGATTTTATAATCGAATTTACCAAGAAGGGTGTCATTAAGTGTTGCAAATGTTTTGTGAAAACATCGAAAGAAAAGTTTGCGCCAGTAGAGACTTGCAAATAAATGCCTGAGGTTTGAGACCGAGGACTAGTAAAACGTTTTTTAATCTCAAAATGAAGACAATGGCTGTGGTATATTAGAACGTCTGATTAACAAATAAAAACATGAGAGGGAGGAGGGAGTATGTTGATGACTTAGATTTGGCTGCCCACTTTTTCCCGAAGGAATAAGCAAATGACCTACAAGAATGTTTTATATGCTTTGAAATAGAACGGCATACTTTCATTGGACACATGAAAAACTAGGTTTCTGGGCATCCTGGCGGCACCCCATTCCAGTTGCCCGACTATGGGGCACAGGGGGCGAACGTTCCCGCTTGGCGGGGGAGTCAAGCCGGCCACGCGCACATCGCTCGCGCCAGCTTGATAAGGCGGATCAAGGCGGGGCGCAGGCAGTCGCTGGCTGTACTCAAGCGTCGCCGGTGCTCGTTGTTTTTTTGTTAGTATTCTTCATTCTCTTGTACATGTCCAATTAAATGCAGTTTCTTGTTGAAACCGTTGGCTCCGTGTTATTCCTCAGGGTCGGGTATGCAGCAAGGCAAACCGACCACAAGTTTTAACGGCATTTATACAAATTGATCTTGGCATCATTTTGCTGGACATTGTAAATAGGGTTTCGTGCCTATGGTAATTAAGGATTAACCTATACTTAACTTTCGAACCAGTTTCATTCAATTAATAAAAGGAACGGAAACCCCTGCTTGGAGCTGTCCTTGAGTCACAAAATCAATGCTTTACCGCAAAATTGTTTTCATCTGCAGCTTTATTTTGTGCTGATGCGGAACACTGGCAACACTGAATTGTCCGTGAGCCGTTTTTTTTTGGGGGGAATACCGCCCAATGTCTCATTTCTGTGTATTATAGCTAGCGGAATCTTTTCCGAGTATTAAGGTTATGTCCATGTTGCTTGAAGATTGGCGAAATCCTGCCCCGTCCTGTTTTTTTAACGTAAGCACCGATATATACCGATTTTTGTCCAAAGCCCAAATTCACACCGAAAAGGACCGAATCACAGGAGAAAATTAAACCCCGAAAATACATCCCCTATTTCGAAGAAAACTAAACGACGGAAGCAAGGGACCCTAATTAATAATTATAACCAAGACAGACAACGTCGCACAAATTTTATAAATAAGAACTTGGTTTGTTATACTGAGCAGATTAAATGATAGCATATAACGGTTCAATCAACAACTCTTACCAACAAAATAGCAACCACCTAGAAATGGGAAAGGTGTTCATTCATATTTACCCCTCGCATCCCATAAACGGAGCGGGTCCCCACAAGATGTAGGCAAGAGCAGCAAGAACGTGCCCCGCGAAAGAACAAAATATTTCAGCCTGAAATGAAAACGCTTTAGAGCATTCAAGTATACACTCAATGATTAGTGAGTAAATAAGTTACTGCAGAATGGTCTACGTGACCTGTAGCGAAAGAAACTTTTGCACCAGAAGGCAAAACTGCCGGATACGTTAAACATTATTTCGGCAATGAAGATTGACCAAATCAATCAACTTAGCATACACGTGGCTCATGAGCATACGTATATATCATATGCTACGCATATATAGTCGCCCACAGACAGCTGTAATCCTTCGGCGTTTCTGGCGATGTCCTGAAACGTTTTCATAGAAACTGTATCTGAATTTTTGCTGAAGAGTTAGATACATAATAACTCACTGTCGGCTGGAACCCTTGTAAGTTCTTGAGAATGATGCGTTCATATCGGGGAAACCTTGATAAAAAGTTGTGCTTCATTGTCTCATTACATTTTATGACACCAGTACGTCAACCTGAGGTCAAAGTGGTAGGGTTATATTTATTAAAATGGGCTGAAGTACATACTTCAATGTACGTTTTGTTAATTAAAGACTGTTCAGGAAAAGCAAAGTGTCGATACCTATGTTTTAGGTAGTACCCCGTAGCACTCATGCATTTGTATCAATTAGTATGTTAGGTCCGGTCAATAAAATTATTATTACGTTCTGAGACAATGATGTCAACTTCATTTGCTTGTTCTTTATTACTGATTTCCTTGCTGCGTTTTCAACAAGGGGAGAGGTTGACTTCAGCAAAAACGAGGGAGCACTTGTGGCCGAGTGTGTTAGCTCACCGCAGCTTGAAGCAAGCTGCAGAACCCAGGGCTCCTGCGTTCAATCCCCACTTCTCCCCGTTTCGATCTGGATAAGCATCGTACCGGCGTGCGGTCGTGTATCACTGATCCGTGATGCGCGTTAAAGACCCCAGGCTAGCGGTAGAACTGGACTGGCTAAATGTCTAATTTACAGGGTAAACCATTTTCGCCATATCTGAAAATCATATCGACCTTACGCTGTATAAATAGGGACGTCATTTTTTTTTTAAATAAACGTAGTATGTAACATTTTGTTTAATAAGGCAATATTTACTTTCCAAATTGTTTTTAATAAATTTGACAAGAGACATTTACGCATAATAAATACACTTTCTTGGCGAGGCCGTAGGCTAATTTATAGACGTTGTCAGAGAATGCTGAAGTAGAAAGTGTCTTACGGGATACGTGCTTTTCTCTAGAACCATGCAGGAACAAATATGCAATACCTCGTAATGACAGAAGACACCAGAAAGAAGAGCACCGACAGCGCAGCTTGCATACTGGACCGTGAATATGCGTCCTAAATCGGTATTACTCAGCCTGAACTGAAATATTTGGGGAGAAAGAGCATTGTATTATTAGTGCCAAGAAATAAAGGTAAAGCACTCATTAAAAAAAAAAAAAAAACTTCACTCTTAGGCTTTGTTAAAGCCTAAGAGTGGAGTTTTGCATATTGCATTGCGACGTACGCGCAACCAATATCAATGATATTGTGCTATTCAGATGAGATAGGTCTCATTAATAGTGGCCACGTGGTCTCATTGGTAAAACAAACGTCCGCTCCTGCTGCCATTTAATTGGCTTGATAGTTCGCACGCTAATCAAATTGGCCATAGCAATGATTGGATTTCCGAGTGCATTGTGATACAATATAAGCACAGGGTCCTCGGAAAGTGCTTAAAAGCAGGTAGCTCTTACACGCTGAAATACCATTGGGAAAAATAAGAAAAAAAAATGTTAGCACACCTATTGGCCGGAAAAAAAAAAGAATGGTCTATCATTTTGTGTCCAAATATTTTCCCGGGGCAATGTCAATCTACCCCAACCCGGACCTCAAGTTTTCTAAAATATTTTTGTCGTTGTTAATCCTCTTCTACATTTTTTTTAACAAAGCCGGCGATCAGCTTCTTGCCACCGTTTTCTTTACCTTAATCCACACTTTATAGACTCCATGCGACTCTTGCAGCTAGGTAATCTTATCGGTAATACAAAACAGAATCTTACGGTGAAAAATTGAGTTTTTTTTCTTGTTATCTTTTTTAATATAGAAAATAATTAGAAGATTAAATTTTTATTAGAAACATTCCCCCCCCCCCCCCCCCCCAAAAAAAATATGTATCGCGAACGAGTAACACGCGATATATTGCGGACTTAGGTCTAGCCAAACTTTTTGGTAGCGTTCAGCCGCTAAATTTAGTGAAGAAATAGAACAGGTGTATAATAAAATGTAGTCAAGAATCCCCTTGAAATGAAAATCTTAGAAAGCGTATAAATAAAAATTAAGTGCCGCTCAAAACAAGCTGTGTTTTCTGACTTCGTCGCAAACACTATGACACTTTTTTTTTTGCGAAATGTTTTAGTTAAAGAGAAACTATAAGAAAGCAACTCCCTCTCAAAACTTTGAACGAAGAAACTACAACAAGCTCGAGTGGTTTAAAAATTATACCCATAATCATTCTTTACAACACAATTGTATCTCATTTTGAGTTTAGGGTGGATACAGCTTATCGGCCCTATAACCGTGGCAGTTACTTTGAGGTTTTAGTTCTTTGTTTTCTATCCCGTACTCTCTTAAAAATGCCTGCGCGTCCACTTACCCGCAAAACACTCGAAGAGCCAATCTCTGCGATCTACAAAATCAGCTGAGCGAATGATGAGGCGGAACATCTGTTTAGACCTAAAAATTAAATCTGCGCTGTAGCATTACGCAATGCAAACATGACGTTTTGCATTGCGTAATGCTACAGCGCAGACTTCGTTTTTAGTTCTAAATGGATGTTGCACCTCATCATTCGCCGAGCTGATTTCGTAGATCGCAGACATTGGCTCTTTGAGTGTTTTGCGGGTAAGTAGAGGCACAGGAATTTTTTAGAGTGTATCTTCTCAGGCTGCATGACTTCAATTATGCCCGTCTTTCGATTCGCCGAGAGCAACTTTCAGTATTAATGATGCATCATGAAAAATGTTTTTTTTTTCTTTTCTTAGTTTTTTCAAATAAGGCGCACTCAATAGCCCTGGTAGGGAAGAACAGGCGCTAACCGTCCTCGGAACATATAGCGTAGGTGTGCTAATTAAATGCTTTTTTTCATCAGGACTCATCGAAAGAAACCATGTTTGTTATCTCTCTTTTCATTCAAAACAAATTCGGGTACACCCAAAACTCAATCGGTAGAAATTTGCTTAATCAGTTGCACGAATAGGAAAATCGATTGGTATTATGCCCTGAGAGGGGGAGTGCTCGGTGTAAAATCGGATTAATGTCTTTACGCCATACAAATTTCACCGCCATTACACCATACTAATAATGATCACTCACGTCTTATTAAGTGAACTGCTAAGGGAAAGAACGAAGACTGGCGCTTTAAATGAATAGTGCTGAAGTATAACTCAGAAAATTATGATCAAATATGTTCATGTGTCCAATCACACAAAACAGTACCCTGAGCTTCACGTCAAACTAAAAAGTTGGCCTGCAAAAAAAGAAAATTAAAAATGCAACATACCCAATGTTTTAAAACAAGACAGTCTCCCACAAAAGAAAAGAAAATAGATAGTTATTGGTGCGCAGTGACAAAATGAATCTACCTTTTCCAGGCTTGGCTCTAGGGTGGTGTCATTAAATCCAAGAGTCATCCAGGACATCATAATCGACACCATGCCAACGATAAACACAGGAGCTTTAAAAAGAACCCAGTGGTTTGGGTTGCTGTTTTCCTGTATGGACTTCACCTTTGGAACGTCTACAGTTAGAAAAGGTAGAATATAAAATGTAAAGTGTAGAACTAAGATGTAGAATTGGTCTGCCTATCGATCTCGCTCAGGAAAATAAGCAATCGGGCATTGCGTTTTGTGGGACATCTCGGAGAAAAAAGGGGCAAAAGGCAGCCTTCTTAAAGACCCTATACCCATGGCATAATAGATATATTGCTAAGGTACACAACTATACAGGAGAATGGAGGGATTGATGTTTCACGTGCCGCACGTGCTTGCCTCAGCACTAGTGACTTTTTTAAAGCAAATGCCTTAAATAATTTTCATCTTGCACACTCGTTCGTCAACGCAATATTTTAGTTATCTACTTCGAATATTTTATACAGGGAAGGCGTGGGTGTGTGGAGCATGGCACACTAATCCCTGCATTCTTGCTTGGGTAATTTAGCAATTGGTCTATTAGGAATCACCTGCACCTGATGTTCGGAAATGTAACACAGTCCCCTCACTGATAAGTCCTTGAGAGTATACTGCACCGTGATTGACTTGGGATACCAAACATTGGACTTTGAAATTCTTTATACCCCGTCAAACGAGCACATTAAATACCTCTAGAAAGAATCCCTACAAAGAACTGGCGAAGTAGTGCTCGCCAATACGCGCGAGATTGCGAGTTGATTTGCCGATTCTTTAAAGGAGTTCGTTCTGAAGGCCTTTAACGTGCCCGTCTGACAAGAGTTTTAGTCATTGAGGAAGCTGATCAGAGTCACGTCCCATATAGGAAATCAGAATATCTGGCGAAAGTGCGTCGATTGAATTTGACAGTTAAACTGCCTGTGGGTAGGAGCAGAACATGCCGCATGGCCTGCCACTTACGGAACGCAATAAAAGAAGAACATTGATTGGCGCTCCGAGTGCATAGTGGGGCGGCATACATGGAGGAGAATCTTGAAGCACGCTGTTTTAATCGTAATGGCATGCGCGTCTTCCTATTCGCTGGTTCAGTTCCGTAACTTACGATGTATCACTCCCTTGCTGCACGAGAGCTTTACTGTGTCGAACATCTGTGGTCAAACATGGTTAAAATTGCGCACAAACAGAAAGGAACAGTAAAGAGGGAAGAGAGAAGAGACAAGCGCAAACTCACAACTCGATGTATTGAAGAAGATAAAAGAGCAGCCCGCGGTATCAGCTCGAGCCGAGGCCACACTCGCACGGGGGCACCCGAGCACGCGGAGGACACACACCATCAACCACACTCAAACGATTGTAAAAAGGCAATTTCCTTGTCAGTTAAAGCCACAGAAGGATGGCTGACACAACGCTCGCCTAGGCGGAGTATACTGAAAGCTTCAAAAATTTCCCTAGTATGTTTTTCGTGGAATCTGCCAATTATCCAGGTTTTTTGTAAAGAAGGTGTACACTTACACGCTTCACAATGCAGAGGTAGGTGACCCCCCACCGTGGAATTTAGAGAAAGATTGTGCTCCCTTAACCGGTCATTAATACACCGTCCTGTCTGTCCTACGTAGGACGTACCACAAGAAAGGGAACGTAGGACAGACAGGACGGTGTATTAATGACCGGTTAAGGGAGCACAATCTTTCTCTAAATTCCACGGTGGGGGGTCACTTATGTCTGCATTGTCAAGCGTGTAAGTGTACACCTTCTTTACAAAAAACCTCGATAATTGACAGATTCCACGAAAAGCATACTAGGAAAATTTTTGAAGCTTTCAGTATACTCGGCCTAGGCGAGCGTTGTGTCAGCCATCCTTCTGTGGCTTTAACTGACAAGGAAATTGCCTTTTTACAATCGTTTGAATGTGGTTGATGGTGTGTGTCCTCCGCGTGCTCGGGTGTCCCCGTGCGAGTGTGGCCTCGGCTCGAGCTGATACCGCGGGCTGTTCTTTTTTCTTCTTCAATACATCGAGTTATGAGTTTGCGCTTGTCTCTTCTCTCTTCCCTCTTTACTGTTCCTTTCTGTTTGTGCGCAATTTTAACCATGTTCAATCATTACCAACTCGCCCAACTAACCACTTTACTACAGTTTATATCTGTGATCATGCGTTAATTTATTCTATATATACACGGACGTTTGTATTTGGTCGAGAGGGTGTATTTTTCAATCGTTTGAGAAATATAAGAGTTTAACTTAGCCCCCAAAACTCGGAAGCATGAAATAGTCGATTACGTTCCTGTAACCTCACCAATTAACTCAGCAAAGCTGCGTAGGTATTAATAACATTCAATCTATATTTTGACGTGTCCAGAAACAGCTCAAGGCCTACTGTGAGGCGCACAACGAGTATAACACGACTTAAAAAAGAACTGATGTGCATAGTGGGGCGGCATACATGTAGGAGAATCTTGAAGCACGCTGTTTTAATCGTAATGGCATGCGCGTCTTCCTATTCGCTGGTTCAGTTCCGTAACTTACGATGTATCACTCCCTTGCTGCACGAGAGCTTTACTGTGTCGAACATCTGTGGTAAAACATGGTTAAAATTGCGCACGAACAGAAAGGAACAGTAAAGAGGGAAGAGAGAAGAGACAAGCGCAAACTCACAACTCGATGTATTGAAGAAGAAAAAAGAACAGCCCGCGGTATCAGCTCGAGCCGAGGCCACACTCGCACGGGGGCACCCGAGCACGCGGAGGACACACACCATCAACCACACTCAAACGATTGTAAAAAGGCAATTTCCTTGTCAGTTAAAGCCACAGAAGGATGGCTGACACAACGCTCGCCTAGGCGGAGTATACTGAAAGCTTCAAAAATTTCCCTAGTATGTTTTTCGTGGAATCTGCCAATTATCGAGGCAATAAAATAATCGAAGCTATACTCCGTTCAAACCTAAGCTGAGAATGCGGTAGAAGCTACGTCATCGTTGGAGCAGTCGTACGCCTCTCTCTCTCTCTCCACGTCATCACGCTCCTGGCCATACCGACGCGCAGAGAGCCTGGTCGAGTGATCAGAGAGAAGCGGCTGATTGGTCCGGCGGGCACGTACCTCCATCCCACCGTATTCTCAGCTTAAGAGTGAACGGAGTACAGTAAGTATACAAAGGAAATTGTTTTAGAGCGCAACTCTTAGGCGCCCGTTTCCGGCTTGAGCGGCGTCGGCGTCGGCGTCGGCGTAACCGCGCGATGCATTATGGGTAAATTTCCACGCTAAATTTAGCAGAAAATTTACCCCGCTAAACTTAGCGGAAAAATTTCCCCGCTAAATCTAGAGGAAAAACTTCATGCTAGATTTTGTGGAAAAATTTCCCCGCTAAATATAAAGGAAAAATTCCGCGCTAAATCTAGCGGAAAACTTTCCCCACTAAATTGAGCGGAAAAGTTTCTCCTAAATGGGAGGCGAGAGGAAGAGGAGGCGGGCATAGCCTCCTCTCCGTACCTTCCCCTCATCCTCCTCAAGAGCTGCACTCTAATTCGGCGTTACAGGCTTTCATTTTTTTTTTTTCGTTAACCGAGATTGAATTTTAAGGTTTGAGGCAGGCGTTAAAAATTATATGATGTGTGTTTACTAACGTTTGCTGCTCTATCAACACAAACTTGGAGATCACGCGAAACACTAACGCGTTTGATGACGGTGCTCTCTCTAAATCGCAGCTTAACGCATGTGGCTCTCGCTTTCTGCACAAACGTAATGTGCTTGTTTTGAATTCTATAGGCATAAGGTCATTACTGGAACGCCACTTTGTCATTTTAAACACTCCAGTCTGAAGAAGTGCAGATTCAAATTGATATTTTCCTAGCAGCGACAAAATTGCACATCCAGGATGCTCATCGTTTTTGCGCTTTGTAGAGCGCAGCTCTTAGGCACCCTTTCCCGGCTTGAGCGGCGTCGGCGTCGCCGTCGGCTTCGCCATCGCCGTTGGCGTTGGCGTAACCGCGCGGTGCATGATGGGTAATTTTCCCCGCTAAATTTAGCGGAAAAATTTTCCCCCCTTAAACTTAGCGGAAACATTTTCCCGCTAAATTTAGTGGAAAACTTTCCCCCACTAAATTTAGCGGAAAAAAGTCCCGCTAATTTTAGTGGGGGGAAGTTTTCCGCTAAATTTAGCAGGGAAAATGTTTCCGCTAAATTTAGCGGGGAAAATTTTCCGCTAAATTTAGCGGGGAAATTTACCCCGCTAAATCTATCGGGAAAACTTTCCCGCTAAATCTAGCGGAAAAATTTCCCCGCTGAATCTAGCAAAATATTTTCCCCCGTTAAATTTAGCGGAAAAATTTCCCCACTATATTTGGCGGAAAAAATTCCGCGCTAAATTAAGCGGAAAAATTTCCCAGCTAAATCTAGCGGAAAATTTTTCCCGCTAAATCTAGCGGAAAAAATTTCCCGTTAAATTTAGCGCGGGATTTTTATCGCTAAATTGAGCGAAAAGTTTTCCCCTAAATGGGGGCGAGCAGGAGAGGAGGAGGGGCATAGCCCCCTCTCCGTACCTTCCCCTCCTCCTCCTCAAGAGCTGCGCTCTAATTCGGCGTTAAAGCGAATTGTAAACGGCTTTCATTTTTTTTTTTGCGTGATTAGTTCCTCCGGTAACAACAAACAAAAAAAAAAAAACGAGCGATAGTGCATTTCTGACGCTGCGTTGTCTTCACCGATCACAGCTTCGGCTGCGGTTGGACTTAAAAGTGAAGCTGTGTATACAGCCACTAGAAACTGAACGCAGACGCGACAATCACTCAAGCTGTAAGCACTCAACAAGTCCTTTTCTTTTGTGCTCACCGAAAGGTTTTCGGCTTACTGGCAAGCTTACCATTTTCTTGGTCAAGTCTCGGTCGAAGCATTGTCATAACCGGTGTTGACATCGCGAGAATAGCTCCAAAGACAAAATGAGGCAACGGATAAGCCCAAAACTGAAACAAGAAGATTAATTGATGGATTTGGGACATTTTACATTTGCTGTTATTTGGGAAAGTTATATATAACAGAACCACTACTCTTGCAAAATAACATTACTTCTGATTTCAGCTAGTGCGCTTACGTCAATCAAGATTCCTCCGAGAACGGCTCCTAGCATGCTTCCGGCTTGTCTCACAAATTCCATGCACGCCTGAGATGAGAAAAATATAGCCTGCATCAGTCTTCAGATGTGATTTTTTTGAGTATCATATTGCACGACAGACACTCCCGTATAGACTTACATTTGGAGCTTGACTAGATTTTGTAATGGAAACAGCAAATTTACTGCGGTAACAAGAACGTCGGAAGTGATTCTAATTTAGATTCAAATTCAAGGTAATATCTTTATTTTTACAGGAGTACATTGGAAGAGTCTCCCAGTCGAAAAGCTCCTAAAATCACTTTGACGGGACCATATATATACAAAACATTTTTACAAAAAACATACACCAAAACAATAAATTGCCTAAATGAAATCTGAGCGTAAATCTGCTTTTGAACTCAGAACTAAATTTCTCTCATTAAAAAAAAAGCAAAAAAAAAAAACCTTTATTTAGAATTGTATGGAGATATTTCAGAGCTGAAGCATGCCGGTACGTTGTTTTGTTAAAGAGCAATAACACCGTTCCTACCCATTGCAACAATGTCCCGCCTACATGCACAGACGTGCTTTCGCGGACCTGGGTAATTTATGTACTCATTCATTATTTAATTAACTAATGCATCTAGGTCTGTACGTATGAGTGCATTTATAAATGCTCTTACAAAGAGTGATTGGGATTAAGTAGGCAATATTTAAATATATTTTCAGAGCGAATCATTCGGTATTAAATAGTTTCAGCGACGGTGTCACCGTCCTGGCGGCCGGTCGCCGAAAAAGAATGAAGGGGATAGGTTTCCTGGGCGTTGGCTTTGTGTAAAGTGTATTGGCCGCGAACGTAGGCTTATAAACTTCGGCAGCAAGAATATTGCGCGGCTCTGGTGTTCCGGTACTAGAAGCAGAGGTGACACGATCTGCTACGACTAGCCACGACCGCCCACCGCAACGATGCAAGCGTCGAAGGAGCGCAACCAGTGTACTACGCAGTCAGTCGCCGTCACCCGACGCTGCTCGTTTGGCATTCAGGGCTTTCCGCCCCGGGTTCTTCGTTTGTCCTTAGAACCGAGTGTTATTTCCTGTGCTTGTGTGTGTGCTCAGTGGCTGGATAAGGGCCTCATAGAGCAGCTCTTGAGGCTCAAGAGCGACTCAAAGTTGACGGCGGAGGGACTTGCAGCAACGCTTTCGGTTGGTGGGTGTGACGACGACATGGATAAATGTTAAGATTGCTGCTAGCAAAGTGGGCCATAGTCGCTTTATGTTGACACGGTTTTTGGTTGTAAGTTCACCGTGCAAAGGCGAATCAATCGCGTTTCTAGTCCAATTTTGTTTTTGTTGTTTTTATCACGCACAATCGACTACAAAGCAAATGCTTCCGCACCAATCAAGGAGTGAATGTCTTCGGCCTTACATTGCGTAAGGTCCAATGAAAAGTCATATTTGTTCTGAGAGAAACCTTCCCTTTTGAGTGACCTCTTTTTTTATTGATCATTTCTCCCGTATCTAGGTGCTTTAATTAACAGGATGAATTAGGTTTCCTTCCCTTGTTAAGACATTTTGCTGCCACATTCGGCACCAATGCTTGGCACGATGTATGCCACTGGGGGTATTGTGAATTGGTTTACTTCCAAAGCTAAAAGTGTAACAGGTGGGACCATTCAGTTTGCTCAAAATGTGCTTATATGGGAATTTCGTTGCATAACAAGCGTTTTACGTTTTAAGGTTGATAAGAAACATGTCCATATTATGATACAAGTCTACAGCATAAGCTTTGCAGATTCAGAATGGGTGTGCTATGCGGAGGGCAAGTTCGTCTGCTTCTTGCGCAGGGGGTGCCGGTGACGTCAGAACGCCGAGCCCTGATTGGCTGATCGCGACCCCCCTATCTGAGCGTCGTCTGCTCCTTTGCAACGTCGTCTGCTCGCAACGTCGACTGCGTCTGTCTTACCTTTCCAGCGACTTTCGGAAGTGCAGAGGCCAGATTCACAAAACCATGTTACGCCGAAAGAGTGCGTAAGACAAAACGTGAGAATAAATTCGTATTCACGAAACGAAATTATCGTAAGTTTTGCTCAGGTTACGACGGAACCTTACGACGATCAACTCAGCATGGCCGACAGCGTCGCTAAGTTACTTGGTCGCGACGACCAACGGACGTTCATTTTTGTACGTGCTCTTCTCACGCGTCCCGACTACAAGCAGCAAGAAAAAAAGTAAAAAGTACTTGAAATAAACCACGACGAACCAGAACGCTGGATCCACAAACACCCGGGAAATGCTCCAACGGCCACGATTCCACCAACCCTGAGTAAGCGAGCTCGGCTGATAGGCCTAGCAGGCACAGCGGTGCTCCGACGGTCCTTGGCCAAGACCGTCTGCCCACGACCGGCTGGCGTGCTGAATGGAATATGCCCGCGCGACCCTTGTGAACCCTTCAATCTCTTCCTCTTGTCATCTCCTGGTTTTCCGAGGCAGCGGTGACTCCCGCCGGTGAAAAAGCGGTGAATCTCCAACAGACGCAGGAAAGGTAAAGCAGCCATCGCTTTGACTAGCAGACGTAAAGCAGACGACGTTAACTGCGCCAACCCGCCGACGCCGTTAAAGAGTGAGGAGTCTCGCCGCACACGAAAGGAGGGAAAAAGTATTTGGGAGGGAACTTGCGGACACGAACACGCTCACTCTCGGTTCTTAGCAAACAAACCTCGGCGCCTTGGGACACCTCGCCAGTGAGTCCTTTGACTTCTCTCCTTGATGCGCGTCTGCTAGTTGTTAGGCAAAAACAGCGTACCGCTCGAGTTCATTCGTCTGCCCTCTCTGAAAGGCGAAGTCGAGCTCGCTCGTAAAGACCTGCACTTCCGAAAATCGCAGGAAAGGTAAGACAGACGCAGACGACGAAGCAAAAGGAGCAGACGACGCTCAGATAGGGGGGTCGCGATCAGCCAATCAAGGCTCGGCGTTCTGACGTCACCGCTACCTCCTTTCTGATGCGCAGAAGACGAAAATGAGCCCACTTGCGAGGCGTATAGGCTACAGCCTCAAGGTTTTGATCGTGCAGAAAACAGACCATTAACTCGGAGGGTTTTGATCGTGCCCATTGGTAAGCTCTTGGCAAGTTATGTGATAACACTGCCTTTACCTGACCATGTGGCTTCAAGGGACATTGCATCTAGATGTGCTTAAATATATTTATTTCATGGTTCAGTTGACCCCCTTGCATCATTACAGGAGGCAGTCTAAAGCCACGACAACAGCAGTGAATATACAATGCAGAATAACAGGCACCAGTGTCCAGGCGTATAGTTCACAAAAACCAATTCGAGCCTAAAAGATTGTTTTTTGTTTAGATAGTTTGCATTTGGTGTATAATCCGCAGGGCCTGATTTCCGGACCCAGTGCATAGTCCGCCAAGCTGGTGCATTGTGTCTTCGTGCATTTATCCTGAGTGGCATTTTCTTCAGACGTTCTTCGGCGAATGCTGTTGAGCCTGAAGAACTGGTCTATGAGGCCCATATTCAGCCACTGAGCACACACACAAGCACAGGAAGTAACACTGGGTGCCAAGTACAAACGAAAAATCTGGGCGGAAAGCCCTGAATACCAAACGAGCAGGCGTCGGGTGACGGCGACTGACTGCGTAGTACACAGGTTGCGCTACTTCGACGCCTGCATCGCTGCGGTGGGTGGTCGTAGCTACTTGTAGCGAGATGATCATCACTTCAAGCAAAACCTACTGTGATGCTACAAATGAAGTGTTCAAGACAGTGGAAGGCAAGAAATCTTGCTATAGTCAAGATATGTGCGGAAGTGTTTGACGCGGGCTCTCACGCTGGTGCAGATGTCATTAAGAAAGGTACATATCAGCAATGTTTGCGCTTTGAGGCTTAAAATATGACGCATACGTCATCTCAACCTAAATTTATCGGTCTGCGGCTACAAACACTTTTGTTGACATTGCTTAGGTGATCTAACCATTCAGGCCTCGCATTAAACGGTATTGCAAAGTCTTCGGTTGTTCTAGTTAATTGTGCTGAAAGGCAGTTGGATGGAAAGTATGACAGCTACAGCATACAAGGGACGATCGAGGCCTTTATCCTGTGTTCTGTGTGCATGGACACTGGTGCCTGTTTTGGATGACGTAATGACAGTTGCAGCAGGTGAACGTCACTTCGGCATCCCGCTCTGCGACACCGACTCGGCTGCCTCGCTGAGAAAATGTCTTCGGAAGACTTGCCCTGCTTCATTCTCACCCGAGAACTTCTCGGAGGAAGAATGGAGCTTCAGGCCGGTCTACATGAAATCGAGGATGACCAACATAAAGGGGAATTACGATTTTCCCCTACAAATGGGTGAGCGTAGCAGAGTCGCCGGAAACCAGTGCGTCCGAGAATTCAGAGAAAGAGATCTTTATCATCTGCAACCTATACAAAGCAGCTTTGTGTCGCAATAAAAAGGTCGGAAAGTAAAGGGATAACCCCGGTGCAAATGCTGTGGTGGACTTCCCTGACCCTGCCACTCTGTCAGACTTGTCTAAGAGTTATATTTAACCTTCATATAACTAGATGCGTATCCACTCTGTAAACAACAGCATACATTTGACTAACAGAGACCTAAAATCCTTAAACCAATACTATATGCCATGTTTGTAATATTCAGTGTATGTGTTTGTGTATAAAAACCCATTTTCGCCCTAATAAAATACATTTTCAAAACGACATGTGTCTTCTGCTGATACATATATTCCGATTAAAATGCAGAGGCAGAAAGAAAATCAACTGTGTACATCTACCACTTCGCATAAGCACCTTTTGCCATTCATTTTTGAGCACACTCAAATATTAGCTTAAGTTGCTCTTGTTTTAGAAGCTTTCCCCTGTTTTGTAAAACGAAAAAAAAAGTTCAAAAAGCTTCACCTTTGTTCTCCTTTTGGCATTTAATACAGACTTTTGTTTGTCAGCAGATCACACACAGCATATATCACCGTGGCACATACAACTCGAACGACCGATGAGACTATTGCTATTACAATAGAGCTTCCCATGAGAGCCAAAAGGAGGCTTGCTGGAATGCACAAGCCCATCGAAATGAGATTGGCGCTTTTGGGGCTTGTTTACATTATGCGTAAAAACAGGACAGTCGACGACCCGCTGTTCGCAATATAACAAGAAGGATACCGATGTTTGGATACATAGAACGCAGGATAAAGAGATCGATCGTCCCTGGTATGCTGTAGCTGTCATACTTTCCGTGCGACCGCTTTTTAGCGCAATTAACCTGAACAAAAACGCAAGAGTTCGTAACACCGTCTAACACGAGGCCTGTATGGTTACATCATCTAAGCAATGTCAACAAAAATGTTTGTGACTGCAGACCGATTAGGCTTAGGTTTAGATAAAGTACGCGTCATTGTTTAAATGCGCAAACATTGCTGATATGTACCTTTCTTTGGACCCGCGTACCTTCAGTTCAACTTGATGACAGCTGCACCAGAGTGAGAGAGCCCACGTTGAACACTTGCACACATTTCTTGACTATTACAAGATTTTTTGCCTTCGACTGGCTTGAACACTTCATATGTAGCATCACGGAAGGTCTTGCTTGAAGTGATGATCATCTGGCACACGGCAACAAACAGGGAACGACACGCTTTGTCGAATTTATACGCTACCGGTTTCGACGGGCGTCACAAATCTAGCCCCCTCTTGTCCGCCATGTTGGATCGATCGGAGCGCCCCCTATATTGGCTGAAACTTCTCAATTTAGAGAACAAATGTTCCGAATGATACTCATGCGGAACATTTGCAATATAACGCGCGATAGTTTTTAGCTTTAGGATGTTAAATAATAATATTGCAATTAATGCAAAGCTGCAAGCGACCTGGACAATGATAACGATAATAATCTCCCGTGAAAGGGAACAATGAGGACAAAGGACAAACACAATCTCCAAGCATAACAAGGGCACTGGTGCGCGACTGAACAATAATAAGTGTGTTCCAAATTGTCCTTTGTTCCCCTTGTTCTCTTTGTCTAGGGATTATTACCGTTATTCTTGTCCAGCTCGCTTTCACCTTTGCGTTGATTGCATTATCATCATGACCATAAAATCAGGCCTTTCACACTTGTTTGTGTTAGACTGGTTACAGCTGTTAAAGTCCGTTTGCACTACTGACGTCTAACTCCTGGTTAGCTAACTTGGTAGAGCGCTGTACTGGATATGGAGAGGTCCCTATTTCGATACAAGGACCAGGCGGAATTTTTCAGTCGCGCTCCAATGCCCTAGCTGTGTTCGAAGATTTGTGTTTGTCCTTTGTCTCCCTTGTTCCCTTTCACCAGGGAGTATTATCGTTATCGTTGCTATTTAAGTTATCTTTCGCAGTCGGGATCCAGGCCAGATGACAATAGTTTAATTTGGAATTAAACAGGGTGTATTATCTTATATTTAATAATAACTGGTGAAAAGCTGCGCCACCTGCCCACCACAGCATCTACTTGAGGGAGCTTTTTATTAAATATTCAACATAAACGTTTCTTGACATGCGCTAAAATATATTCTTGGCGTTTTATATTGCTGCACTATTTCAAATTGCGTAATTCCGAATTTTTTGGGAGTTGACAATTGCACCATTTTATTGACATGTCTTAACAAAATTGCTTTGAATTATATTATGTTCACTTTACGTCCATTGCCTTATGAGCAGATTAAATTCTATGTAAGACTATATTTGCTGTTGTAATAAGCAGGTCAGCATCGCCGTCAGAACATAAGCTGGTGTCGTCTGCATAAAAAAAAACTGAGCTTGATTGTCAATATTTAAAAATATCATTTAGACGAACATTAAATAAAAGTGGCACGTGTGTGCTGCCTAGTAGAAGTCCATATAAAATATTAAAAAACGAGGAAAGTTTACGGTCACTATTTACACACTGTTGGCGATTATTGAAGATTTTAAAGGCATGAGTGGTATGCCGCGAACCCCATGTTTACTTAGGTTAGCAAGCAAGGTTTTGTGACTAAGGCAGCCAAAAGATCTGCTGAAATTAATCAAAGCACCGAAAGTTAGAACCAGGGTATCGAACCGAACCCGAACCGGAACCGAAAACCGGATCAAAACCGTTATTTTTGACCGAACCGGTACAAAACCGAAACCGAAATCGAACGCTTCGTAATGAACCCGAACCGGAACGAAACCATAAACTGATGTGGCGGTTACCGGTTCAACGAAAACGGTTCAGGGCCAATTTTGTCAATAATTGGTCTTAGTGGGAAAAGTGCGGGCGTATTTCTTTCTTGTATTGCCAAGACTAATCCCACATACTACACCTACTAATCCTACATACTACACCTACATACCACAACACATACTAATCCCACATCCTACACCAGTGCAGAAAGGTGTAGGACAGTCTACTTCCAGTATGTGTATTTAGATACGACCGGAAGTACACCGCCCTACGCTTCTCTGCACCAATGCAGGAGGTGTAAAAAAATCAAACGCGGCTAGTGTCATGTAACCGTCACTCCATCAACACGTGCTCAAAAAAGCTATTTATGTTCATGTAAATATGTCAAGGTTTGGCTGACGCATTGAATTTCTTCCTTTCCTATCTCGTAGGCTTCCAGCAGTTCGTGTGCAGTTTTGTCAGCCCCCCTCCCCAAAATCGTTAGGCTCTCAAATTTCGGCGTAAAGGAAGGTGGCCTCCAGAGGTTGACGCAGCGACAGTGCGTGCTCACGTGCCCGGTCATTGACACATCGGACAGTCTGGTTGACGTATACACGACCACAGCTGAACGAGATTCGATAAATTACCCCAACTGCGCACTCGACGTATCTGTTTCTGTGTTTTACGGCACATTTGTTTCCTCTCGTTCCCCTGTCAGTCACTCCGGGGCATAGCTGCGACATCTTACTGGGCGCCAAAAACAGGTAGCATGTCTACAAAACACGTGTGTGCAGAGCAAAACAAACAAAAACATATAGAGGGCAAGCAATCCAGCAACATACTTTTTACTGTTTACAAAATCACAGCACAGCGTGCGATCTTCACCGCCGAGCACGTGCTTCGTCGCTTCGAAAAGCGAGCAAAGCACGCGCTATACGCGCGAACACTAAAGATGACACCGCGGCCACATGCTCTTTTTTGGAAAGGTCTATGGACCCATCACCCACCCCGAAATTACGCCCTCTTCTGGCAGAGTTTTAAATACCGCACAACTGCCTGTGCAAAAGGCACCATAAAAATGGAAAACCGATCGCTTATATATTGTTCACTTAAGAACAGTATAATACAAGTAATAGCCCTGCCACATTAATGGTGTCTTTCGCGCACGTCACTGTGCAGGGTTTTCAGATCTGCCTGAGGAGTACTTTTGGTATTAGCCCCGTGTGCGACCGAAAGCGTCGCTGTGGTCGGCCTTCCACGATTGGCCGAACGCTGACTATGACGTCGGAAATGGGATTTATCATCGACGGAAATAAGAGGAATGAAAGAACTTTAATTTTGACGGTGTTGGCAGTGTTCCTTTGAGAGCGCTATGATTTCAAGCTTCCACCATGCTAATAACAAAAACCATCGAACTTGTTGTTTGCAAGGTAATGACTTCACAAGGGGAAACCACAGGAGGGCGCCACCAAAACATCTCGCCGCTAATAGTTCTAGTGCAAGTATCTTGAGCTCAGAAAAGCCTGCAGGAAGCGCTCAGTCAATATTCAGAGGTCGAGTTAGGAACCGGTTCGAACCGGTTCGCGCTTATTAAAACCGGTAACCGGAGTGATATTATGTGCGCTACCCTAAACCGGAACCGAACCGGAACAAAATAGAATGCTACTGAACCCGAACCCGAACCGAACCGAAATAATGTCCGGTTCGACACCCTGGTTAGAACTCGATTTTTAATACCTTGTGCCATATTTTTTTTTTGTAACAATAAAGTTGATTTTATGGATTTCACTTGTTCTAAATTCAAATTGGAAAACGGTTAATCAAAGAAGTCTTCAAAGGTTTAAAAATACTTTTCTAGCTCTTCAGAAAAACAAAAGGAAGAAATTTAGGTGTATAATCTTTCAGCATGTTTTTACCAACTCCTATATAAATATCGGATATTTTAGCTAGCTTTATATTTAGGGGAAACATTCTAAAGATAAGTCGAATGCATATGCTAAGTGTGGTGCAACGTAATTTATTACAAGTTTAATGAACTAAAGTTGGAGGTCAATAATGTTAGCGTTCTTGCTATTTTAGTCCTATAAAACATTCAACAAATTCTTCTTGTTTGCGGATTCGAGAAAAAGAAAACACTTTCATCGATATGAAAACAAATAATAAAACGCTGTCATCATCAACCAAATACTTAAATTTAAAAATGTTCATTGAAATATTTTCTCAGACGGGTTCCAGGGACTATTTTTTTGTGTACACCTAGTTTAATTATAGTTTTTGGCCCTCTATTACAATTCAGAATTTCATGAATATTTTTTTCACATAGCGTTGTCTGTAGATCGGCATCATTAAATATGTCTCTGTAATAAAATGCGTCTACAACAAACCATACCAAGGCTGTGATTTGGCTTAATATGATGCCTATTAATATATTATCAACATCTGTAGCTGATATTAACGCGAGAGCTTTAAGGTGCTCATGTGGCAGAAAAGCCAGCGTCGCCGTCGGCGCCGGTGCCGTTGTGACGAGAAAATCCTGATTTGTCGATAAGGTTATCACGTCACAGCCACATGACATCGCGCGGAAATTTCAAACAACCCACAGCGATCACGTGAAACATGACGTCACGCGTAGAATGAAAGTGATTAAAAAACATGGCATGTAATGTGAATTAAAGGTCGCCGCATGTGCCAAATGATTTCACTTTAAAAAGTAATGAATTTGCCTTAAAAATAATTCAAGAATTCTGGGCGGTATTTGAACTCACGACCTTTCGGTTGCGGGCCAGACACGCTACTAACTCGGCCACGCAATACACTTTTTTATATCTTATTGCCCGGCGTTGTACATTGACACATTGCGTCAGGGTATCTTTATCGAATTAAAAGACTAAAACACATCAGCTGACTCACTGACATCACAAATCCTAAAAATCTTTGGGGGAAGCGACTGTCTCAAGAAGTGGCCACCACTCGGGTTAGGGCTGCTGGACCCTGTACAATTGTTTCAGTAAACAGATATGCTCAACAAAATAAATGTGCACAGGACGTACATCAATGACCGCGCGGGGCCATATGGCACCTCCATTAACTGTGAAGGCCCATCAGCATCTTCATGTTTAGGGGCACAGTGCTGTTCTCCTTCCACAGCCAAAAAACGAATCCCGTTTGCGCTGATGGGAGGTCTTTTCTGAGGGTCCTTTCAAAGACGTCCAAAAGGAACACTGTACGCCACCAGTTCAGGAATACGTGTTCGATTGTTTCCTGCTTTTTGCAGAATAAACAAATATCCAACCACGCTACGGGGAAGCAATTTTCAGCTAGCCAAGCTTTAACAGGCAGCGTTTGAGTATGCAATTTGAAGAAAAACAATTTTGCGCATGCAGGCACCACCATTTTTTTTTACTCGCTTCGAGACACCCTGCCCTGGGCCTTCGCTGTACAATATACGGTACAACGGAATCAGAGAAATTAAATCTATCTAGTTATGAGATAATCTTTTACACGAAATGCCAGACAAGCACTCGTACGAAAACCGCGTGGCTAAAAACCGATAGGCTTCAATGATTTCGTTCAAATAACCGCGTACTGAAGCACTGACTTCGTCGCTTGATGAAACGATAAACTCAGGTGGGGCTCTGCGTAGCCTCACCTGAATAACCCTGCGCAAAATTGGATCTTTCTGGTCTCGTAAAAAAATAAATCTGTTGACTAGCTGTTTGAAAAACAAATGAGAATGACCTAAGCCACCAACCATAACGCGACGAAAAAAGTTTTTTCTGCCCGTTCGCTCCCAAACCGAGCTCAATATAAAAACAGCAGAAGCTCGATGTATGCGTTGAATATTTACACGCGAGCAATGCAAGACTTGCAAAACATACCACACTTTTGCCGCAAGAAATGCATTGCATACAGGAAGGCGAGCAAAAGTAGGCAAGCCACTGTGGGGCCCCCCCCCCCCCCCCCTTGTTCGCCTTTGCGCGGAAAGCGTCAGCCTCTCCATGCCAGTACTCATCATTACTCTGGTAGTGATTCAAAGGTAACCCAATATAACGAGACGGGGAGTGTGCCCATACAACACCCTCAATCACAGCCGGTCTGAAAGGGCAATCACCATGCCAAAAACCCATAAATTCTTCAAAGGTAACCGAATCTACAAGTATGTTGGCAGAACGTTTCAGATAGCTCTACGGCTCTTTTTACACTCTCTTTGACAATGCAAAAATCGCCGCATCATCCGCGTACCGCAAAATACAGACGTCTGCAGGTTGTAACTAAAACCCTCTAGTATAACTACTACGAATAATGTTAAAACAAAAAAGTCCCAGGAAAATGAAAAAAAGCAAAGGCGAAAGGGGACATCCGTCCTACGGAAGGAAACAAAACGACCTATACGCTCAGTGAAATGTTTGTTAACCACGAGACGGGTGACGCAATTTTGGTACGCCATACGTATACCTTGCCACAAAACTGAACGTGCATTTACATGTTCTAAAATAGCAAAAAGAATTTCATCCAATGCACGGTCGAAAGCTTTTTCCAGGTCGACTTGTAACAAGGGGACTCTTATTTCTATAGTGAAAGAACACTCAAGGGTACTTCGGGCAACATACACGTTTGTTAAAATGCTGCTGCCTTTTATACCACACGTCTGGTGTGGTCCGAAAATATGGCTTATGACACTTTGCAATCTTTCCGCTAGTACTTTCATCAAAACCTTGTAATATACATTAGTTAATCTGATGTCGGTAAGAATGGACAAATCGGAGCTTCAAGCGGTCATCACTTTTGCGAATGAAAATCGTGTATGTGCACAAAAACGACCGGAGAAAAGCATTTAAGCGATAAGCTTCGGCAACAACACAGTGTAAAAACAGGGCTAGTTGGTCTTCAAATGCTCTATGTAGAACTCTGCTCCCAAACCATCAGGACCCGGTGACTTTTCCGGTTGCAAGCTGTCTCTGGCTCATCCAATTCCCACGAGGATATTGGCTGCTCTAATTTTTCTCTTAGGTCGTATGCTAGCTTCGGCATTAGCGGCTGATAAAAACTTCGGAACCCATCTTTTTTGGGCACATGATAACCGAAACGATTTAAGTAGTAATCTATAAACGCGCGTTTGATTTTCTCTTTATCACTCGATGGACCCCCTGCTACACAATTTCACTTACTTCATTCTTGCTTGCGTATTTTCTTTCTGTTCCCACGGCTCTTTTCGTGGGCATCTCGCAGTGCCAAAATCGTCTCCACCGCGCTCACACCGACGCCTCCTTATATTGTTCTCTATCAAGAGATTCAAGACGCTTTTTTGATGCTGATAATTTCGTCGGAAAAGAAACCGGGCGATTGATATTCTTCCTGCATCAGGTTCTAAAGGAGGCCGTTTATCTTGGATGTTTCTTTCGGGTGTTCGTGCTTCAATACACCAGCGCGCTCAATCGATAACATTTTTTGTTTCCTGTTTAAATAATTCCCATTGAAACCCAATATCTTGACTTACCGTACTAGATCAATCTTTCAAGATTTTGCGGACCGCCTTTACAAACAATTCGACTTCGAGAAGTTTTGCATTCAATTTCCACAACTCCCACACGAAGTCCTTAGGAGTCTCTTTGGAAAAACAAATTATAAAATAAACAAGAGAATTATCACTAAAAGACACGTGATCTACTGAGTATTGCTGACACGCTCTAATAATCCCGGGAAAAACGTACGCTCTATCTAATCGCGCATGACTTGCACCCTGAAAGTGCGTGAACTGCACACCACTGCCACGTGACGCGCAGTGAGCACCATCTTCTAATTCATGACGCTCAATCATATTGCTCAAAAATGCAGTACTCGGTGCTTTCGTCCCTATGCCGCGCGCTATTGGATTTATCCTGCGGCGAGCACACACAGTTAAAATCGCCCAACAGAATGACTAACCTATCAGTTTGAACATAGTTTTTAATGTTTGGAAAACTTAAACGCTTCTCTGCTTTATTAGGGGCATACATGCACAACACGCGAAACCAGTAACTAGAAATAAAAAAACATTACACAATACAAAGCGGCCCGACCCGCAGCTAACGACTTGCTCTACGGTGTCCATAGACTTCTTTTGAAAGAAAAGCCCCCCCCCCCCCCCCTACTTGACTTCCCCAATGCGTGGCTAACACACACGTCGCGCCTCAACTCGAACAACCGCATAATGCTCTCCGTTTGAGCCTCGCATTCTATTTTACACTCCTGCACCGCGACAATGTCCAGATCTTTGTCAACCAACAGTCGGTTGACATGACATCGTCTGCGTCTGGTACATTAGCCACGCACGTTTAACGTGCCTACACGCAAGAGCCTATCGTGGTTCGTGTAGGGTAAACTAGAAGCGCAGCTGTAGAGCATGCCTCTTACGTTGGAAGCTCATTTAAGCCGCGACAAAACGACTCACTGCCACAATTTTTCAGCGTTGTGGAGGTGTAGTCCTGCACCATATTCAGTACCATCTCACTTTTACACTCACACCGTGCTGCACCTTCAAGACACGCCGGCTCTAGTACCACACTGCTGGAGGCCCCTTCGCACCGCCGTTGTTTCATCGCCTTTCCGGTGTCGACGTCCGTGGTGTCGTGTCCCTCGAAGTTCGCTCGAGACCGCATCTTTCATTACTTCGAGTCCTTGCGTTGGCGAGTATCGATGGGTATCCGTGGTTTCCCTCCACGACTCGTTTTGGGCCCTTATACGTTCCAAGGTGGCTGACCAGTGTCTCCCTCTCGGCAGTCGCCCTGGGAGGATGACGCCTGGTCCCAGAGGCTTTTAGCAGGCTGGCCAGAGTCCATTTTGACGTCCTTGTTCTCCAAAGCACTGGCGTCATGGGTGCTTTTACCGCCTTCCACGTCTACCGTCGCGCATGCTACCAGCTGGGCGCTCCCTTGCTTGGGAGTAGGTGACTGCATAGTTTTCTTAGTATTCGTCCCTGGTACTTGCGGTGCACCGTCAATGACGCCTGTTCCAGTAACCGCGACTGAAGTATAGGTGCCTGCTGGTGCTGGTGATACTCCTTTGTCAGAAGATAGAAGCGCCAACGGTAGACTTCCGACCGCTTCCTTCGCTTCCGTGTCGTCCTTCAGGAAGTCCGACTGGCCATCTTCCCTGCGGTCGTACGCATAGACGCGTATGTCTTCAAGCGTCCATGGTAGTCGTCCGCCTCGTGTCCGTAGCGGTGGCACTCGGTGCAGTGGGGGACGCGGCAGTCCCGGAGTATGGGCCCCGTACGCCAAAATCGTAGGCACATTGGGGCTCTCCCTGGTACCGCCACTAGCACCGCACAGCTCTCGAGGCGTACTTCGTGCGGCAGACTCTCGACAGTGTAGCCCTCCTTCAGGGTCAGGAGGACTGTCTAGTGTTGCACTCCACCGTCTCGAAGCCCTTTTCGCGGAAAAAATCCCCAGTGATGTCGTTACTTTTCCGTAGCGCTCCATCTCCTTTTTTACCATGCAGTTTGGGACGTCGCAGGGAACGCAGTGAAGCTTGAGCTTCACCGCTATGCTCGCCGGGCCGAGCACGAGGCAACAGTTAGTTTTTTAGCGTCCACTGATAACCTTTGTTTTGCCGCCAAAGAGTGCAGCCGTAGCAACCAGACGTAATTTATCCGACGAGGTCCAAGGGAAGCCAGGTTCTTCAGCACGTCCAGACGCTGTAGCACTTCCCGAAAGTCTTGGATCCAGTACGGACGCAGCTTTACGTCGCAGTGTAGAAATACAGCATTGGTTCCGACTTAACCGGTTGGCAGAGGAAGTAAAATAATCTTGTAATCTGGTAGATGTACGGCCAGAGATACCGCGGCCAGGCGTGGCCGTTATCTCCGCTCCGACGGAGTACGTGATTACACGACCGTCGCTCTCGGCAGCCGAAAGTGAAATCCCAGGCCACGCAAGGCACGCCTGTACAGCTTTGGAACGAAAGGGAGTTTATATGTGTATATGTTTCGCTGTCTCGTTCCACTCATAAAGACTAAGCTTAAGCGTCCTCCTGTAATCTTAATTGAGGATTTTTTTTTAATTTCAATTTAATAAATGTAAAGAAACTATCTAAACATTTTCTTAAGATACTACGTCACGGAAAAACATGTAGAGCGCATCAGTTTAATTATCACCTCAAATGCTGGGCTGGAATTTTTCTGTATGACTTCAAGAGTATTGATTTAGAGCATTTGATGTCTTTTGTTCTAATGTACTACAATGGTTTCATATAGGCTTTTAATGACGTATTTAGCTGCTATAACGCACCTGGAGAACTGTGTGGCACTGGGGACATAAAAAAGTCTAACAAACATAATCTCAGAATAACAAGTCAAACAATTTGAAGCAAACATGTTGCCTGCAGTAAAAATTTGTTGTTTGAACTTTGTTATAGAGTTCTCGAAGAGCCAATCGGTGCAATTTGCCAAGCGAGATAAGCAAATGATGACGTCTCAAAATGTGCATACCAAAATACACATACAGGAAGTGTAACACTAAACATTCTGTGGCAACGTTAACTGTTACTAACCCGTAATATCAGGTTATATATTGCACATAATAAAGGGAACTTTAAAGCACTCCCCCGTTGTACCACTTATAAACTAAAATGCTGAATAACGACTCTCCATTAAAGACCACTAAATAAAAAAAAACTTCGAAATCATCTAATGCAAGCACCTATACGTTCTTGCTGAAACTGAAGGTCCTTTATTCTTTAAATATTTAGAGTGTCTGATTCAATCCTAATTGATTTTGGTTCTTTTCAATCTTTGCAATAGTTTCGAAGCTTTTGCCATAGTAATTGGTTTTTCGCTTTTTTTTTTACCTCTGTCTCTCGTTTGGCATAAGCATCGGCAAACCGATACTTGTCGGTGTTTTGACTGCGGTTTTGGTGTCCGGTTCGTGCACGGTATAGGATATAAACTGCATCAAAAAGACGAATACAAATTCCTATCGCAGGTTTACATTCTGTTTGTAACTTTGATCCCTTAATCGGCGTTATTTTTTATATAGATCACAGAAATCGCCTTTGTGAGTTCGTAGTTACGTTTTGAAGCAACTAAACAACTTATAACTCGTGTGTTCTAAGCGTCACACAGGATAAGCGGAGCGCAGGTTAGTCTGATACTTGTAGAGGGGTTGCGATGTCATCAGAACACCGAGTTTTTATCCACTGATTGAAAAAAAATAGAGGATAGACCTCAAGGCATCTTGCATTGAGGTCTACCCACTATCCTTTCAATCAAACCCAATCAGAGCTCGGCGTCGTTCTGACGTCACCGCAACTCCTGCGCAAGAAGCAGACGACTCTCTCTCCGCATAGTCATGAAAAATACAGCGCCAGGCGTATTGTTTCCGCGCTTGTTGCATCGTAATTTCTTTTTTAGCGCTTTTACTGACTAATGTTGCAATCCCATTCCCTCTGGTGCGAAAATGAGATGCTAATTAAACGCCACACACTACGTCTCTTAAGCGATCAGTGATTATCAAACATCTATGAACTGTCTCTATTTCGCCGAGTGAAAACAATCCGCTTTTAACACGCAACGGGAATCAGTTTTTCCTTAAATACCATGTTAACCTAAGAATCCTGCACTGTAGCATATAGTGGTGATGTTTGTACCGATCAAAGTCTAGAAATTCACGTGCTGCGCAATTATTGCTTAAGTATGCTTATACATATATTGCAATCAATAATTAAACTAACACGTGGTAAACTAACACGTGGACAATCTTGCTAAGAAAAGGAGCTTTGGTTTTATTAGGCTTACTTACAATAACAACGCCGCTCCTTTCCTTGAAATGGGTCGTGATGATGGCAAAAGTTACAACGGACACGATTGAATCCGCGCAGCCTCCAATGAAAGCAATGACAAGCGACGTCCAAAGCAAGAAGTTGCGATTGGTTATCCAATACAGTGTGCTGAAAAACAAAAGAAACAAGCTTGTTACGACGAAAATGATTTCTTAATGTAATATTGGGGGCCTAGACATAAAAGTAAACTTACGGAGAAAAATTGGCTACTACATGCATATGAAATGGGCTTCTTCAGCACTTTCTACTAGTATTGAATAAATTAACAAGTTGACAAGGAGTACGGACACGAATCGCAAAGTGGGATTGACCAGCATTTCATCATATGGAATGCTATGTTAAAGGGAAGCTGAAACATTTCTTTACAAAAATAACGTTGAGGCTGATTCGAGAAAAACACGACAAAACTCCGATCAGTCGTTACGCCATAAAGAACCTGTCGGCCGCCAAGCGCATGTCGCTCGAAGGCCGCGTTTGCAATCGCAAGCTTGCCGGGTACATTCCCTTGCACCGGCACCGGTCGTGACGTCTTTTTGTGCCCCTTTTAAAAGTTGAAAGAGTGCGCGTGCATAGCTTTGATATTTGTTAAAGCTGCGGGAGAGCGAATATTCCAAAAAACTCCGTTTGTGACGTCACACTCTGGGAAGGAGGGCCTTCAGCAAAATAATCCCAATATTCGAGATCTTGGATATCAAATGAAGAGGATTTACGTGTGTTTCCTCAAATAATACAAAACCCCTTCAGGTTCCCTTTAAACAAACAAAATTCTGGCGGCCAGGATTACAAGCCTGCGATGATAGTTATTTTGTGCCCGTCACGGCGGGGGGGGGGGGGGGGGGGGGGGGGGCACGAGAAACCCTCGAGCTCTGCATTCGCTTCGTCTTTTCTATACCTCGTTTCAGCTTAAGTCCAGACGCCGTCGATGCTACCAGCTAATGGGACCAATCCAGCTGCGTCAAAAGCGCAAGTCACTGGGCCTTTTTCTGTTTATGATTGGTTCAGCGATGATAGAGCACGTACAGAAACACGACGAATACCATTATGGTGCGCCTTTGACTCTGTCTGCTTGGTATCATCAACTTGTAGCGTCGGCTGCGTCTGGCCCTAAGGTCACACAAAAGCTAGCCGGTGTACTCAACAGTAGTGTTAAATATGCTCGATTCTTGGATTGTAGTTTCTTTCTACATTTTGTTTCTGAATATATTGACTAACGATAAGTAAATTAGGAAACACACATGTCAAGCTTTAGGTTAGAATATCAATAGATTATGGAAAAACCAATTATTGGTGTTACTTTAGCCTGTTCAAGTGCTGAAGTGCGCGAGTGGTCATAATACAATGGACATAAAATCTGTGTTGCAAACGGTATCGGCCCTTGTTTGCCAATAAAACTGCAATACCATTAAAAGGTTGTACCGATGACCCTTCCAGTTATTTTATGCGGACGAGAGTACATGCTACAATTTAACACATTTCCGTGTATCTAATTTTCCACAACATCATCTGAGTTCCAATCGCATGGAAACAAAGTTGGAGCTCGACGAGTGACGGGGCTCAAAATCGGTTTCGGCTTTAAAATAACGTTAGAAACGTTACGCAAGATGTGGTGGATTCTTGCTCACAATATATTCCGTGCCAATTCTAACTTTTAAATTATGTTTTCGAACATATATTTGCCTTCGGGATTCTGTCAAGCTCTCTTAGTAGATCGCAGTAATTGGCTTGTGGACTGTACTGAAGCAAACAGGCATTTTTGAGTGAATGTTGCCTTACTGGAAGGAACAAAAGGATTGCATAAAATACGTTCCTCAGTAGTTTTGATTTAATAAATCCGACTGCGCTGGTAATGGTACAACCTATATACTTAGTAATTTCAGTTTCAAAAGTCTAATTTGGAGAGGTCTGCATTGACACCTCTGTTTCTTCCTTATAAATGAAACATTTATGCATCACGCCTGACAGTCGCAAATGATCTGCATTCCTGCGTTCGAACTAAAAAAAAAATAGTCATTTGCAATGAACTGCAAGGTATATTTTATTTATTTAACCTGTTTTTACAATATTTGGACGTTATATAAAGATTGCTTGAAATGTTCGAGAACATTGGCAGTATTTTAACCCATTCACATTTCTAGTTTTCCGAGCAACAGTCCTAGTTTATTAAGCCGAGTTATTACATACGTTGGGTCTCTTAACAAAAGCCTACGTGTCAAGTTCAAGTTTATATTAGACAATAAAGTAGTACACAGTATGTTTCAATCATAATTCACTGATCATATTGTAATATCATAGTCCCGTTAGGTGGGATACTGGTATTGTAAAATAATAAAATAAGAAATGATTGTATGCACTTTAGCATAAAATCACTTTTCATTTTATGCAAAATGCACTTTTGGTACAAATCACATACCCTTGTAATATACAGAAAAGAAAATACCCGCCCTGTCCAGCCAGGTAGATGGCTAAGGGTGAAGTCAAGCTCACCTGCAAAAGCAAAGTTTCGATTTGTAAAAACAATACCAAGTTTTCTCAAGCGTTCAAACGGGCACAGTTGACGACACGACCAGTTACACGTATTCTTAGTCAACACTCGATTCGCCGTTTCAATATTACTGATGCATTAAGTATTTCACATCACATTCTTTTTTTTTTCTTACGGGGTAGATTTGCTCAATGATATTTTCACACAAAACAATCAACCGCCTAACGACATCTTTATACTTTACCGCAATATGATACGTTGGGAAGTGGATTTTTGAAGTCTAGGGGGTTAGACCCAATGGGTCCACACTGCACATTGTGCTACACATTTGATTCGAACTCACATCAATGATTGTCTTGTATAATTTTCAAAGACGGTAGGAACATAATTGTTGAATTCCTAAGACGGTTCTCAGAAGGCAAGCATCCTGTGACACAGCAAGAGTAAATGACAGTAATCCCGCTATAATAAAAAAACATATTCCATCCATTTCAGCTTAGACACATCCCGCTGTCTACTCTAATGATTGCTAGCTAGCCAGACATGTTGAGGCTTTTATTTATAGTTATAGCGGCACCAATCCAAAATAACATTGAATATAGTCATTGATTGAGTGAGAAGAGCAGGGCGCGTCTTTTGAGCGCTCGGCCTGCAGCACGCGTTCTGTTTTTCGCCGTGCTTTTGCAGCGCATGCGGCGCGCTCTTGGTGCACGAAACGCCGAGGCTCAGTTCAAGTATAGGAAGCTCGCGTTAGTGGAAGTACAACTTGATCTCCTCTCTGCTGTCCTCACTTTGTCGGTGACTATATCTGGTTTATTTGGTTCTGTAGGCAATATTAATTATACGAGTAAAGCCAAAAAGAAGTCAAAAGGTCTTGATCCACAAGACACGTTATTATTTTTCGAAATCTATAGACAGCTCTAAATTCCCGGGTGTGGTGTAGTACGAATATCATATAACACATATAATTATAGGTGACTTTCTATTACAACGAATAAATTATTTGTTCGCAAAATACGTAGCTAGTATAGACATTTGTCGCTGGGTTTCTTTCAGTACACATATTAATTACTTTATTACGACGTGATTACTAGGTGCGGTCCACAATTGCGAACGCTAAAGAGGATGGTATCATTCACATTTGACAGGAGTTTAGAAATATGATACACGGTGGGAATCAGTCACATATCCCCGCCAATTACTCTCTCGAAATTTCGTCGCCTGCAGAATATTAGCACGCAGTGACCACTTGGCATATACTCGCGGTACACTCACCGCTTTTTGAGCTCCCTGCGAGCCGACCAGCATAGCAAGCTTGTACGTTGAGAAGAGAAAGCCATATTCCGAGGCGTCAAGATGTCTCGATGATGCCTTGAAACATTATATGAAAAAGAAAAGTATGTAATGCTTCAGAAAAAAAAAAAAAGAAAAGGAAAGCATACATTTTAGTAAGCGACCGAGACGTTTGAATCGTTCCGAGTTTAAATCTAGGCTTCTTAAGTTCTACAAAGAGTGCATATCCTTCGTCAATGTGACGTCACCATGCCATACGCTCGCACTACGGTTAAAGGCGCGTTTATATTCTGGCGTATTCGGCGCGTAAACGGACGCTGGCCGAATTCGGATATGTCACGACGGTTACGTAACGCTCGCCAGAAGTTTGCCCTATGTCCGTCTACTCCTTCGATACTCGTCGGTGGGCCGCCACTGCGGCGCATGCACGGTGTGCTCTATAGAGTATATGCGACTCTGATGCTACTACGTTGAACCCGCTAACTGTCGTCAACTTTACAAAGCTGTGCCCGCGCCGCCTTGGCTTCTTCGGGTTTGCAATGCGTCCTGGTGTGGCACGCCCGAACGGCTTTGGCAAGAACCAATGGAGGGACCTTGCATTTGTTTATCCGTGAGAGAAAGTCTCTCAAATTAACTTTGTTCGACACTAAGAAAGCGATTGCAAGTTTCTCAATAAAACAGTGGAGTAGATAACAACAGCTTAGTACGCTTAGTTCGATCAATATCTTAATAGCCACCACGGAAGTGTCCTTTGACTTTGGTTTAACCACCGAGCGCTACAGTTCCAATCTCACATAATTAAGGCACGGGGGTGAACTTTACTCAGAAGTAATCTTGAGCATAACATTATCCGGGCGTATTTATGTGGAGCAAAGGTATAATTAAACATAAAGGATACAAGTGACTCGATGCTTGTGCTAAAGGTAAGACCAGATGCCGTCACGAAAGCTTACATGTGGAAAGTGCTCTGACCACATAGGTCGCCAGAAGTAGTCAGTTCGGTGACTTGCGCAGATTTTATTGTAGCTGCGCACACGTAAGCATTTGGGAATACACTGCGGAGATGGCGTCCGTTTCTAGTGCCGCGGCCTATGAATAGTACATTGAAATGCAAATGCCGCACCCAATGAAGCCACACCTGAAGGGAAAGCCACTACGCAGGCGACATCTGATGCTTTTAAGAGCGTCAATGGCTCATTCCATAAAAACCCCGAGGTGAACCCACGGTTATCGCACCTGAACAGGAAAATGTTTTAGACAAGATTGTGACCAAGTGTTTAAGGAAGGGAAACAAAAAAAAAATGAAAGCCGTTTACAACTCCCTGTAACGCCGAATCGGAGCGCAGCTCTTGAGGAGGAGGAGGGAAGGGTACTCAGGGGAGGGTATACCCCTCCTCCTCCTCCTCCTCCTCCCCTCATTCTTCAATGTCCTCGGGGGGGGGGGGGGGGTCGTGCGGTGCATTATGGGAAATGTCCCATAATGCACCGCGCGAGCCCCCCCAGGGTCACGTGACCCCCCCCCCCCAAGGGTCACGTGACCCCCCTCATGGTCACGTAACCCTCCCCCCCCCCCGAGGTCACGTGACCCCGGGGGGGGGGGGGGCTCGCGCGGTGCATTATGGGACATTTCCCATAATGCACCGCGCGGTTACGCCGCCGACGCCGACGCCGCTCAAGCCGGAAACGGGCGCCTATGAGCTGCGCTATAAAAACCTTTGTTCTGAGTGGACCCACATTGATTAATAACTAATGGAACGTGTACCGAGTTACTCGCTACAACAACATAACTACCTACAGGATTCTAACATAAACAACCAAACTCATCAACTGAAGAAATCTTCAGTGCAGTTAATCAGGCCTCTCCACGCCGTATAGCAGACCAAGAGCGACAATTAAACCTGCTAAGAATAACTCTTCAAGGGGTAATGCACGTGGGCCTCGAATTTTCGGGTACGAAAGGAAGACAACGAAGTGAGAACTTTGGACAGAAAACAATGGCTTTACCTTGGTTGTTCTTCGCTGCAATCAGAATTCATCGGTAGAAACCGCGAAAGTATCCAAGATGACCTCTATCATTAGCGCTCCTTTTCGGAAAGCTTTATTTGTCTTAAAACGGCTAAATAGGTTAACTCATTTTGATACATCTTAACGGTAAAATACGTCTTGACCTGAACCCGTCTATAGTATAACAGACGTTAACTTTTTTTTAACCCTTTCTTAACGTCAAATCAATCTCTTCCACTAAGTTCAACAAAGTTTCAATCGCATTTTCCGCAGACACATATTTTTTTTTTTTTTATAAAATGCATTGTGGAACCTGGTTATCATTTTTTTGGCCTGTGGAGTATATATTTCGCTAATCATTTTAAAAACAAGTTTGACAGCTCACGATTATATATGACGTAGTCCACTATAGAATGGCCCGCATTAATTGAAGACACTATCAAAGTTTCGTTTGTTTGTACTAAAGCAGTTTAGTGTATGGGAACTGTCGGTGACCCTTACAATATGACCTGCTTAACAACATCGGCTTCTACGCAAGATTCTCAAAAATTTCCATTTTTCCTCTTCGTACACTATTTATGAAAGTGACAGATATTACGCTTTTACTTTCTCAAGAGGATATCGCAGTTCCCAAACCCTATGCAATTCCAATGGCAACTTTTTGATATTTTTTCTCAGCAACCACCGAACTGATTGAACTGGGAATGGTTTTATTAGAAAGAAAGTAAAACATTGAGTAAGGTTGTGGCGCTACATTTCCCGATCTAAATGTTAAAATTGTTTTACGGGAACTTAAACTTGCTTGTAAAGGCCCGTTTTGCGTTCCGTTCTTCATAAACATTTAAAAATAAACTAGGGCCTAAATACACATTCAGGCGCCACAATATTGAAGGCCAAGACTTTCTGAATATTTCTCTTACAATATCTTTTTGCCAGAGATTCTCATTGTGATAAAATTTAACAAAGATTGTGGCCCATCAAAATGCCAGAAATCGAGCTGTCAGCTGGCGCCATCTATGAGCGTGTGGCTAATACTACCTCTTGAAATTGCGCAATGTGTTATTGCGCCCCGGACTACTTGCATCTTCAAGGTCGTTGGGTTGATGGTCGGGATTTCGAGGGAGAGTTCCTCTCAAAGCATTTTTTTTTTTATTTTGGCGGGCGAAGATATTTTGCGCGTTATCGCGATAGTGAGTAGTAGGTTGTTCATCGCCCGAGCGCGTCCTTGGGAGGATGTTCCGTCTTTGTTGGTGTTTTGGGGTCGCACAAATGCGAGTAAAAGGTTTCTTGTTTTTTTTCCTTTTTTGTTCGGCGGGGCGGCGAAGATATTTTGCGGGTGAATGTGAGTCATTAGTTTTCAATCGCCAGAGAGCGTCATTGGGAGGATGTTTCGTTCTTTGTTGGCGTTTTGGGTCACGAAAATGGGGTGAAAGATTTCACGCTTCAAGCGGTCCTTGCGTGAGTCCTGAAGTTACCAAATGCAAGCAGACAAAAGCTACCGAAGCGTCAAAGGGTCGATACTGTCTTACAACTTCTTTCTGTTCAAAGTAGGAGAAGTGATTTGATTTGGCGATTTCAAATATTCTGCAGAGATGCATTTAAAATGTTTACATATTTTAAATCCGGAAGAAACATATGTGAGTTCGTCGATTTTGTCTTAATTTCGACATTCGCTTTGCATACCATCTTGTGGAGGCTGATTTCTACCGTAATAAAACAAACATTCCGAAAATTTCTTCAGTGAAGCTAAAAACAGAACAAACTTTTTGGTAGTAGCGCGTCACACGTTTCTATTTGGAAGTTGTGAAAGTCTCGCGCTGAAGATTCTTCGTTTGACCCGAACCAAAACATTCTTGATTCAGTATTCTATGAAATAGAGGTGAATGTATTAGACAAGAACACCCGCACACCTTTTATTATTGTGTTCGTCTATTGCACGTCTTGGCTGCGATGAGCCCTTGGTCGGCTGTCACTGTTGGGCGGCCAAGAAAATCTCACTGGAGAAAAGGCGGCGTTGAAAAGCTCACCGGAGCGAAGCTCGCCGGTAAAATGCTCACCGCAAAACGGGTTCCGGAAGAAATGTCCCCGAAAAAAACATCCCTGGAAAAAAAGGCGCCAGGTGAAAAGTGGGACAAAATGTCCCCAAAGGGTTTTTTATCGCTGGGTTTTCCCCGATTCTCATGGCCTTCGGGCAGTCCTGTCATTATTCGGTCACAAATGACCTGACCCACCTAGAGGTAGAAAGGGAGACTGGAAGTCACAAAGCAACCGAAATAATCTATTGTGGGGTATTTTGAAAAACAAATTATTGTTTTTGTCAAAACCAAATATATTGTGTGTGTGTATGGTTTTTCCGTTGTGAAATAAACATTTATAAGAGTTCTAGCCAAAACCAAATTACTGTGTTTGGAGAAATTTGAGAGGTACTTGTGTACCAATTCCAAATAGGTAAAAAGTGCGACACTGTTAGCTCAAACAAGCGATCGCTAGTATTTTTTTTGTAGAAACAAAAGGTTGTCATTAAAGTTATCATAGGTACTAAAAGTGCTCATTTGAGAATATAATGCAGACGGTAAAATTTCGTTCCCACTAATACTATTTCTAAGTAAAGTGTGAAAATGTGTCGTGTTCGCGCTAACAGTGTCGCGATGTGTAACCTCGGGGAATCGTATATTTCCTTATTTGTTGGGGCCTTTTTTTTTCTACTTGCCTCAGGGTGCCTTTTTTCACAAGGACATATGACCGGACCGCCCGAAGGCCATGAGGATCAGGGAAACCCAGAGATAGAAAATCCTTTGGGGACATTTTTTCCTACTTCCCACCTGGGCCTTTTTTTTCCGGGGACATTTTGTCCGGGGACTTTTTTTCCGGGGATACCTTTTCCGGGAACATTTTTCCTACACCCCCGCAAAACCGGCAAATGCGGAGAAAAGCTCATTTACGAAATGATTTATTCAACAATTAAAATTTAATACTCTCGTCATTGTTCGCACTGCGTTGTTTATATTTAAAACTCACGTCCACACTTTGCTCACCGCTCATTCTGCGCTTTTTGCGTGTCCGTAAAGTGGTAAAACCAGGGGTTCTTGTTCAGTACCAGAAAACAAGCTTACTTACGAAGAAAATTGGGGAAGAGGCAGACAAATCCACAGTTTTGCAGGATGCGAACAATTAAAAATGTGGGTAACTCATATTTTTTTAGTATCATTTACATGGAAACAGGACAGTGCCTTAAAGATGAGTACTACGAACAGCAACAATTGTGGAACTCCGTCTCGGCACCCGACGACCCCTGACCTCGCAAAAAGTATAAAGTCCGTCTTAGGCCACATCACCGAAAGAGGTTAATGATTTATTACGAAGAAAAAGCAAAACGTAGCATCATATTGCCACGTGCGCAGCAGGCCGGGTAGGCAGCGCGCCCGTGGTCTAACGGTTACCGTGCTTACCTTCGACGCAAATTGCCAAGGTTCGATCCCTGGTAACGGATACGCTTTTTTATTGTTTCTATAAGGTCGCGTTCTGGTAAGTTCTAGAACCCTGTTGCTTATTCGAGATTAGCTGATTCGACTGCCGAACATTCTATGCCGATTGTTCCAGAAGCCCATGCGTGTACATAAGGGGCTCCGCGTGGCGAGCCGCAGTCAGTCTCGATCCTGCTGTTTCACCGACATCGACGCCTGCGACGCTAACCTTCTATTTTGTTCGCCCGATTTAACGTTTAGTTTCTAAAGTTATTCATCGCCTCATCAGTTTTCATTCGTGACAATATATTTATCCTTTGTATGCAAAGAAAAAAACACTATTTACAAAAACGAGAAACGATCTGGCCAGAAACCATGATGTTCCATAAAACAGCGTCCTATACTAAACGGCTTCGATGAAATTGGGTTCAAATAAATGGCGTTGAAATAAATATCTTTGATAAAACAGAGTTCGATAAAATATCGAGAGCTGCGAAGAAATAATGGTAGATCGGTTTGTAAAGGCTTCGCATGTATCAAAAGTGTGGTCAGCTCTTCTCCGCATCCGCCGGATTTCTGTGAGCTTTTCTCCGCCGGAGAACAGCGCAACACCAAGAAGATCACGGGAGTAAAGCTCACCGCAAAACTGACAGATGCTGAGATAAATCCACGCAAGTATTATACAATCAAGCTTTTAAATTTAGTATTTGCGGCTCTACTCTGGGGGCCCCATGGGGAACACAAAAGGAGATATATTCAAAATTTGTATATTACAGACACCAATAGAAAAAAAAAAGAAGCAGAGGTCCACAGTTATGCAGGATCAGAACAATTAACAAAGTGATAGACACGTATTTTTTTTCTATCAAGACATTGCCTCAACGTTGAGTTCTATAACGAAGAGACCTCGTCATTGCTCCCGACGACCACAGAGAGCCCCCAAATTGTGTCAAGACCCATCCGCTCCAGAAATCATAAGTTGCTACAAAAAAAAAAAAAAATACGGAAAAGATTGTTGCTATTATTCATATACCAAAAGGATGCCATTTCCGAAAACGAAAATCGTAGGTGAGTTTTCACCGCATTCATCAAGAGGCCGGTGAGCTTTTCTCCGCGTCGGTCGGTTTTGTGGTGAGATTTTCTTCTATTAGCTTTTTTCCGAGATTCGCGACTTTGGCATCGACCTGCACCTTTTTTCTTTTTATATCGGAACCGAAAAAAGATCGCACGTGCCTGAAAGAGGATGCCGGTTTTCAGTCATCATATCTCCACAAAGCGAGGCATCTGAGGTTCTGTTGCGCACTAGAAAATTAACCGCACCTGGGACCGGACATTTCACCAAACGCCGTTTCATTGAATGCATCATAAGTTTCTGCCAATAATATTTAAAAATTTATTCTTTCTTTGAAACCATTGAATCTTGCAAACCAAGAAGTAATTTCTCATTGTCCTCTCGTACGACAGACGCTTAGATGTCACGACGAAGGACACGCCTGGAGTTGTAACCAAGCGAATGGATTCGGGGTTTCCACCACCTCCCCCCTTCACCAACCCCGATTAAATATTTTTTTTTTTGGTTAACAACGTTTTTGTTTGTTTTTTCCGCTATTGGGATTTTTTGCTTAAAAATACCGGCCAATTGTTGCAATTGAAAGTTTCGGTACGGGACGACCACTTTTTCGAGGAAACGGCGTTCGATTAAATGTCCTGAATCCCTACGCGTTTCTCGAGTTTTTTTTTTCTTTCCCCTGTGTGTTTTTTTTTTATTATTGCTTTGCTTGACGACAAATCAGGCGCAGATTTGGAGGCCCCCCCCCCCCTTTTTTGTTTTTCTCTTTAAAGTCAAACCGGCCAAACACAAAGAAGGTCCAGACTCCTCGGAACACAATACAACGACGCCTACCCCAGCCACAAGCGAGTGGACCCCCTCTAATTAACTTTGAGAGTAGCGTTATCCGTAAGGACAGAACGTGCGGATTGGTATAGGATGGAAGAAAACGAGAAAGGGCGGACAAGCGTTCTTTCTCGTTTTCTTCCTCAAGTTTAATTAGTGTTATCCCCAGCGCAAAGAGGGAGCCGGCCCGAAACAAGCCAGAAACCGAAACTCAGCTAACTTTTGCTGAAAATCGGACTATATTCGTCGGTGCATCGATATCATGTTTTTAAACTGGAATTGTTCATATTATGCGAGAAAAGAAAAAAAAAAACACTCCGGAGGTGACCGCGGTAGATGGCTCATAGCTTTGCTGATACTCAACATTCCACTTTATCTCAGTTTTGCTTGACATAAAATTGGCTCACTTCGAAAAAAAAAAAAAGTTATTTAATTGTGATCTCGTAAGAAAGACAATCACATGACCCCAAAAGCGCCCAGCGCCCCTTGACGCTGTTACTTGGTGCCTCAGCTTTTACCTATTTGAGTGATTTGTGAAGGCGGTGTCTCGTCCGGGCGAACAAAACAAAACAACAACAAATGAGGTTTTCGGTAAAAGATGCCGGGGCCTTAGTGACAATTCAGCTTTGTGAAGTTATTAATCGGTAACCGGACAAAAGCTCACCGGACAAAAGCTCACCGGACAGAAGCTCACCGGACAAAAGCTCGCCGGATAAAAGCTCACCCGTTTTTTCACAGACCCGGACAAAAGCTCACCCATTTTTTGACAGACCAGCTTTTGTCCGGTGAGCTTCTGTCCAGTGAGCTGTTGTCCGGGATTCCATTAATCGGAACATGTAATTATAAAAGTTAGTTAAAACCTTTTTTTTCATAGCTTTCTGACAAAGGAACTACGCTTTGATCAGTACGTATATAAGACACAACACTATCTAAACTTGTGGTAATTGATTTTTCGACATTTTGACAGTACAACATATAGTTCTGCTTCTGTGCAATTTAGAAATCGTACACCTATTTAGAAATCAGGATGACCGTTCAAATAAAACAAAATCCGGTGCTCTGGAAAAAATAAAAAGAAAGAAAAAAAGCTGGGACTCCAATGCCTGTTGATTGATCGCGAAATGGTAAATTTCGTATCTTTTTCCTCACAAGGAGATCAGACACTTTTTAGAGTGAGTAGCTTTATTTTTCAAAGCACTGCTTCGCTGGAATGAAAAGTAGGCTCTGAGGGGCCGCTATTAGGACGCAACGCTTTCGCAACATTTTAATTTATGACACAACACCACGAAAGAAATGTATGGCATATTTCATTTTTGTACTGAAGATATCAACAATCTACATGCAATTTGGAAATCGTATCGTGCGAAAAATCTTGGAACACGGAATACCCGAAAAACCAATCCAAATATTTTTCCGAAGTAAAACCGGGCAGCGAAATGAGGCGTTCTGTAACCGCGTTTTTTTTTTCTTCCTAATCCGGTAAGAATGGGACAAAGAGCCTCCTTCGCGATGGGCTTGGAGGCCCACAACCCTCTCTGCTATCCTCTTTCTAAACTGCATAAAAAAATGAAAGAAAAAAAAGCCATTCTCGCAGCTTGCATGGCGGGGTGACGGGATGGGTGGGTTAAGTGGGGCGCTCTCAGGGTCAAGCCGTCCGCTGATAACCGGAACAAAAAGACAAGCTTTTTCTTTATTTTTGTTTGGAAATAGCACTATATCGCGTAAGCAGGTGAGTGGCAAGGCTTCCCCCCCAGTGCCATCTGGATTCCGGAAAAGTTCCTATCTGAGATAAAATTCTACTGAGATATCCTCTTAAAGAAAAATGACAATGGTGTTTAAATCGCCACTAATAAGTTCAGTGGAATACGCGTGCTAGCGGACGGTAGATATAGAGACTTAGGAATAATGTATCGGCATTTACGTTTCATCAAGTGAATGGTTTAATTATCTGATTAGAAACTATTTTTTTATCTGAAATATTTCTAATAACGTTTTTGATTGCAGATATAGAAAATAAGATATCTTTCGAAATATCATGTGGATCTTAACCTTCCTGGTGTAAACTGGTTGTCTAGCAACGCTACTAATGGAAGCTTGTAGATAAAAAGTTTTAGTAGATCGTTTCGATACCCCTGATAACGATACCCGATAACGATATAATGCATGCGCAAAGCCGGTGGCGTAATATTTGGCATCATTATCGTAGTTATTTTTGTAGCACAATCAGCTAACAGGCAGACTAAAAAGTCCTCGTTTTTTTTAAATATTTTCTTCCAATTGACCTCATTGAATGCGATGCGGCCGTTAGTGACGCATCACGTTCGTTATCGTTAGCGTCTGTACTACGTGTTACAAAATGGCCATGCTCGACAAAATTACTATATTTACATTTACAATATGGAATTTACTTGAATACGTATGTATGAGGTTGCAAGATAATATGATTGGTGGTCAATGTTAAACAACAAAAGTGCAGACACTGCAACCAATTCCTTAACTCACATACTAAAATATTGCCACGCGCGTCAGCGGGCAAGCGCGTGCGTGGCCGAGTGGTTACCGCGCACGACTTTCGCGCGGAAGGTGTAGGTTCGATTCCAGTCAGCGGACTGTCCGTTTATTTACTCTTTCAACTTAGCCTTCTCGTAAGTTCGAGAACATTCTCGTCTGATCGAGTCCGAATGTTCTACGCACCGAAGTTCTACGCCGAATGATCCTGAAACTCACGAGGCTACATAAGGGACTCCGCAAGGCGAGCGGAGGCAGTCTCGCTCCTGCGATCGATCCTGCTGTTTCGCCGACATCGACGCCTGCGACGCTACGCTACCTTACCTTTATTTTGTTTTGGGCACAAGTTCGCCTCATTAAACGTTTAGTTTCTTTAGTTATTCTTTGCCTCATTATTTGTCATTCGTGACAATATGATTGACTTATGCCGGCCAAAAGGTAACTCCAAGCGCTCAAAATACCACTTTTGGTATTCTACGGAACTTGTACATAAATGCTTAAAAACTCACAGCCAGAAAATGTAGCACAGATTTCAAGTTCACTATTTACCGGACAGTCGCATAAAAGTTAAACAACCATGTTAGACGAGCAAGCCAAAAGGTTAAAGTCGAAAAAATAATAACATCTGATATTGAACTCGGACTGGAACAAAACCGTAGTCTTACGGGGTGGGGGTTGTCGGTACTTTGTAAAACGGTTCGACGTAATAAAACTATGAGCCGTAACTGGTTTGCGGGGGGTCGGCGCGGACTCATCTTAATATTAGCGATGGTGACGTCGGAGGCCCAAAGTACTCAAACTAAACAAGCAGCTGTGACATGGAGACAGGTCAATAATAATGACACGGATGTATTCATTTTACGTTGACGTGCAAGCCCGACCATAGCTTTGGCGCGGAGGCGTGCAATACCATGGCTGACTGGGTTAAAATCAAAGGGCTAAATAACTACTATTTGCCGTGTCTACATGCGCATGTGTGCGTGTGCGTGCGTGCGTGCGTGCGTGCGTGTGACCGTGTGTGTTTAGCACTATGAAATTCTTCCCCAGACGAAGGAAGCGAACATAAAACTCGAAATAAACGAAAGAAAACTTGACGGCTGTCAGCGCGTGTTAGTTTCTTGCTCGCAAAATCTGGAGGCGACACAAGAGACGCAAGGCGAATGACGCAGGGTCGCCTGTCGCCCTGACACCAATTGCCAGGCGCTCCAGAGGTTACCTCAAATAAAGTTTGTGTATTTCGCTCTTTTTTGTGTGCAGAATTTTTTGCCTACAACATTTTTGACTGCCCTTGGCTGTCTTTCTCGACTTCAACACAATAATTAAGGAGCGGCAATTCCCCAGTAGAGTGCATGCTATTTTCACTTCGCGCGTTGGCTGTTTGACCTCGCATGTGAGTACTGTACTGTACTTTATACTTACGTACAACTTCCTGGACAGGCAATTTTTATCTATAAAATGGTGTTTCCGATACAAAATCAAGATACCAAAATGACATTAAACATACATTTCCCCTTCTACTGCCCTCTTGCTTGCATCACGGTATCAGATGACAAGTTTTTTGTAGTATTTTTAACGTACGTAAAGCCAAGTTGAACATAATTAATTCTCTCTAGACCTAGGCAACTATCATTTAGTTTAGAGGAGAAATTGCACGGGCGGCTGGAATCTAAGTTTAGTTAAGAACTTATTAAACCTATTCGGGTTCTGTGGAAGCGGTAACCAAACCGTTACATTTCGAAGCACGACTGTACCGCAATTAAACCGAAACAAAATGCAAAGATAGTGCTGAGCCGAAATACGAACTAAAACGTCTCATTTGAGAACAGCTAAACATTTGAATGTTCATTTTTGAAAATAATCATTAAACTATTTTAACCAGGATGCCGAACTGAATCGGAATAACGACCGCGATCGTTATTCCGATTCAGTTCGGCATCCTGGTTAAAATAGTTTAATGATTATTTTCAAAAATGAACATTCAAATGTTTAGCTGTTCTCAAATGAGACGTTTTAACTTGGTTTGTCGGAAGAAACCTCATTGCGAATTGATATTGCCACGCGCGTCGCTAAGCGAGCTCGTGCGTGCCGATTGTTTACGTGCTTGTCATTCGTGCGGAGGCCCCGGGTTCGATTCCTGGGAGCGACGCGTCTTTTATTTATTCGTTCAATTTAGTATTCTCGTTAGTTCGAAAACGTCGTCATCTGATCGAGACGCGAATGCTCGTTCTTCGCGCCGAACGTTCTAATCCGAATGTTCGAGAAACAAACGCTTGTACGTAAAGGACTCAGCATGGCGAGCCGTAGTCAATCTCGCCCCTGCGTTCGATCCTGATGTTTCGCCGTCATCGACGCCTGCGACGCTAGCCTTTTCCTATTTTGTTTTGGGCACAAGTTCGCCTCAGTAAACGTTTAGTTTGCTTCAGTTATCCTCGCCTCATCAATTGCCACTCCTGACAGTTGATCACTCGTGACAACAAGCTCTCACTGTAAACAGATTTCTAAAAAAATCCCATAGCTCAAAGAGAGAGTATGCGTTTTTTTCTTTACGACGGGCGTGCAACATCACCAAACTCTTAGTGTTATAGGTGTGAGAATATATAGAGCTTCTGAAGAATCTGCCACCCAATGGACAACTCATTTGTTAGGGAGGGCAACTTTATGGCATGCGAATTTTATCCCGCTTTTATTGGCTGATTGCGAGTGCGTGTACATTTCCGTCAAGTATTTATATATATACATATATATAATGGGAATGAGTGAAGATTGACAAGTGCAGCCGTAGTAATATTGTGAACGAAGAGGGGAGAAGGTGATTATTAAATATTATGCATTAAAGTTAGGGAAAGGGAAAGAGAGCTGGCGAAAAATTGGGCCAGGAGCGGGGATTGAACCCGCAACCTTCGCCTAAAACGGGGCGACGCCTTAACCGATTAGACCATCCCGGCCACTGGTTTCGGCGGACTCAATTTCTGGCCAGCTCTCTGTGTACTATTAGTCTCGAATGCGCTTAACTGGGTAGACGACAACCGTTGCCGATTTAAGGCCCGCGTTAGTTCCGAAGTGCGGCAGTGACGTGGCACGTCATCTCAGCTTTGCAAATATCGGAACAGGGCCCGTCTTCCAAGATAACTAGGGAATCACTCCTCCCCATAGGGACAGGCTGCACCGTATATATAATGGGAATGAGTGAAGATTGACAAGTGCAGCCGTAGTAATATTGTGAACGAAGAGGGGAGAAGGTGATTATTAAATTTATTGCATTAAAGTTAGGGAAAGGGAAAGGGAAAGAGAGCTGGCGAAAAATTGGGCCAGGAGCGGGGATTGAACCCGCAACCTTCGCCTGAAACGGGGCGACGCCTTAATCGATTCGACCATCCCGCCCACTGGTTTCGGTGGACTCAATTTCTGGCCAGCTCTCTGTGTACTATTAGTTTCGAATTCCCTTTCCCTTTCCCTAACTTTAATGCAATAAATTTAATAATCACCTTCTCCCCTCTTCGTTCACAATATATATATATATATATATATATATATATATATATATATTAGGGTCGAATGAAAAATTCGACCCTAAATTCGTGCCTCAGTTGAGATAAAATCACCCACATATATATATATATATATATATATATATATATATATATATATAACTGGTAAGAAAAAACCCTTGGTGAAAACAGCAACAACGAACGATTTAATCTTCGACGTTTCGGCCGGAGTCCGGCCTTCGTCAGGAAGAACTACTACAGATGAACGCGGGTGGTATTTATACAAATTGTATAAATACCACCCGCGTTCATCTGTAAAAGTTCTTCCTGACGAAGGCCGGACTCCGGCCGAAACGTCGAAGATTAAATCGTCCGTTGTTGCTGTTTTCACCAAGGGTTTTTTCTTACCAGTTATACCCACGCCTTCGGCCTCCCGCCACCATGCCCGTTATATATATATATATATATATATATATATACAGGGTGTTTCAGAGAACTCAGGCCAAATCGCTCCCCCGAAAACTACTCATCGCAACGAAAACAGGCTTGTGTCGTTTTGGTCCTGGGCCAAGGGCGCATTTAGGAAAATTATTAAAGTCCGCGATAATTAAGTTGTTAATTATCTCTGCCCAATTACTTTTTTAATATAGTGTTTAAGGGCATGGTTTCAATTAGAAAATTGCTCAGCATCATAAAAAAAAACACTAAATCAACAAATTGCAGAACGATAGAAGGCACGCGAAGCATTTTACGGCTTTCTGAAAAACCGCACGACTTCGACGGGTTTTTAAGTTTCGGTTTGCTATCGGAGCGCAACTCCGCCCCGACGGTACCGCGCCCCGTGGAGAGATAGTGCAACCAGCCTCTGCTGCGTCGCGCGATGACAGCGCTGCAGAGGTTGGTTGCACTATCTCTCCACGGGGCGCGGTACCGTCGGGGCGGAGTTGCGCTCCGATAGCAAACCGAAACTTAAAAATCCGTCGAATTTGTGCGGTTTTTCAGAAAGCCGTAAAATGCTTTGCGTGCCTTCTATCGTTCTGCAATTTGTTGATTTAGTGTTTTTCGACGATGCTGAGCAATTTTCTAATTGAAACCATGCCCTTAAACACAATATTAAAAAAGTTAATTACGCAAACATAATTAACAACTTAATTATTCCGAACTTTAATAATTTTCCTAAATGGGCCCCTGGCCCAGGGCCAAAACGACACAAGCCTTTTTTCTTTGCGATGAGTAGTTTTCGCAGGAGCGATTTGGCCCGGAGTTCTCTGAAACACCCTGTGTGTGTATATATATATATATATATATATATATATATATATATATATATATATATATATATATGGGTGATTTCATCTCAACTCCGGCACGGATTTAGGGTCGAATTCTTAGTTTTGACGAAAAAAATATAACTTTTTGGGCAAGTCCTATAATAAAAGAAGACGCCAACGGCAATGTCGTCGGATTTTTCGTTCTCAAGTTATGGATTGTTGAAGCGGCCAAAGTGTAAACTGACGTTTTTCCAGCTTATCGGAGGTGCCATATTTCACTCCATTCCTTTTCCCTACTTTTTACGCTACATCAATATAACGTTTTGGGAACACTCTAGACACAGGCTTTTTCATGCTAATTAAGCGTCTAGGTCATAACGTTCTTAATGATGTTTTGTTTATTTGTCAAACTGCATCTCTGCGACGATATTTGACGAAGTTCAGCAAGCTGTGCTGTGTGACCTAATCAACATATTTTTATGATCTTTATATCACCGTAAAGTTCCAATTAAGCTCTTTTTTGAGTATAATGTCGATATTTTGCAATAAGTATATAATGTGATACATGTGCCGGAAAAACGAAAATTAAAAAAAAACTGGCAAGTTTAGAGTCGATTTTCAAAAAAAAAAACACTTTTTATTTCTTTTATTTTTTATTTACAGTTAGTTAATATAGTAGTCTATCAGAAACTACCAACCGAAATTGTAATATATTGTTTGTATGGCCCCTATTAAGACTCGAATCTCGTGCTATGAGCGTTTTGAACGGGACTTCGCACAGGCGCTCTGCTGAGCAGAATTTTGGCCCATGTAAGTTTTCTATTTATCCTTAGCAGTTACCTCAATATCCAACCATAAAAATTAATAAAATTTGGAGTAGTGTACTTAAAAAAATTTACTTCGAAGTCCGTATCCACAAGTGCGGGCACAGCGCTTACTTCCTCCCAATACGGGGGAATGCAGATCGTTGGAGAATTCCTCTGAGGCCTTTTGCTTTCGGCTTTGAGTTTGAAATACCAAACTTGTATTGTAATTGTCATATTTTCTTATGTCAAACAAATATGCAGTGCATATACATATGTACGATTTAGTATCTGACGCTTAGGAAGTACGGTTTATTTTATGGTCGTACAGACTCTTTCATAAAATAACAAGCATTTCGTAGAGTGTAATGCTTCAAACGTGTTAGTCATGTGTTTAGGTTTCATTTCTATTTTCAGTGATTTGTGCCGGGTTATTTAGACTTTTTCCTCTTGACTTAAGTTTGTCCGGGAGTCTAGATTTTACGTATCTTCTCCGTCAATTCATAGGGCGACGCTCACACACCTTGCAAATCACACCATTTACAGTTAGGTAATATAGAAATCTCTTAGGACCCACCAACATAAATTGTAATATATTGTTTGTATGGTCGCTATTAGGACTCGAATCTCGTGCTGTGAGAGTTTTGAACGGGATTTCGGATAGAAGCTCAGCTGAGCAGAATTTTGATCTATTTAAAGTTTTCTTTTTAATGTTAGTACCTAGATCAATATCTTAGCGTAAAAGCCAGTGAAGCAACAATATTTATCCTAACAATATTTATTTACTTGGCACTGGTGTGATTTGCAAGGTGTGTGGGCTTCGCCCTACGTATTCACGGAGAAGATACGTAGCATATAGACTCCCGGTCAAAGTTAAGTCAAGAGGAAAAAGTCTAAGTAACCCGGCATGAATCACTGAAAATAGAAATGAAACCTAAACAGATGACTAACACGTTTGAAGCCTTACACGCTACGAAATGCTTGTTATTTTACGAAAGAGTCCGAACGCGCACAAAATAAACCGTACTTCCTTAGCGCCAGATACTAAATCGTACATACGTATATGCGCTGCATATCTGTTTGACATAAGAAAATATGACAATGACATGTCAAGTTCGGTATTTCAAACTCAAAGCCGAAAGAAAAAGGCCCCATAGGAATTCTCTAACGATCTGCATTCCCCCCCCCCCCCCCCCCCCCCCCCCCGTATTGGGAGGAAGTAAGCGCTGTGCCCGCACTTGTGGATACGGGCTTCGAAGTCAATTTTTTTAAGTACACTACTCCAAATTGTCTTAATGTTTATGGTTGGACATTGAGGTAACTGCTAACGATAAATAGAAAATCTTATGGTGAATTCCACTCGTATATCCGGAGCGCTTTCCCAAATCCGCGAGGGAGGCAAAATTCCGCTCCGTGGGACCCGCTCCGAATCGACGAGGGGAAGATAAACTCGCCTTTTTGGAGCGACCTCCCCCACACCCCTCCACATCGCTTCCCCCTCCGCCATTCAAAATGGCCGCTGCTCTAACTTGACAAGCACCCCAACGCCTGAGCCGAATGATCTTTCCGACACAGATATAACACGCGACACAGGCCGGTCGACATTATACGTACCACAGCGCTCATGTCGCAAATAACGAAGACGTCCGCGTTCGGCACCGTCACATACCTTTCGGCCGCATCGAAGCGGCGGGGCACGGACAGCGATTGCCAGCGTGGAGTTCAGATTTCTGGTACGACTTTAATAAACACAGAGGTAACAAACCATCACTTGCACGGTCGTTGCCTAATCTCTTCTTGCTTTATTGCACGGGAAAACGCCGGCGGAATGCCGTGTAAAAAGGTAAACAATCATTGCATGGCTGTGGAATGAACATACCTAACCTTGCGTACGCCTCCGGCTTTCCTGTCGTTCTTCCTCTTACGATCACAGATGTCAGCGCATACGATTTACCACGCTCCACAGTCCCGCCTTTGTATCCCTGATCTATGCGAGGTACAAGCGTTCGAGCCGTCACAATCCCACGTAAACAACCGATGCACCCGAACAGATCCAACTGGACGACCCGCCCGGCTACTGTAGCCCGGCCCGCCGACCTCGCCAACCTCGCCGCGCATGCGCACTGCCGATTTAGAAGGAAATCACGTGAGCCGCTCTGTCAACTTCCGGAGAGATCTGTGAAATCCCGCAGAGCAAGTTCGGCGGAGTTTGAGGCGCTCCGTGGAGCGGGCGCTGCCAGAGATCTACGAGCGGAAGATGACCAACTCGAGCGAGATCTGCGAGCGGAATATGCGCGCTCCAAATGGAGCGCTTTTGGATCGCTCGAGATGTGCGAGCGGAATTCACCATTACATAGAACCAAATTCTGCTCAGCAGAGCGCCTGTGCGAAGTCCCGTTCAAAACGCTCATAGCACGAGATTCGAGTCTTAATAGCGGCAATACAAACAATATATTAGAAATTTTGTTGGTAGTTTCTGATTGACTACTATATTAACTAACTGTGAATAAAAAAAAATGAAAAGTGTTTTTTTTTTTAAAAATCGACTCCAAACTTGCCAGTTTTTCGACATTTTCATTTTTCAGGCACATGTTGCGCAGTATATACTTACTGCAAAATATTGAAATCATACTCAAAAAAAGAACTTAATTGGAGCTTTACGGTGATATAAAGATCATAAAAATATGTTGATTAGGTCACACAGCACAGCTTGCTGAACTTCGTCAAATATCGTCGCAGAGAGGCGGTTTGACAAATAAAAAAAAATTATTAAGAATGTTATGACCTAGACGCTTAATTAGCACGAAAATGCCTATGTCTAGAGTGTTTAAAAAAACTTATATTGATGTAGCGTAAAATATAGGGAAAAGGAATGGAGTGAAATATGGCACCTCCGATAAGCTGGAAAAACGTCAGTTTCCACCTTGGCCCCTACAACGGTCCATAACTTGAGAAAAAAAATTCTGACGAAATTGCCGTTTGCGTCTTCTTTTATTATGGGAATTGTCCCAAAACATATATCTTTTTCGTCAAAATTAAAAATTCGACCCTAATTTCGTGCCTGAGTTGAGATGAAATCACCCATATATATACTCTTGGCAAGTGAGTATCGTATTTAAAAAAAAAAAAAAAAAAAAAAAAAAACGGGTCAACTTACCTTGACTTGAGTTAAACACAATGTGACCCCTTTTCTGCTTCGCTGTTATTTATTCATGTCAATACTTCAAGGACGCTGGACCTATGCGCCGAAAAACTGAGGATGGGAAGGAGACTGCGATGAGAAGGAATAGCACGCGAGGGCGTGAGAACGCCGAGCTTTGGTTAGAATCATCAAGTGGCAGACGTGAAGCCAACTGTTTCTGTCTCCACTGCACTCGTCGAACGCAATAACACGCGGAACTCTAGCGTACGGCGTTTGGCTCTCGCATTCGAACGCGTTCTACGAGTGCGGTGGAGACAAAGGCAGCCAGCTTGAGGTCTACCCACTAATCATTCGAACCAGAGCTCGGCGCTCTGACATCCTCACGCGCTCTCGTCTCCTAATTTCCCTCAATTACTCGGTACATTTCTCGCTCTCTACGCTTGCCAGCCAAGACATTAAAGAAGGATTACATTTAAAAAAATAATACGAATGAATTCCACTTACCAGCTTTGGAAAGAAAGGCTGCATGAGTGAAAACACCGCGGCAATCCAAAAGTGGTTGTGCAGAAAGGGCAGGAGCCAAGCGAATTGCTTGATCTTTGAAAGCCAACTCTTCTCAGGTTCCTTCTTTGTACTTTCGTGTTTCATTGCGGACTCGTCACACTTCATCTGCAGGTCGAGAAAGTTAGCAAACTGAGGTAGGGAAGCAGTATTGTTTTAAAATATAAAAACCCGTCCCGAAGGTTGTGTTTTATACATTTATACTAAGTACTATTACGATAAAAGTAAATAGTCGCAAATAAGCTTTTAAAAAATCGGTCGTTTTGCACCTCTACAGCCGTCACTCTCGGTAATAGACACCGACACAAATGAGGGAAGGCCAGCCAGTCGCTATTTATCGCATCTATTTGTATAAATATCCGGAGGGAAGCTGCGCAGCTCCCGTGACAACGTCCTCGGATGGTTCTAATCGAGCATCAAATGCGTAGGACGACGTGCGTTGGTTGGCAGGGGAGTATCCTTGAGTTCCAAAAACGTGTTTCGAGTCCCGGTTGCTTCGTCGTGACACATCGGCTTGTGCAATACAAACCGTGGCCCACTCTCTAAAAAAATGTCTTCGCGTCTACTTACCCGAAAAAAACACTCAAGGAGCCTATCCCTGCGATCTACGAAATCAGCTCAGTGAATGATGAGGCGGAACATCCGTTTAGAGAAATGAAGTCTGCGCTGTGGCATTGCGCAATGCAAAGCGTCATGCTTGCATTGCGTAATGCCACAGCGCAGACTTCATTTTGAGGTCTGAACAGATGTTCCGCCTCATCTTTTCCCCTGCTAAAAAAAGGATTTGAAATGTTAGCGACAGGTTTTCACGAAAACGACGAGGGTAGTGTGTGTGACGCAATTTATCAATAGTTGCAGCCAGTTCAGGGTAAAAGGCGTAATAGGTTTTTCCTCAAGCTTTTGTTGAAAATTTCAGTAAACGTTCAAGTCCAGTCTCGTTTCGAACGAATGGTTTTATAATTGTTAGAGCTCTTTACGCGCAGAAACTGATTTTTCCTGCTCGTCTACATACCTTTCCAAAAACGCTCCTAGGCCGCCGCCATGTTGCTGATGCTGATTCGGCTGGTGCGACTCTCGCGCCCTTTATCAGCAAGACATTTTCTGCCACTCTCTTGGACTGTGAAGGCCCGCTCAGCGCGGTTCTCTACCTATGTTTTCGCGGTTTTGCATTCGACGTTTTCTGGGCCCTCTTGAAAGTTTCCACTTTTTTTAATGCGTGCTGCGTACCCTTTCTGTGTTATCTTGCATTGTGAGAAATAAGGCTGGTAAGTGCCTATCATTCAAACTTTTCTGCTCGACATTCACGGGAAACGAAGGAGGTGAAGGACGTCGAACGGCCCCCTACGCGTTTTTGCGAACATTGTTCTCCTCCTCCCAGATATAATCCGCGTAGAGTCCTCAGTCATCTCCAAAAATAGTTGTCCGGGTTGGGGTGGGAAACGGGTCAGTCGCGTTCGTTCCTTTTCCTTGGTGCTGTTGTGAAAAATGGAAGCTCTCTCCAAAACGTGCCACAAAACGAAGTCATCTTGGATTCCATCCGATCGTCTAGATGGGACTGTCGTCGACTGTGACTGTGTTAATTGAGATCTTTCTCAAATAAATTCTTCTCAGATAACACTCTATCGTGTGGTACGTACAATATACTGTTAGTACCACACTTGCTAAATTGTATGTCCGTGTCCTGTCCATCGGTAAACATGTTATTTGTATGCGTGAAAAATGCCTGCCTTTCGGCTATCTTTTGTTGTAAACTATTTTCGACAACTAAGCGCTTTCTTGTTTGACCTTCGGCGCATCGTGTGGTGCCTTCAAAATGTATCGTAGCAAAAAAAAAAAAAAAGAAACTGGAACTATACATTCCAGTTGCATTCGCTCAGTCGCGCGCGTACCTAACAGAAATAGTTTATAGGTTTTTTATTGTTTTTTTTCTTCATAAGTGGTACAATGTTTTCTCTGCGACCTCGCGAAAATACATGAACCATGACACACAAAATACAGCGGGAAAAGACGAGAATTTAGCCGCCAGCAGTGTTTGAAACTGCGCCTATCGAAATCACAGTCCACTCAGTTAGGGTTAGCAGGGACGCCGGTGAGAGTCTAGCCTCAAACCCAGTGACTCGGCTTGAAAACGGTTTGCTGCCCCTGGGGACGAGTGTTTCTTGGAAAGGTGTATAGGCAGCCCTTATTTACTCATGACTAGGATTCCGTGTTTTCGGAGTTCATCTCTCGTGAAATTTGGAAGGTGTTTTTCGGAGTTTATTTTTCGCTGGGTTTTTGGGGTTTATCGGAGTTCATTTTTGTTACATTCCCAATTCTTTTAAATTCCGGGCTTATTTTACTGCGTAAAAGAAAAAGAAAATTATGAACCAAATAAATAAGGTCCGGGTACCCTCAACCTTTATCCCAAAGAAACCTCGACGTTCTAAAAGGCGAACCCCTTTTGTCAGGAGTTCTAAATTTCAAAGAAATCTGGAGTGGAATCTCCTCGGAACCACTGACCTTGTGCTCTTATAAGGTTTAGCTGTAAAACTGCGTCTTTCATGCTGTTTATTGTGTCGCTGTGACCTAAAAAATTTGGAGTTCTTCGGATAAATCCTAATATAGAAAAGTTAACGGCGAGTATTATTCGGGTTTCTTCGAATTTATTCGAAAACGCGGAACCCTACCCATGACATAGTCTTAAATTTACAAAGTCGTATTGAACAGAAACGAAAATAACCAACACGAAGGCATTATATTTTTTTTTCACCGTAAGTTTGAACGCAGTCGTAGGCTCCAACATATATGCAACCACGGACACACAAACAAAAAGCTCAAGTCATGGGGCATTCGCTTCACTGGATTGGTCAAGCCGATTATGGAACACGTACCGTAAAGAAAGATGACGAACACCAAAACGTCTAGTTTTTGACAGGGTTTGATTGGTCCAACGGGTTCTTAGCATCGGCTGCGCTCGAATTTAAGGTGAAAGAAACTATAGCGGTCTTTTTGTCTGTTAATACATTGTAGTAAAGTTGAGATGAGGGTGTATATTTGCCTATATGATTAAACTTAAAATGTTAAGCCCACAAAAACCGACAGAAGAAAGAGGACACACAATTGCCCTTTCTTTTGTCTTGTGTTTGTGAGCTGTACCTTTCAACCATCATTCCTTACCAACACGCCCAAGCTTCCATTTTGAACAATTGAACTTTATATATTTGTTAGAGAGCTGCATTAACTGGGAAGAGGAGCTCTGCAGAGAACAAGTATACTTAATTAGTATATGCGCTACGTATATTATTCAGTATAGCCGTTTGCAAACAAAGATTACACATTACAAAGGGTCCAGAAAGTCATAAGCGCAATGCAGATGAAACAGATCAAGTGCTGAAGAAACAACTTACTTGGCCTAGGAAATCTGGTTAAGAGCATGCCGTTGTTCAACCGTTCACAACTGTTTTATATTGTGGAGCTAAAAAAGGATTTTGTACTACGAGGATATCAGAGTGCTTAGCATATTTTAGTACCCTTGGTCTCCGCAAGAAAAAAAAAGAAGCTATGAAAAAGTGCATACAGATGTAGTAGTAGTGTACAAGTAACAAAAAAAATTGTGAATCAGGGGGAAAAACACGAATCGCTTACTAAACAGTTTTTACTTTTTTTTTTCTTTACATACTACATCGATATCTGCGCAGGAAAGGAAATGATAGAGATGATATTTAGTTAGAGTCAAAAGCTGACTTGTGTTATCATTTTGCGCATATTTCTCGTTTAGTATTTGCAAATGTCCTCCGACATTTTTAACTTTCCAAGCGTACATATCTTAAACTTAAACCAAGTGTTAAAATTCAACATACTAAATGCACCCTGGACTTCGGTTAGATCAGCAGCTCAGTACAGAAACAACCCGCACGGCATCGTACGCCTGAGTTACGACGGCTTATTTTGTTCTCAAGTGGACAAGAGGCTAAACTTAAGAAAGCTTGAAATGTGACATATGTATCTTCGCACATGTTTCCCGAGTCCTAAACGAACATTGTTTTTTGGCCAGTCTATACAGTTAGTGACACCGTGCTTGTGTCTTTGTGTAAAGTGAACAAACAAGGAACATCAAGGTTTACCTTAGCCGTTCAAATAGAAACGCCCTGACGTTTCTTTAAATTGGAAACACGTATACTTCCTTGGCCACTGAGACCCACATCACGGAAGTGTCTCGGTTTGCATGTCCGATCTACGTCATCGTTGTTTCCTTTTAATACGTGCCTGTACCGATGATAGAATAAAACTATATAAAAAGTGTAACCTTAGAGAAAAGGCTACCTCTTGGCGTGTTTAACCTGAACTTTGTCCCGAGTAGACGCAATGTAAGTCTAGAAAAAAACTTTCTTCTCAAGAAGCTTGGGCGTTTCTTGTTCAAAAACTGTTCCAATTCGGTGATTTCTGTTTTTTTACATTTTATTACACTCACTGGATTATCTGAATTTTCAAATTCAGATAGTCGTCATTGAAATGATTCACGTACCAATTAGTGCCAGATTGTTGAATTGAGAATCAATACCAGATAAAGAGAAATATCTTTCGAAAGGTCATCAATTATATTACTAATTATTTTATTAAAACTGCCAAAAGGCAGTTAAATTAGAATTCAAACTTACGCAGTATGAAAGTAATGGCATTATATTACTTTTGCTTCTCTTAAGTATAATGAATTTACTTTGACATTACTTTTACATTTCTTCGGGCAGTAATTGTGCACATTTCGGTTACAGTATTTAAGTATACCAAAGCTCACATCGCGTGAGAGTTTTTGACGAAAGGAAGAGAACGAGAAATCGAGTAAGTAAAGTGTTTTCAAAGCCACTTGCCGGTTGTGTGGGATTTCCTGGTTTAGCGGCCGGAGCGCGGCCGGCTCGAGCTCGAATGTACCAGTCTTGATTCAAAAACTGCTCTATCTGGTTCGCCTTCTGAGCCTTGCAGGTACGTCGTGAACCCCGTAAAAGGCTTTACGCTCAGATTGGCATCGTTTAACTTTCTTTGGTGTTTCTTTTCTTCTCTTATTCACACCATTTTACCACACACAGGAAAAAAAACTGTTTTCCTTAAAGGGCAACTCCCCTTTATGTTTGGTTCTGAAAAAAAACAATGCAGTCCTCTTCAGTATCGCCAAGGAAGTCCACACGTCAAATATTACAACGCAGTTCTGTCTAAATGTTTCCTAAACGGTCCGGCAAACTTGGCAACTCGCCAAGTTGCCGCAATCGGCTGACACGAGCGGGCGAATTCAGGCCCAACCAACATCGCAGTCAAGTCAACGGCATGTCCGTAGCCAACATTGAGCGAAACGTCATCACCATTGCCCTTTCTTGCTTGTTTTTACTTCTCCGGGCGAACGTAGCGCATGACGTCAGCAACGTTAACCTCTCGGCGCTCAGCGGTGTCTGTCCACGTGGTTGGCGTAACGCGCCTGCGCAGCGCGCTCCTTCGGAGCCGTCCGGCGCCGCCCGCCATGGTCTCGCCCTAACTGCCATCTTCCGCGTCACAACCGCCATCGTCGTCTTACCGTTTGTAATTATTTCCTCTTGGAGTTTCGTCCACAGTACGGACACCACGTGCGCAGACTTAAGCCACAGTTGTGCAGATGTCGTCGAATGTCGTACACACCAAAACGTGGCGAAGAGTGCGGTGCAGACGACACTTGCGCCTGGCAAACGCACGTCCCAATCCCGCCCTAAAGTGAACTTTACCCGCGCGTCATTGGGCCCACGATCACGTCACATCTCGTACCACGTGATGGCCATGTTCTTGGCGGCCAGAGGCCAATGTTTCCGGACGGAACCGAAGTTTCGGTTTCCATTTCCGTTCGTATTTAAAATTAGGTTTAAAAATATATATCCCATTTTTCGCGAAGCAAACGACGTAGTGTCTTTTACTAGGGCTTTTAATGCGAAAGCATTAACTGTCTCATGGAGCGAACTGACGTCATCAGCCTGAAGCGCGAAAACGGCAGATAGTTTCCTTCGGTTCCATTGGCTGGCGCGCGTCGACGGGGCTCCCATTGGCCGCTGCGCTCGTCAGTTTTCACGACCGCTCACTCCATGGCGCTGCGTGTCCATCAGCGCGGAGCGCCCAAAGTCACCATGGCAGCGCACGCGCCGACCGGTGACGAGAAATACGCAGCAGACGAAAAAGGGAGCGAACGAGCAGCTTGCATGCTTTCACATTCACAACTCATAAGGAATGCTTAGGTGTACCTCGATACTTTTAATTCGAATTCACTCATTATCCAGAAATCTTCGGAATTGATTAAAGTTGCCCTTTAAAGGGCACCTCCGCTTTATTTTGCTTGTGAAAAAACAATGCAGTCCACTTTAGTGTCAACTGGGAAGGCCATACGTCAAATATTACGACCTAGTTCTGTCCAAATGTTCTTTCAACGGTCCGGCAAACTTTGATACTCGCCAAGTTGCCGAAATCGGCTGACTCGAGCGGGCGAATTAAGGCACAACCAACATCGCAGTCAAGGCTACGGCGTGGCCGAAGCCAAGTTTGAGGTAAACGTGACGTCACCCAAAACGGGTGACGTCAGCAACGTCTCCTCTCGGCGCTCAGCAGTGTCCACTAGGGGGTGTCGCGAACTTTTGTCAAACCGGATTTTTGGTCGAACTTTTGGGGTTCGACTGGGTCGAACCGGTTCGACGAACCTTCGAACTTTTCACCAGATTCGACCGGTTCGACTTTGTGAACAGTGTGGCCAGACCTTGATACAAGCATGTCTAGGTTTGGATAATTTTTTTTTTAATACAAAGGGTTATTTTATTTTATGGACAATTGCAATTAAAAAAAAAACAGTTCTAATCACTGAAAAAGGTATTAACTTAAGTGTTTGTACTGCATTGATTGAAATAACTAATCAGCGCTGCCCTTAATTCATCCCTTAGCCATCACCATCCAATCCGAAGCCAACTGGCCATCCTATCGCGCATGCGCACACGAGTCGAACCTCAATACAAGGTTTGTCGAACTTTCTACTAAAAGGTCTAAAAAGTCGAACCTGGTTGAACTCGAACCTCGGCCAGTTCGCGACACCCCTAGTGTCCACGTGATTGGGATTGGCGTAACACGCCTGCGCAGTGCGCTTCTTGGGATCTGTCCGTCCGTCTCGCCGTGGTCCCGCCGTTACAGCCGTCTTCCGCGTCACGACCGCGTCGTCATCTCACCATTTGTCATTAATGTCTCTCTCGGAGTTTCCTTCACACTACGGACACTACGAGCACACACTTACCCCGCAGTTGTGCATGCGTCGTCGAATGTCGTAGGCACCAAAACGTGGTGAAGAGTGCGGTGAAGACGACACATGCGCCTGGCGCAAGCCACCCCAATCCCGCCCGTCGTTGTGCAGAGAAATACGGGACATCTCGTACCACGTGAAAGCTATGTTCTTGGCGGTCCGAGGCCAATAATGCCGGTCGGAGCCCAAATGTCAGTTTCGAATTCAAATGTTGTTTAAAATAAGACCCTACTGAAAAAAATTATATGAATTTATTTCTGATATGTTTATTGGACACCGTTTTCATATCAGAACTTAATATTTCATACCAGTTTCATACGCTGCATATCAGTTACACTAGGCTAGGTGGCGCTAGGTACCGCCCAATTCATGTGCTACAAAAATATTTTAGTTACTCACGCCACCATGTAGATACATCGAGCATACCACTGGCATCAGCTAACATATACATTGAGCGCATACAAATACACGGCACAGCAAACATGAATACAACAGCACACCCAATAACTACTTCTGAGCTCTGCGCTTCCGCCTTTTATACAGGTCGTTTTGTAAGTACGGAGTTTTTCGGTGACCACCTAAGCAATAAATAATATTCTCAACATGTTGGACTTTTTTCAGTAATGTCATACCTCTGAGAGTATTTTGAACGGCTCAGGGGATAAATCTCTTAATAAAAAGTAAACGCTCATGCCGTAGGTATTTGAAACACAGTAAATCAAGCCGCTCTTCTGCGGTTCCAAGCCACGTGTTTGTTTTCCCGCGCGGCACGTCGTATACGAAAAAAAAATTATATGAATTTATTTCTGATATGTTTATTGAACATATTCATATCAGTTGGCAAATGTTGCATATCAGTTCATATATGTCACATATCAGTTTTTGGGTATCTCATATCAGCTTCATATATCGCATATGAGTTTTTGGATATTTCATATCAGTTTCATATGTCGCATATCAGTGTTTGGATATTTCATATCAGTTCTTATATAGGTTCATATAATTTTTTTCAGTAGGGGATTTAACTATATATAACCTATTTTTGCGAAGCAAATGACGTAGTGTACCTTACTAGTCCATATTAAATGCGAAATCACTAATTACTTTGAAATCTTTGGATTTGAACAGAGTTGCATTTTAAAGAAGCCCTGCAATCCTTTTTAAGCGTCTACGTTTTTTGCTGTTTCCACATTTCTTGTAATTCGGGCAACCCAGCGGGCACGGAGAGATAACTAAATATCAGTGCGTCACGTTTTAAACAGACGACGCGGAAGCCTCCTTCACCTACCGGGGCGCACCATGATACCGAATGCGCGCGGCATGTGACGACATCGTGACGTGACGTTCTTCATCTTGGCACGCGCCTGCCTTATGACTGGTCAGAGCCGCGAAAAGCTTTTTTTTAGTCGAAATACAAAATATAATTGGCGCGAACTGTTTCCAAAATACATGAAAGTAGTTTTTGTTCAGTATTTTAGATCAGAAAAGAAAGAAATGCAGTTTATAAAGTACGGAAACAAGAAATGACCCGTCGACATACCCGCCACTAAGCGATGGAAAAGGCGGAACGTACTATAAAAGTGTAGTGGGATCAGCGGCCAGCGTAGAAAGGTCCCGAATGTACGCGGTGGCGCTGCGGTCGTATGGGCATGAGGATTCGACCGGTTCCAAGCGTTCCGAAGGCCTTCGGCGAGCAGGTTTGTTTGGCGGTTTGGCCGTTTGGCGGTTTCGGAGCGCGAAGTGGCTCCCGTTCAAAACTGATCTTTACCCCGTGTTTGCTGTCGTTTGTGGCCAATGAAGTGTCATGCTGTATTAGTGTTTAGTCGCGCAGCAAATGCAATGCCAGCCGCCCTGGCCACCCGCTTCATCCAGCCTATCCAGCACATGCTTCAGTGGCGCCCTCTCGAGCCGTCGACACGGAATGCGGCAGCCGTGAGAGCTCGCTGAGCTCACTACCCTCCTCTAGTTCACGGCCACCCAAACCAGGACCAGGGACGTCATGAGGGAGGTTATTTTTTGCTTGTTTTGGTAATTCTAATTTGTCTATAACTTTTAAAATAAACCGAACTTCGAGAAAATAAACTTTTACTATAGTTACTACTTTCTGTGCGCTCACGTTTGGTGGAAAATTAAAAACCAGTAAAAAGGTCGTTTCAGGGCCCCTTTAAAGCTCGCAAACAGAGAATGACTCAAATGGGAAGAGGTAATTTTAAAAAGTAATAAGAAATATTCTCAAAATTACTGTCTGAAAGTAATTCGTTATATTTCTAATTTACCAGCCTAGAATCCTAACTATAGCATCACTCATTACAGGAAAAACAAATTGTATTCCAGTAGTTTTATTACTGTAATGTCATGACTGAATTTAAAACACGTTAGCGTGTAAAATGTGCAACTTAAAAGTCATTGGTAAGTATTAAGCAAATATTAAAAAGAAGCCAGCATATTAGAAAAGAAAACAAAAAGCAAAATGGGGCGAACCCATTAATGTGCTCAGTTCCTATCCTTTTTCTTGTTGTGTCGCTTGCGCGATTTGCGTTCTGTAACGTTTACTGAGCTCAATCTTGAAGACTGATCAAATTTAATAAATAACGTACGTCTATGCAAGCAATATTAATCCTTAGAGAAAATATACTCTATTTGCTTAAAATATATGGTCACCTCACAATGACCGACGACTCCCTCCCTTCCGCAATCTTCTGAGCAACTTGAAAATTATACCTCAAAAACACTTCGCCACCCCCTTCGCCCCAAACGAAAAGTGCAAGAGCACATTAAGAAAAATTCGCGCTCGGAAATGTATTTTTAACAGCACGTTTTGTTCACAATAAAAGTGAAAATAGGCAAACGATCTGGTTAATTAACTCCACAAGGAAAAAACCGGAAACTGGGAATAATAATAAAAAAAGTAAAGATGTTTACAAATCTATATAACACGAAATTAGAGCGCAGCTCTCTAGGAGGGGAGGGTACGGAAGGGAAGGTGTGCTCCTCCTCCTCCTTTATACCCTCTCCTCCTACCCTCCTACTCTCCTCCTCCTGTCCTCCTCCCATCCTCCTATGCTCCTTGTCCTCCCCTCATTTCCTCCTCCCCCTCAACCCTCCTCCTCTTCAGTAACTTCCCTTTCTCCTCATCTGCACGTGACGTCAATTTTCCCACTAAATCTAGCGGAGAAACTGAATTTTTTTCTAGGTGACGTGACACCGAGTCATGTGACGCCATTTTCCCCGCTAAATATAGCGGGGAAACTAAATTGGTGTTGAGGTCACGCGACGTCCATTTTCCCGCTAAAATTATCGGGGAATTGAACTGCTGTCGAGGACATGTCACGTCAATTATCCCGCTAAATCTAGCGGAGAAACTGAATTTGTTCATAGGTGACGTGACACCAAGTCATGCGATGTAATTTTCCCCGCTAAATTTAGCAGGGAAACTATATTTGTGTAAAGGCCACGTGACGCCAATTCTCCCGCTAAATATAGAGGGGAAATTGAATTGGTGTTGAGGTCACGTGACGTCAATTTTCCCGCAAAATTTAGCACGGCGCCGAAGGCGACGCGGCGAAACTCAAAAACGGGCGACTAAAAGCTGCTGTCTAAAACCTTCAAGCACACGTATCGTATCAAATTAGACAAACACACACCGCCTCAAATGGACAGCGTCTCAAATTGAAACTATCTCAAATGGCCGCCGTTCACAAATGAACACCGTGTCAAACAGGCAAGCATACACACCTTCTCAAATAAAACAGTTTGTGTGCGTATCCGTTTTTTTTTACTACTATTTTTGATGTCGTTTTTCTATTATTATGGAGTTTTCTTTGCTTACTCGTGTCACCAATCAATGCTTTTCACGTAAATTGCACGATTTAGCGCTTTCTGGTTGCAATAAAACCCGTTTAGACTTACTGTACCTAAAATCTATAAAGAATTAATTCGAAAACCATTAGGCTACATATCATTGCTCCTATGAGCGAATTCATGTACTTCGGCAGTTTTTTTGAAGTAACTGGGACGGTAGGTTTAATAAAGTGGCCCCTTCTCTTAACGAGTAGCAAAACATTCAAGCAATTCTACCGGGCGTCGGCGAGAAAAGCGAACCCTTTTTTTCGTAGCGCAAAAAAAAAAAAAAAAAAAAAAACTAAAAAAAAAAAAAAAAAAACTAGACATCGCGGAGAGCTCAAACTCTGTCAAAACGTAGCTCCAGCCGTTCGAGCTGGTGCCAAACTCTTAGCACGAACCGTTATCTTATTCAGAAGTTATAAGCGTTTTTCTTCAACTTCGAATGGAAAATGCCGGCCGACGGAGCTTTCGAATGGATGGAGCTCTATGGCGTCACTAACCGAAAATGGAAGAAAATAGGCCACATTTTCGATTGAAAAGTTTAGAAAATCGCTTTTAGTTTTTGAATAAGATTACGGTCGGTGCTGAAACTTTGGCATTTTGCTCGAACGGCTGGCGCTACGTTCTGACGGAGTTGGAGCTCTCTGCGATGTCTAATTTATTTGTGCCTTGCGAAAAAATGTCTTCAGTTTTCTCGCGGACGCCTATTATGGGCTGAGCATTGTAATATTTATTCGTTTTCTTTGTCTTTTTCTTCGTAGACGCTAGCAACGGAATGTTATCGGGCTGCTATTAAACGAAGTCTTAACAGGAGGAGCCACGGCATCGGAAAAGTGAATGAAGCGTTCGGATCAATGCAATTAAAACTCTTATTGAATCCTGTAAAGGAAACATGACGCGATAAGAACAAAGATTTTTAAGGTAACATAGAAATACAAAGAATGACATCATAGTGTGGCGTTACGTCATACGAGTTTATTGAGATCTCTGCTTGTGTCATTTTGCAATTTCTAAGAAGTCAATAAATGGTAATATTACGTGACAGCAGCTCTATTACTGTCCGCCGCCACAATCGAAGTGATGTTTCAGCAAGAAGGAAACGCAAAAATCCAGAAACTATAATTACTGACAAGCTAGTAAACGTGGGGTGGGGCCTAATATTTACCGCTTCTTACGTCATGATTGGTTCCCCGATGCTCTTATCGGCTAATCCCAAAACCTGATTGGCTGCGGAGAGATAATGCGATGCTTGGGACACGCCCCCGTCCCTCGTTTCTTAAGCCCTCGATGAATATATTGCCACAAGTGCAGCTGACCAAGCAGGCAGCGCGCTCGTGGCCTAACGGTTATCGCGCCCGCGTTCCACGCAGAAGGCCGGGGTTGGATTCCTGGCCGCGGGGACGCTGTTTTGTCGACTCTAACGTCATGT
>JABSTQ010009238.1:0-37500 GCA_013358835.2 Ixodes persulcatus
TAAAGAGTGTTAAGATTCCGGGACTCGCTTCAGGATCAGCACCAAGATCTTTGCACTTAGCCACGTCCACTTTTATAAAAGGGTATTTTATTGGTGACGGACTTTATCTTGTAAAAATTCAAGACGTTTGCACTGCTCCTGGACAAAAAAAAAAAAAAAAAAACAACGATTGCAATTTATTTTGCTGCTTGGGCCCACATGGGAATACATGCCGAATGCTGCTTTCGTAGGCCAGAAGACATTGTTTGTAATATTTGCTCGGAAAATAAGAATGTATCGTATTGCATTGTATTGTATTGTATACCCCTTCCATGGTCAGCGGCCAGAAGGTAAGACATTGCCAGCTCCACGAATTAGCAAAAACATATTTACCTGTTTTGAAGTAGTAGTTAGTGACCTTTCGCACAAACATCAGAAAAGTGTAAGTGCGTGGGTTAAGCGAACCTACTAGAACAAATATTGTTGCGTGCGTGGCAGATTTGGCAACGCACGCGGCCTCCTCACTGAGGAACGAGAGTCAAATGCCGCTTGGTCCAGTTCTCTTTTATCCATGTTTGCTAGCCTCTGACGTTTCATGAAATTCTCAGTTCTCATCCTGTGTTCTGGTTCAGAACGTTTTAGAACGTGTCGCGTCTATAAATAACAGCTGTAAAGTGCCCACTTAGGACAGTTGCTCCTCCGTCGCCGACGTAACATTCTGACACCGTTCGCTTTAAAAGGATGCATTGTTGGTCTAATTGGTTGTAAACGACATGATTAAAAAAAACGCAACAGTAATTAATCGTCATTTTATTCAACAGTCATTAATCGTCTTTTTGATAAGTGTTTGTTCTCCCACCTGATTACATCTTTACGTGTGACGCCGCTGGTTTAAACGACCTAACGTTCGGGTATGTGGTGCTGATTCTAGTACGTGATATGACCCCACACAAATCTGTGATTAGATGAGCACGTGCATATTTGATACACTGTGTACCTGTGGAGTTTGCCAATACACATTTAGTTGTCAGTCAGCGTCCGTCCTGTGTGCTCCTTCTACTTTTGTACCATCCTTTTGCGCTGTTTCTAATCATGTCGTTCTTTTTTATGTTTGTAGGCACAAGTTCGCCTCATTCAATGTTTATTTTTAACTTCACATTCATCTCCTATTTTTCTTTGTGGCAATATATCTTGCGTTAAAATGGTATATTGTTAGGCGGAGAATCTCCTCCGCTAAATATAGCAAAATGACGTTGAAAATTAAAGTATCTGCACACATGCAGACATGGCTGCAGAGCAAAGTTGCGGACCGATATCACTAGTATGCAGGTAGATATGAGTACTTTCATGACTAAACGAGAGTATTGCGAACGTGTTCGGAAAAAAATAATTTCCGTGTCATTTGAGTTGATGAAAACAACAAAGGAACCCACTAACTGAGCATGTTAATCATGAAAGTACACGTTGCTAATAGGTCGGAAGAGAGGTAAAGCAGTGAAAAAGAGACCGACTAAAGAGGGACAGAAAGTGTCTCCGACTTTTCTTTTCTCGTATATTGACGGCTTAACTTCTTTCCCCGAGGCTTCAGGGTTCACCATCATGTTCAAAGTACATTGGCTCGCAATGCATTAAGCATTTTTTTTTTACTATTAAAATGAGCATAATATTACTTTCGTAGTATCGATGTTCCGAATAAAAGACATAGCATATAGCTCCAGACTCGTCTGTCTTTCCTTTGCCAGGATGTTTGTCTCTGTAAGTACAGCGCAATCCGTGTCAGAATGGCTAAAACAAAATAAAGTTCGCAAAGCTGTCCCTATCGTGCACCGTACATTCAGGCCTGGGTTCATGTGAGCGGTAAATTGGTCCCAACAGGGACCGCGTTCGATTATTGACGCTGCAAGTGAGCAGTTCGTTACTCTCCATTACACTCTCGTACAGAACTACAAGGGTCAGGGTTCAGTCTCCGGAAAAAAACGGGCCGCTCCAGCAATTGAAATTAATCGACTGCGGCTCTTTCCTTTCCTCGGAGGAAACAAGGACTCGGGGATCGAGAAGGTTGCTGACCATTCTTAATGCGGGATCGGCGCCTCCCAGTCCGCTTTGGACCAGCGCAGCGCTGTGTAGCTTTTTCTTAAAGGAGTATTTTTACTGTTTTGTTATGTTCATTAGAAAGAAGGAATACGAACTTTGGTTTGAGTAGCCTCGCTGTATACTGCCGTTGGGTTAGAATAAAAAAGAAATCTTGGGTATTCAGCCCAAGGGAGAAAACAAAGCTGTGTTCTTTAGTACTTTCTGGAAGAATCATATTTTTATTGTCCTGGTTTCGTTCATTAGCAGAAAGGAATGCAGACTTTGGTTCTGGTAAACTCGCATTTTATTTGGGTCAAGTTAGAAGAAAAAAGAAATCCCGAGCCTTCGTAGAGAGACCCTGCAATATTTATGGGTCATGTACTTGCTGTTGTAATATTTGTTTATTCAAGTGCGGGGTAGAAACAATGCAAATTATTAAATCACAAAAAGGTTAGCGTAAGTTTTTTTTTTCTTTTGCACGTGCGTCTTTAGGCAAGGAAGGGTACCACCCTGTGGTAAGCGCGTGAGAGTAGTGGCACATATAAAATAAGAAAACATAATTGAAAGAATAGCCTCCTCTACACTGGGATGCCTGGTGAAATGCGACGGAATCGTCGTCTGCTCTTTTCCTTTCGCTTTCGCCTTCTTGCCATGTTCCTACGCGAGGCGGCGCCAGCTGGCAGGTGTGGGGCTTGGTGTTATCTTAGCAGAAAGACAATGGCGTAGGGAGGTGACGAGCGAGATGCTGTCTTCTCACTAGATGTGTGACTGCACACGCTACCGTACCAACAATTTGTGCAGCTTGTCTGAATCAATTTCTTTGATCTTTATTCATCAATTATGCGTTGTCTTGTCTGTGACGTACCATCATTATCTTGCTAAGGAGTACTTCTCAAAGCCTTCGCCCTCGTGACTGGAGGTTGTTGATGCTTAAACACATATCTCTTGACAAATTGCACATTTTCTGATATGGTTCGGGAATGCGCAGGTTCAATTTCTAAGTTCTCATCTAAGACTTGCGCATTTCTTTGTAAAATGGGACACATATCTCACAAAGCACCGACGTTGTCAAGCATGCAGTGCGAATTTTGATGCAGCCTTTCGAAGACCACTTTTTTTTTGTAAATGTTAGCAAGAACACTGCTCTGGTTGGAATGATTAGGTGGGTACAACGCAGTTCGACTGCGTTCGAAGATTGACCAAAGACAAAGGCCGCTAGCTTTTCGTCTGCCCGCTCAGCATTCCAAGCAGAGTCCGGTGTTCTGACGTCCTAGCACGCATTCGTTAATTCCTCTCCCCCAGTTTCTACCCGCAGAAATAAGTGAAGGTGTGACGAAGCAACGTTTGTTTTTAATCGTGCCGACTTTTCGTACTTCTGACATTGAGGTTCGCTGGTCACCGCAGGTGTTCGAGCACGTCGGCCACCAGAACGTCTACAAGCTGTCGCAGTCACCGGACGCCACGTGCGACGGACTCGTGGTCCGCGTCCGAAGGCTCGCGGACAATGACGCTCACCAAAAGTACGCAAGTTTGTCGAGATGACTTTGAACGGCACTTCATTTCATTTTATTTATTGCCACCTTAAATCCCCAGTTCGGGCATTACATAAAAGGGGGTGGGAGGTGACTGGCAGTATAACGAGGAATAAACTAGCGGACGCATTAGTAGAACAATAATAGAACACACAAAAAATAAGAGCGGAAGACATTATACCTAATGGGCTTGTAAGAAATTGTAAAACGCCGTAGCATCAGAGGTGATTTCAATGGAGGACAGTAACTGGTTCCATTTTGCAATGGCATATGCGAGGAACAGTTCGTTGAATGCTTTAGTTTTGCTGGAAATTCGTTTAATTGCCCGAGAGTTAATCAGGCAGGGTAATATTCAATCGGGGTGTGAGATCAAAGCGTTATTTAGTTCTGGACAATGCTAATATATTTTATGCAGAATTCAAAGGCGATAGTTTCCTTCGGGTGAGTAAGAATGTAAGTCCAAGTTTACTTTCTAGAGTAGAGAAACTGGAGAAGTGGTCATACGATGACAAGTGAATCGGGCGGCTCGGTTTTTTGTGCTGACACTAGGAGGTTGATTAGGTAGACTCGATGAGGGCTCCAGATCGAGGATGCATATTCTAAATTTGGTCTTACGTATGTTTCATAGGACATCTTTCGGACATTGCGGGGGGGGGGGGGGGGGTTGAAGGCTACGTCTGATGAATCGGAGCGTCTGGGAAGCCTCTGCAGAAATGGCTTCGATGTGAGGTTCCACGAGATGTTAGGTTTTAGTCTAAGGCCAATAAAATGTATACATGGATGTTGATTCGATTACCTCTTTGGCAAGAGTACATTAGGCAGGGTATTGTATTGTAATGTATTATATTTTTATTTCAGACAAAGCGTCTGGGGTGCTAGGGTAAAAGAAGACAGTGCTTGTCTTGTGACAGGACCCCAGCCACAGGTTTATACAGCCCTCAGCAGAGAAATAAGCAAAAACAGAGGATACAAAATGATTCCCCTACGTACCCCATACATCCGCATTGGATAAAATATCAATCTTTTTTAATATTTTGAAGGTGTTAAACATTAGAGATTTAACAAATAGGTTACTAGGTTATTCTTAAATGTCTCGAATGTCCTTTTATTTTCCATCATTTGAGTTGTGGTGGAGTGTGTATTTCAAAGGAGACATTTGAGGGGAAAGCTACGATACTCTCTGGGCTGTGTTTAAAATGTGCTCATTCTTACTTTAGGGTAAGGGTTTTGCACCTTGGGCGTTCGAAAACACACTCACGTCCCACGTCTTTCTATATTTGTTGTCACGTGACACGACCTGCTGGAGTAACTCGAATCAATTTGGGTAAGATTTGGAGCACAGCCTGTTTCACATTAGGTTCAACCGCGCCCGACGCTACAATCCGATAGAGATAATCAAGCAGCGCCAAAAGCGCCTGGTCATGGCACCATTCTTGTTGTGTCTTTGCTATTACCGAATAGTGTAGATGCTGATAGCAAACCTACAATTGCAGAGTGCCGCGACGATACACTTTTGCTGCTGCATGTTACATTTATTTTGGCTGCGATCATACTGTCACATTTTTGAAGAAATTCTGTTATCTACAAAAAATTTTCAGACCAAAAAAACAAAAACAAAACAGCACACAGCACGATCGCCGCATTTTTTTTGTGTGTGTTTGGCGGGAGGATTATGAAATACTTGCATTTCTGTTGAATCAAACTAGTTTGCTTAACGAGATCAAAAGAAACTGTGTGTGCGTGTGGGGGGGGGGGGGGGATAGAAGAAAAGCAAGCGTTGTTTGTTTTGAAATTGCATTTTTTTCATGTTTGCATGAGCAGTCTCAAATTAACACATGTAAGATTTCGAACAAACTAGTATCATGCTCATTCGTGATTCTATTTTTAGTGATACTTCTAAGCGGAAACGTTAAAAAATAATGCCCACATACTAAACGTGTTACGGGCTTTAAGTGAGTTAATTAGTTCATGCTCTCTTAATGTGGACAATGAACAATTAGGCGAAACACAAAGTAAGAATTGAAGAAGAAACAGCAGTGCCCTCGTCCGCTTGTACCGTCGTGTTTGATCTAAATTCTTCAGCTGTCCAAATTAACGTAAGTATAAAAAAGAATATATGTTATAAAAATAAATAAAACTAGATATAAAAATAAACATAATTAAGAAAAAAAAATGAAAGACGTTTACAACCCCCTGTAAGACCGAATTGGAGCGCAGCTCTTGAGGTGGAGGAGGGAAGGGTACTGAGGGGAGGGTATATCCCTCCTCCCTCGTCCTCACCTCCTCATCCTCCCTGCTACTCCTCCTCCCCTCCTCCCTCCTCTTGGTCCTCCTCCTTCACCTTCTCCTCCCCTCCTCCTCCGTCCCCCCCTCCCTCCCCTTCTCCTCCTCCCTTTGGAGGGAGGGGTCACCTGCTCTTGGGGGGGGGGGGGTTCACGTGACCTCGGGGGGGGGGGGTCACGTGACCCTGGGGGGGAGGGATAACGTGACCTCGGAGGGAAGGGAAAAACTTTCCGCTAGATTTAGCGGGGAAAAGTTTCCGCTAGAGTTAGCGGGAAAATTTTTCCGCTAAATTTAGCGGGGAAATTTTTCGCTAAATTTAGCGGGGAAAATTTTCCGCTAAATTTAGCGGGTAAAATTTTCGGCTAAATTGAGCGGGGAAAAGTTTCCGCTAGATTTAGCGGGGAAATTTTTCCGCTAAATTTTGCGGGGAAAAGTTTCCGCTAGATTTAGCGGGGAAAATTTTCCGCTAGATTTAGCGGGGAAATTTACCAATCATGTACCGCGCGGTCACGCCGACGGCGACGGCGACGCCGACGTCGCTCAAGCCGGAAACGGGCGCCTAAGAGCTGCGCTCTAAAATACGTACCTAACAATAGTTTAAGTATTAATCTCGTCTTGGTCTGATGCAAACTAAGCTTCTCTAAACCCATATATTTTAACTCGCACACTGCAATAGCCAATGCTACATAGGTGCGTTAAAAGTTTGTTAAATTCTTCAACCTCGCCTCTAACACTGCTTCTGAACACGTGCCCTTGCGGGCGTAGCTGACATGACAAGTTAGCTCATTCTCGACATGTACTGACTCCGGCTGCCCCAACCGGGAACGACAAAGCCCGTGTGGAACTAAGCTGTGAATAAGCGGCGCGATGAACGTTCTACACTAGCTTGATTAAGCAGAAAAAGACCGGGAGACAATATTTGTCGCACTACCGTACGCATGAAATGTGTGGGCTGCGCGTGCTGTCCGTGTGTGATAGTGATGGGTGGATGTTTGCCTGTCCTGCGCAACTACACACATCATGTGTACGGTAGCATAACAGGTTATCTGTCCCCCGGTCTTTGTGAGCATGATCAAGCTAGTGTATGTTTTTGACTTTAAAAACCAGCCTTTAGCTGTCGCCACGCACCTTATGTGTTTAGCTCTGTCGCCATAGTATCTGGATGGGAATCACTTAGTCCCAAGCTTAATCCCCATCGAAAGCAATCTACTATTTGTGATTTAATAATGACGCCTATGGACCTGTATGCTTTATATAATGAATTGTTTATACTACAGTCCGCATCCAGTCTATAGACCGTAGGAAAGAATTTTAAGTGAAAAAAAAAACTCCTTGGATACTCTGAAGGTGGTGCATAGTCTGCACCCGGTGCATAAGCCACACCTGATGAATAGTCCACACGTAAAAGTTCATGCACGGCAAACCTAGAGGTTGTATCACACCTAAATAATCTTTAACACCCACTCTGCCATACACAAAATCTGTCTCATCCCCTCTAATGAACGATGTAAGAAAACACATTGTTGTATAGCCGCCGCCTGGATATAGTATGCACCTCGTTAAATTTAAACTTTTAATCTTGAGTCGTCCGCTGACAATAATCCGGATATTAGAGTAGCTTAAACCTACATGTAAGGATCGAGCGCGACGGTCGAGTGTTACAATGTTTTACAGAAACCAGTTCTGCGTTAAAGTCACTCTCTCCCCGTTGAAACCACTTTTCAGGTCGGCAGCCGAGCGCAGGCTGTCACTTCCCTGCCTGGACGGTGTCGAGCGCCTCTCCCGGCCGTCGCTGGCACTCGCTGGACGGCAGGCGCAGCTTCGCCTTCGGCCAGCGCGTGCTGCGCGTGCACCGGTCCCAGCACGGCGACCAGCAGCAGCCGGAGCTCAGGGTCACCTGCATCCAGGAGCTCGCCCAGGGCCCCAACGCCAGCACCATCGTTGGATACAGCACGTCAGGATGGTGGGCACAAGAGAGAGGCTAGTCTTAAAGCCGCGCTCACACTGCTACAGACTGACTGAGACAGTCTGCAGTCGCTGCCTGAGGCGTCTGTCGTATAACGGTCCCCGTCAAATTGGTCATAACAAACTGTCTACAAACATTTTTCAGTATATTTGAAGCAAACGTCCTTTAAAAGGTTCGAGCGGTGTGTGCAGGTGATTTTGTCATCGTGCCTGCAGCGGCCACCGCGTCTTTTGTATGGTGTATGACTGCGGATTTAAAGAGCGACCAGCTGAAACCACGAGGAGCGCTTGCCATTTAAAGGGCAATTCCGCTTCATTTTTGACATTTAGAAAACTATGTAGCCCTCTTCAGTATCATATAGGAAGACCCTATGTCAAATATTACGATCTAATTCCGTCTATATATTTAATAAACTCGCCACCAAACTTTCAAATGAGCCAAGTCGCCGAAATCTGCCAACTCTGGCGTGCGACGCAAAGCGCAATCGTCAGCGCAGTCAATGCGACGAGTTGGAGCGGCCAACGTTGAGCCACTACGTCAGAGGCATGTCTACGTCATTCTTACGTTTTGTTTGTTTTTACTTCTCGGAGCGAAATTGAACGATGACGTCACGAGTTTCTCCTCCCGGTGTTGGCTGAACGGCGTCACGTTAACACCGTAACGCGGATGCGCTAGTTTGCGCTGCCCTGCGCGCTTATCGGTCTGTTTCTCCGCTCCCCCTCTCCTCTTTCGGCTTCTCCCCTTCCCCTCTCCCCCGGGCCATCACCGTCCCCGCCATGCGAAGCGACCTGCCCGCGTCGCGTGTCCTGTTCCTCGCCCCCACGAACGTCACAAGACCACGTGGTTCGACGTGACGTGGCCATGCCTCTAACGGCACGAGACCAATGTTGCCTGAGGCAACCGAAGTTTCTGTTTCGGTATCAGCTGATGTTTAAATTAAGATTACACAAATAATATTCCACATTTCGCGAATCCGAAGACATTGAGCTGTTTAGTAATGCTTTGTGAAACGAAATCACATGTAAGCCTAGATTTTTCAGAATTGAGCGGAGTTGCCCTTTAATGGCAGACGCCTCCTGCGCAGACTAGTCGCAAGCGCGCATGCATTGCGTAATCGCGTGGCAAGAAGGAAAGTAGGGGGAGACACTTGCGGGCGGAGTCGCTTGCAGACAACCAACGCGTTTGTCACCTCTTTGCACTTCGTACTCCAAACGCGGCCAATGAACCTCGTGACCCCGATTTAGCTGTTGGAAACGCTCTGTAATCTCGGCACACTGGTGGTCACTCCAGCAGCGGCGTTGGTTCTGCCAGTGGTTACACGGCGGATGCCCTTTTTGACGCATCGCGTGTCTGCGACACTCGGAGACGTTCCTGCACGTTCCCGCATATCTTGCATGCGTGCAAGATATATAAATGGAAACAACCCGTCGTGCCCATTTGGAGCACCTGCCAGTTTTTACGAACGTTCGGGCTCAAAACTAAGACAGGAACTACAAGTTTATGTTGCAGTCCCTTTGGTCGATGGAGGGATAAAGGGGGTCGTGGGGACCGAAGTTTTAGCAAAACGGCAGAGGGAGTGTTGTCTTTCAAATTGTTGAGTGCTCGACACCTTCCCGCATGGCATTAAAGCTACCAGTCAATGGTCTTCTTTTAGTCAAGGCCCATATTGCCGCGCGCGCAGCTTGCCAAGTAGGCAGCGCGCGCGTGGCCGAACGGTTATCGCGCTTGTCTCCCACGCGAAAAGCCAGGGTTCGATTCCTGGCCGCGGCTGCACATTTTTGTTGTCGGTGTAATGTGACGTTCTGGTAAATTCGAGAACCGTCTTGCTGATTCGAGGTTAGAATGTTCTAGGCACCGACCCTTCTACGCCGAATGCTCCAGAAGCCAACGCGTGTACAAAAGCGGCTCCGCGTGGCCAGCTGGAGTCAGTTTCGCCTCAGCGTTCGACTCTGCTGCCACGCCGACTTCGACGCTCGCGACGCTCTGTTTTCTTCTGTTCGCTTTTATTTTGGGCACAAGTTCGCCCCATTAAACGTTTAGTTTTTTCAGTTATTTTCGCCTCATCAATTGTCATTCGTGACATTTTGGTGGAGGTGCGGGGTACCGCATGCCCGTGCAGCGTTCCCCTCCAAGAGCCCGCAGTGCAAGTCCGATTCCAAGCCCGGTGAGAAGACAACTCTCCGCGGAACCCGAAACTCGGACCAGCCGCCGCATCAAGGGAGAGGATCCTGAGTACGGCCAGCTGTGGACAAGCCCAAGCCAAAGAAGACGACGATGGCAAACCAGGCGCAGACCCCGGCCGCTCCCGCCATCGTATACCTGCCCGTCGCACCCAGAACACCGACGCCTTTCCACGGAGACGACCACGAGGATATTGAAGACTGGCTGCAACACTATGAACGTGTAGCCCGCCACAACGGATGGACGACTGACCAATGCCTTCACAATCTGTACTTCGCGCTCGAAGGAACTGCGAGGCATTGGTTTGAAAACCACGAAGCGTCCTTCGCTACGTGGGAGTCCTGCGCCGCCGAGTTGAAGCGAACATTCCTCAACCACCATCGTCGGCAGCGAGCGGAGGACCTTCTCCAAACAAGGGTGCAGGGCCCCAACGAAAGTGTGACCAGCTTCGTTGAGGATGTCATGCGCCTATGTGCCCGAGCCGATCCGGAGGCAGCCGAGGAGAAGAAGCTTCGCGTCCTCATGCGTGGCGTGAAGGCTGAAATTTTCGGGGGCCTTGTCCGCAATCCTCCGACAAACGTCGACGGTTTTGTGGCTGAAGCCACTAACATCGAGCGTGCACTGGCGTCCCGAGCAAGCCACTACCACCGACTCGCCGGCGCGCCTACTGCCCCAACCGTCGCAGCTACCCGTCTGGATTTGAGCACCACCGGTGTCGACGGCCTTCGGGAAATCGTCCGCGACATCGTCCGAGAAGAACTCAGGAAGCTCCTGCCTACTGACAACCAGCCGGCTGCGCTGTCGATCGCCGAAGTTGTCCGCGAGGAGGTCCAGAGGGCATTCCAACCGGAGGCTCCTGCCAGCGTAGCAGCACCCGAGGAGCCGACTCTGACTTACGCCGCAGTAGCTCGGAGACCGGCCCCAGCGTCCCGGCAGTATTGGACGCCGCCTCGACGTGACCCACCCGCGCCGCAGACTTTCCAACGTCGGGATGGGCAGCCCCAGCTCGTCCGCACCGAACAACCAGCCCCTAGGAAGACGGATGTGTGGCGCACGGCCGATCGACGACCACTATGTTATCACTGTGGTGAGGCCGATCACGTCTACCGGAGGTGCCCGTACCGACAAATGGGCCTCCGAGGTTTTGCGCCGAACGACCCTCGCCCAAGACACGGCGAACGCCCGCGTGACATCGAGGAATACCTCCGTCGCCCTCCGTCACCAGCGCCGACAGCACCACGAAGTTCAAGGTCTCCATCCCCCCGACGTTCCGCATCGCCATTCCATCGGTCGCGCCGTGACAGCCTGTCTCCCACTTCCCGCCGGGAAAACTAAGCGCGGCAACTCCCGGAGGTGAAGTTGCCGAAGACGACCGAAGCAAAGAGCCTCCAAGAACGCCGGAGCGCTCCCACTCGCCTGACGTCCCGCATCGCAACGACGCCCCTGCAACGGTGTCCAACAATCTAAACGTTGTTATCGACGGCTACGACGCATCGGCACTCGTGGACACCGGAGCAGACTACTCAGTCATGAGTGGGAGGCTCTCTCGCCGCCTGCGAAAAGTTACGACGCCTTGGGGAGGACCACAAATTCGGACCGCCGGAGGACACCTTATCACGCCTGTCGGAAGTTGCACTGCCCGCGTCGAAATTCACGGCGAAACGTGCCCTGTGAAATTCGTCGTTCTACAAGACTGTTCCAGAGATGTCATTCTCGGCATGGACTTTCTGTGCGAATACGGCGCCGTCATCGACCTGGGTGAGAACAGATTGACGCTGCGGAAGCCTGTTCCACCTTCAGAGAAACCCCAAACAGCGTCAGCCGCCGTCCGAGTCGCCGCCGCCCACGTGAACCTGCCGCCGCGATCAAGTGTTGTCGTACCCGTCAGTGGCCGATACAGCTACCTGCGGCGAGGTTGTCCTGGAAGGCAACCTTCAATTGCTTTTAGGAAGAGAATAGGCGTCGCAAGAGGAGTAGCTGAATTTCAGGACGGCCGCACTGTGGTCCTTGTGACGAACTTCCGAAATGAAACGCAACACTTAACAAAAGGGGCAGCCATTGGCCACGTCGAGGAACTCCACAACTCCGTCGAAATCGCCGCCATTACTGACGAAACATCGCCACCTCAGCAAGGCAGTACGTCGCCAGCGCAGCTCGACATTGACCCTAAGCTTCCGGGCCCGAAACGACAGGCAGCTGATTAACCTCCTCGCCGAATACACCGACTGCTTTGCGACATCATCGAAGGTACGCCAAACCGCCGTTGCGAAGCACCGCATCATTACCGAGGACGACGCGCGCCCTGTGCATCGATCGCCGTACAGAGTCTCCGTAAAAGAAAGGGAGGTAATCCAGGAACAAGTTCGAGAGATGCTGAACGACGACATAATCCAACCTTCGAGCAGTCCATGGGCCTCTCCAGTCGTACTGGTTAGGAAGAAGGACGGAACGCTTAGGTTCTGCGTGGACTACCGGCAGCTGAACGCGGTGACGAAGAAAGACGTCTACCCACTCCCCCGTATCGACGACACGTTAGACCGGCTACGCCACTCTCGATACTTTTCATCGATGGACCTGAAGAGCGGCTACTGGCAGATCGAAGTCGACGAACGGGACCGAGAGAAGACAGCTTTCGTCACGCCCGATGGATTGTACGAGTTCAAAGTGATGCCCTTCGGACTATGCACGGCTCCAGCTACTTTTCAGCGTGTCATGGACACCGTACTGGCAGGACTGAAGTGGCAGAGCTGTCTCGTCTACCTCGACGACGTCGTAGTGTTTTCCGGCGACTTCGACGAGCACTTGCGACGACTCCGAGCTGTTCTCCAATCCATACGGACCGCCGGACTCACCCTCAAGCCGTCAAAGTGTCGGTTCGCCTATGACGAACTGAAGTTCCTAGGTCACGTGGTTAGTAACGAAGGCGTTCGCCCAGACCCAGAGAAGACTCGCGCCGTCGCAGCATTTCCAGCACCGAGAGACAAGAAGGCCGTGCGAAGGTTCCTTGGACTATGTGCCTACTATCGACGCTTCGTCCGGGATTTCGCAAGGATTTCCGCACCGCTCACAAATCTCACGAAAGACGACGAGAAGTTCGAGTGGACCGAGGAGCAGCAGCATGCATTCGACGAGCTGAAGCGACGACTGCAGACTCCTCCTGTTCTTGGACATTTCGACCAGGATGCGGAAACCGAGATTCACACGGACGCAAGTAACGCAGGACTTGGCGCGGTACTGGTTCAAGTACAAGAAGGAACCGAGCGAGTCATCGCTTACGCAAGTCGGACACTGACCAAGGCGGAGAGAAATTACTCCACGACTGAGAAAGAATGCCTTGCGGTCGTCTGGGCAATCACGAAGTTTCGTCCGTACTTGTACGGGAGCCCGTTCCGTGTAGTCACGGACCACCACTCGCTCTGCTGGCTTGCGAACCTCAAGGACCCGTCAGGACGCCTCGCTCGGTGGAGTCTCCGACTACAAGAGTTCGACATGACTGTGGTCTACAAGTCAGGCCGCAAGCACAGCGACGCCGACTGCCTGTCCAGAGCCCCCGTCGAAACACCTTCCGGCAGCAGCGACGACGATGACGACGAGTCCTTCCTAGGCGCGGTGAACACCGACGACATGGCACGACGTCAAAGAGACGACCATGAGTTACGCGCGCTAATCGAGCACCTCGAAGGACGGGGGGGTACTATACCCCGTGTTTTCTTGAGAGCCCTGCCGACCTTCGTCCTCCGACAAGGTGTACTTTACAAGGAGAACTTCGGAGACAACAGCTCGCCATGGCTGCTGGTAATCCCTACCGACCTTAGAGCGGAGATCTTTCAAGCCTGCCACGACGACCCAACATCCGGACACCTTGGCTACAGCCGTACGCTGGCCCGGATTCGTGAAAGGTATTATTGGCCCAAGCTGCCGAAGACCGTACACCTCTACACACGGTCGTGCCACGAGTGCCAGCGACGCAAGAAACCACCCACGAAGCCGGCAGGTCTCCTACAGCCGATTGCTCCCCCAACCGCACCGTTCCAGCAGATCGGAGTGGATCTACTTGGTCCTTTCCCACCATCGACGCAAGGGAACAGATGGATAATCGTCGCCACAGATTATCTCACGCGGTATGTCGAAACGAAAGCCCTTCCTTCTGGGACTGCTGTGGAAGTCGCCAAGTTTTTCATCGAATCCATCGTCCTCCGGCACGGCGCTCCCGAGGTTCTGATCTCAGACCGAGGATCATCATTCATGGCCCAGCTGACGCAAGAAATCCTTCGTCTCAGCCACACCAGCCATCGTCGCACCACTGCGTACCACCCGCAGACCAACGGGCTGACGGAGAGACTCAACAAGACCATCGCAGACATGATCTCTATGTACGTCGACGTGGAGCACAAGACGTGGGACGAGGTGTTGCCATACGTCACATTTGCCTACAACACGGCCGTGCAAGAGACCACCGGGGTAACACCCTTTCAACTGGTGCATGGTCGCAAGGTAACGACAATGCTGGACGCGATGTTACCCCACGAACCGGCTGTCGACGGAAGCGACGATGCCCAGGTGGTTGCCCAACGGGCAGAAGAAGTCCGCCAGCTCGCCAGACACCGTATTCAAGCCCAACAACGAGTCGACACTGGCCGCTACAACCTTCGTCGTCGGGACGTGCACTTTCAACCCGGAGACCGGGTGTGGGTATGGACACCGATCCGCCGCCGTGGTCTCAGCGAAAAACTCCTGAAGCGCTACTTTGGACCCTACAAAGTGCTTCGTCGACTCGGGGATCTGACCTACGAGGTGATGCCCGACGGAACACGGACTTCATCACGCCGCCCTCCACGACCAGAAGTCGTCCACGTCGTGCGCATGAAGCCATACTACGCTCGATAGGACTGTGGACCTTAAGTGTTCCAAATGACTCTTTAGTTTACCCTTCTTTTTTTGTTTGCTTTGTTTTGATTTGTGCTGCATCGGGGCGATGCTCTTTTTAAAGGGGGGAGTAATGCCGCGCGCGCAGCTGGCCAAGTAGGCAGCGCGCGCGTGGCCTAAGGGTTATCGCGCCTGACTCCCACGCGAAAAGCCAGGGTTCGATTCCTGGCCGCGGCTACACATTTTTGTTGATACTGTAATCTGACGTTCTGGTAAATTCGAGAACCGTCTTGCTGATTCGAGGTTAGAATGTTCTAGGCACCGGACCTTCTACGCCGAATGCTCCAGAAGCCCACGCGTGTACAAAAGCGGCTCCGCGTGGCAAGCTGGAGTCAGTCTCGCCCCAGCGTTCGACTCTGCTCTACGCCGACTTCGACGCCCGCGACGCTCTACTGTTATCTTTTGTTTCCTTCTTTATTTTGGGCACAAGTTCGCCCGATTAAACGTTTCGTTTACTAAGTTATTTGCCGCCTCATCACTTGTCATTCGTGACAATATACGCATTTGACCGCAGCGCCCTCTCCTGTATAGACGTTGAGCGGCGACATGCAACGTTTCATCCATGACATCCCCAGCTCTTGAGTTACTGCAACATCTCAGAGCCCCCTACTCGTCCCGCAGCCGTGGCCGAGTGGTTAAGGCGATGGACTAGAAATCCATTGGGGTCTCCCCGCACAGGTTCGAATCCTGTCGACTGCGCAAACATTTTTTTCTTTTTCTTTTTTTTTGTGAGCACGGACGCCGGACGGACGGACGGACAAGGCTAGACCCTAAGGAGCTTCGCCCCTAAAATTCTTTTTAAGCTTTTTAGACCTGCCCGGTACAATCCCACTGAGGAGTGTTTTGGCTTCGATGGTGGCGTTTATCTTCCACAACTATGTTCCATTTGATGGCGGATTAGGGTGCCTTAATCCATACGCGCTTTACTTAGGGTGATGACATCTGACCATTTTGTTCCCGACGCTCTTGTTTCCTTTTTTTTTTTTTTTTGGGGGGGGGGGGGGGGGGAAGAGCGAGCAAGCGAGTTTTCCGGCACGAGCTATTGGCATTGACAGTGCTAGGCGGCATTTTGTTGCCGGCTATTTCTTCGCATTTTTACCGAGAGCACGTGCTGTCGGCATCGGGTACTACAAAGAGTGGCATCACCCCAAACAGAAGGACATTGAAGTACCCTACGACGGATAAGACGGAATCAAGATTCCTCGGGGGTATTTTATGGCGCGGATGTTTGCCTTGTCCGATGCAGAAAAGAAGCTTCCAGAAACAAAAATATGTAATCTTTGGCCAGGTTTCAAACTGACGAAACATTACTTATCGGTGCCTTTACAGCGGCGCTTATAAACACCCTGCGTAGTCTATATTGATAATCGCGAGCATTTTGCCTGCCGGCAAGAGTCACGCGCGCGTTTTTATCCCCCGCGCAGACACGCGGCACGCCTCGTTGTGAATGCGTTAGCGATGTCCGTGGCGGTCACTAAAAATGGCAGTGCTCCTATCAGCGGCCAGCCATTGTTCCCGGGCCCTCTTACCACGGCGCACCACTCCAGCACGTCTTTGTTCCACGCGATAAGACGCCTACAACAATAGAAAAAAAAGCGGCAGTTCTGGTGGGCATTCGGACATGCACTCTTGTCTGACAACACGATGCAATCGGGAAAACAAACACGATATCACCGCCAAACAAACGAAAAAAAAGAAGACAAAAAAAATCGCTCTCGTGAAAGATGTTCATTGGGCTCGTCGTCATCGTCACCGCCGATTCCGCGAGCTGTAAATCTACTGGCCGGATTGGCGCCTGATTGTGTGTTTAGCGAAAATTATCTTCTGCCGCATAATAACGGGCCCCAGGGGGGAATGCCTCCAAGGCCACGCTAAATTTCCGGGTCGTGATGTCGGGCAAGTCGCTCCGAGCCGCAACGAATGACGCGGGGAAAGGGAAACCCGTACTCTCACCTCAGGATTATGAGAATTGTTTTGTTTTATGGAGATCTGGGCAAATAATAATTGGGGTTGTGGGGATATTTATACAGCGAGTCGTTGGTCAGCCATTTAATGTTGCGACGAGTCACTCGCTGTAGATGAGCAATTTATCCAGTTCAGTACAACCACTAGCCTGGGGTCTTTAACGTGCACCACGCAGTAGTGATACACGACCGCACGCCGGTACGATGCTCATCCAGATCGAAACGGGCAGGGGTGGGGATTCAACCCAGGATCCCTGGGTTCTGCAGCGCGAGCTTTCGCTCCACGTGCTCCGAGCTGGTGTGCGCTAGACCACTTGCCCGCTTCAAAATGGCGTCTGGTGTCTCCTGTGAGTGCGATGTGGCCAGCGCAGTACGTGCGTTAACTGGGAGCCTTTAGCGTAAATGACGAGAAGTTATGACAGGTCCGCAGTCAGTGCAGGACTTATCCAGATAGAAGCGGGCAGGGGCGGGAATTACCGTATTTACTCGAGTAATAGCCGCACTATTTATAAACAAGGTCCCTGCGTCTACTTTCCCACAGAACACATGTACAGCCATAGCGTACAGCCAATCATTGCGGTGCGCATAAATAACATAGCGAATAACCAGATCGAGAAAACGATTCTCCATACAAATTCAATTTTCACAGATGGCATCTTCACACGAAGACGCTATCTCTGTCTTGTAAACAGCTGGAATCATGCTGTTGATTGCGGTGATTGGCAATCCGCGTGCTCCGCGGAAAAGCAAACCCTCAGGGTTTTTTTTTTTTTTTTTTTTTTTTTCATAAACTGCGGCTATTACTCGAGTAAATACGGTAACAAGCTGTGCTTATTCAAATTCTCAATGGGATGAATCGAGTTAGCTGCCTCGAAAAGTGGCTACAATCCATACATACATCCACGCTACCTGGTTGATGATAGAAGCAACCGAGGCGACCAGAGGTTATTGAACGTCAATGTTATCGGTCGGTCTTGTTTAACTGAGTATTTCTTCGCGAGAGCTCTTCTTGTGTGTGGGGATTGCGAGGCCTTCGTTGTAAGCGTTCCACAAAGCTCCGGATTGACGACTGTTACAGGTTGGTGGTTTTTGGGCCACAAACCATAACTGCCGCATACGCAGTCGTCGTGTTGCGTTGTCGCTCTGTGACGACATCGCCTCTAAGCTTCCCGAAAGCAACCCCGTAGTTGACTCATTAGTGGTTCTGCGTAATGTATGGCGAAACCGTGTACTGCATTGACTGAGTTCGCATCTTATTGTTTATTTTATTCGTTTATTTCAAATACCCTCATGGTAAGTACATTGAAGAGGGGAGAAAGCTATAAAATATTAAAAACAAAGTGCACATACTAGTAATAGCATGTTTAAACAAAACAATGTCAGTGATGCTAGCAATCGAGGCAGAAAGGCGGTTCCAGTCTATCGATATTTGGGGCATAAAAAAATACTGAAATAACAAAGTCCCCAAAGTTGATAGAATACCAACCTTTAATCAATGCGAGCAGAGATCTATAAAGGTGGAATAATGCGTTTATGAAGAAGGGCAGCACATTGATAAAACACTTTGTGAAATAGGCACAAACGAGATATTTATGGGCGGTGATGATGGTTCGTCAATATGAAACAAGCTGAGCAGCTTTTAATGGATCATGTAAGAGTAATTAGTGGTGGGTGAGCGGGGACCCACACAACGGCAACATATTCTAATTTCGGACGGACGAGAGTTTTGCACACGGTTAGTTTTAATAAGAGGGGGCGAGAATTATTTTTTTAAGCAACCTAACATACGGTTAGCACTGTTAATTGCGTATTCGATATAAATATTTTAAGAAAGGTTAGAAGTTGTGTGAGCACCAAGATATTTCTAAACAGACACTGAAGTGAAATTATTATTGTTAAGATACTTCGGTTAAGAAATATACTCCGTCAAACAAGTGTATGCTATTCGCGTGCTGGAAGGCAACTCAGCTCCGTTGGATGGTGCTGTAAGATTCAAATAATTCAGTTCGCTTATATGAACAGTTTTGACTTGGTTTTACTCACAGCTTCGAATCTATCCTGCTTTCTCACGATGCCACAGTCAATGTGAAATTAGGAGGTTTATTGAAACTATAGTTCACGAAGGTTTCTGATAGGTCCCATTCAAGAATTACCCTGGAGCCCTCGCACTCGCATGCTTACAGGTTCGCCTTTGAATGGGATCGACTGCGTTGCGACCGCGTGTGGCTGCGTACTACGAGTGAACACACTGGCGCCATCAATCGGGTAGCCCTGCAACAATTCCGGTCTGCGCATATTTTCCCCCTCATTCCTTCACCGTACGAAATAATTCTTACAACAATGTTATGAGCGATCATTTCTCATAGATGGAGATTCGATCTCATAGATGGAGAGGCTACACGGGTGTCCATTTACGGGATGTGCGACATCATGTGCTTGTCGGCCCTGTCCGTCTTCGGAGGATGTCGGATGTAACAAAGATATCCAACTTGAGAGGTGTTGCTACAAGCGTGGGTTGCACTGCACGTACGCCACGGGATGACGTCAGGCACTGGCGTCGCGAATGTTGGTGCTTGAGGCAAGCAAACCTTACTGCGTTCGCCAAACGGAAGCCATGGTACACTGGTAACTGCCTCCGTTTGGATGGAGCAAACGCTTCCAAACCAATAACAAAAGAATACATCCGAAACTATATATATGTCCGGTTTCTACCATATGCAGCGATCGTTCCGTCGGCCTGTCTTGCGACAGAGCAGCTGTCAGGAAGGAAGGCTCAAGAGAGGTGAGAATGAGTATGCGGCAACTCATTTTCGAGTTGGCAAGTAATGTTTCGTTTGCGGTCATTGATGTCACTTTCTAGCCCATGACAGAGAACACATTCGGCACAGCCTGTAACGTATTTATGTTTGTGCTGGCCAGCCTCTCACTTGTTCTGTCAGATATGGCCGAATCACAGATCTGGTTGCCATGCGTTTCACAGCATCAGCTGTTAGTGGCCCAGATATCGCAACAGCGTAAGCGTAAATAAAAAAAAAATAAAAAAAAAGAGCTCGAGAGCGCGCGGCTTGGTCTCATGGCCGGGCCGTGATCTCACGCAACAAATAATGCTCCAGCTGCGTGCAAAAAAAAAAAAAAAAAAAAAAAGAAAAAGCGTTTGCGCGCATTTGATTTGAGGTGAATCCCCTTCGATGGCTTTCGGCGGAATTTACTTTGCTGTGGCGCATCTTGTTTAATCGTCAGTTTTCGAATGGGTTATCTTTCCTGATCTTCAGAATCGCGATTTGCAAAATCGCGATACTTAAGAAATCGTCGCGTAAAATTGAATAAAACAGAAACACGTCACTACCTGACAATCAATTATTCATCAACAACGTATCGAAGCTAAATCAACGCAACGTCATTTCAATATCAGATCACCGTATGACGCACAGCTGACGCTGTCTAAACGCATCAAGATGTGTGTTTCTTTAACCAGGCCGATAAGTGGTAGCGCTTTGTTGCGAGATGTAGGCGAACTGCCTGCGTTGTCTAGGATACCAGTCCTAAAGCTCCTTAGCTAGTCAAAAAATAAGGAAACTTTGCTGCTTAGCTAAAACTCTCAGCTCGTTCACGGGAGTCGTACCCTGGATACAATTTCGAGCCTTTTGTAATTCACCTGTTTTGCGATTGCAAAAAGGGTGAGAAATCTAGAGTGTCTTTCATATATGTTTAAATGCGTGTTCTTTTTCTTCTTTTTTGTCTCAAATAGGCTCTAAAGACAAAACTACCGAGAGAACAAAGAGTTGGCATCGTTCTTTCGGTATTGCACCGTTTTTTGTCTCAAATAGGCTCTAAAGACAAAACTACCGAGAGAACAAAGAGTTGGCATCGTTCTTTCGGTATTGCACCGTTTTTTGTCTCAAATAGGCTTTTAAAGACAAAACTACCGAGAGAACAAAGAGTTGGCATCGTTCTTTCGGTATTGCACCGTTTTTTGTCTCAAATAGGCTTTTAAAGACAAAACTACCGAGAGAACAAAGAGTTGGCATCGTTCTTTCGGTATTGCACCGTTTTTTGTCTCAAATAGGCTCTAAAGACAAAACTACCGAGAGAACAAAGAGTTGGCATCGTTCTTTCGGTATTGCACCGTTTTTTGTCTCAAATAGGCTTTTAAAGACAAAACTACCGAGAGAACAAAGAGTTGGCATCGTTCTTTCGGTATTGCACCGTTTTTTGTCTCAAATAGGCTCTAAAGACAAAACTACCGAGAGAACAAAGAGTTGGCATCGTTCTTTCGGTATTGCACCGTTTTTTGTCTCAAATAGGCTTTTAAAGACAAAACTACCGAGAGAACAAAGAGTTGGCATCGTTCTTTCGGTATTGCACCGTTTTTTGTCTCAAATAGGCTCTAAAGACAAAACTACCGAGAGAACAAAGAGTTGGCATCGTTCTTTCGGTATTGCACCGTTTTTTGTCTCAAATAGGCTTTTAAAGACAAAACTATCGAAAGAAACCAGGTGTTGGCATCGCTCTCACGGCATTGCACCATGATGGTAGTCATTCATAATTGTTCTTGCCAAGTGAAAAACACAGATTCGGCGGTGAAAAACGTATGCTGCAAAAAGTATACTCGCCCAGCAGCAAGGCTGCGAGGAGGTCAACTATCGAAATGAAGCAGGGACCCGCTCCAAACTATTGGGGAGGAGATCGAACAGTCACGCCTCTAGCGGTGCGCTTCAGCTGTGGGGACAACAAACCGTATTTTCTTGTTTGTTTTTGACCCCAGAAATCGAAGATGACGATTCGAAGGCCACTCCTCGTGCGACCAAAGCACTGGTCAGAGCGAAGCGTTCGTGCCCAGACTGTGCTCGGCCAGGTTCAATTTCTTTGTTATGCTGTGTTGGTAAACACCGGGCTGTGGGGACAACAAGCTCGATAAAGCGCCCCCTATAGTTCGATCTCCTGCCCAATAGTGTGACGCAGGCACGTAGCCAGGATTTTGTTTCGGGGGGGGGGGGGGGGGGAGGGGGGGGGGGCCCGCCCATGACAAAATGCTGTATGACGGGGAGGGGGGAGAGGAGGTCCCAGCAAAATGGATGATTTCAGGGGGGGGGGGGGCGGGCCCCATGGGCCACCCCCCTGGATACGTGCCTGGTGTGACGTCACGTGCAAACCTACGTAGCTTTCCTACACTGGCGTGATCTGCCGCTATGCTTAGCGCTGTCTGTGTATTATTAGATCTCTAGTCTGCTTGTCTCCATGTTCCTGTTCAGCTACCTTCCGCCCATGTTACATAGAGTAAACATGTGCTGAAAAAGAGACGAGGACAAAGACAGGAACCGGAACAACACGAGACACCCTGCATTGCCTAGACCCCCCCCCCCCCCCCTGTCATTATACCTTTTTTCCTGGTTTTGAACTTAAAAGATGTATTAGCCATTCCAATTCACCTTACGTTGCTGCAGCAGTATTATGAACCTCCGCCGGATAAGACGGCCGCTGCAGGTAACCATTCAGTTTACCGTTCAACGTGCACTCCCAGATAGGTTTGACATACAAATGAGAAATCGAACACTCTCGCATATGCAGCTGCCGTAGCATGTCACCCAGACAGTGCCGTCTTAGCCCGTATGAGTCATTTATCGTAGACAATGCACTTGTATCCGTTGATTAATCGATTGATAAAAAAACGTGAGACAGCTCACATCAATAAGTGGCTAGCCCAGCTACACCGCACTCCCATAACCTGACAGTGAAGTGGAAGCTGTTTCAATTACAGAGCCAATTCATCGTATCGTTATTTTATACATATGACGACACCCTCCGTAGTCAAATGTCTTGAAGGTGCCGTCCCATATGACGCAAGGCTGATGGCTAATTCTTCCAGCACGTAGCTCCTATAGTTAACTGTCGGGTTGAGGGTACTGTTGCGATATCGGCGCTTTCAGTGCTCTACAAATTACAACCTATACAGCCTTCCCATGTCAGACGGAAATTGTGAGCCACAAAAAGTATGACGCACCCAGACAAAGCCAGCGCCGGGGAAAAAAACACTGTGATTTTTTCTGTGAATACAATTTTGTGATACACAAACTTGTATTGGCATTGCGTATGATTGTTTCGATGCATGCAAATTACTTGTTTGCGGTGATGTCGAGACCAATCCTGGCCCTACGACTGAGGAGATGTTTCAACAAATAATGAACGGACAGAGTGCAATCCACAAAGAAATTACAGAGTTAAAAACACAACAAAGTAAAACTGAAGTCATGATAAGCGGAATTAACGCCAGGTTTGTTGAATTTGACCAAATTCTTCATGAGCTCAGGCAGAAAACGGAACGAGTTCAGGCACTAGAAAGTAGCCTCGTAAATCTTGAAAGGACTGTTCTTTTTCAAACTCAGAAAATTACAGATCTCGAGGATCGGAGCCGTCGATCAAATCTAGTCGTTTACGGGATAGCAGAAACAGAAGATGAAACGGAAGCACAGCTTAAGAGTAAAGTGATCACAGAGGTCCTGAATGGCATACTAGGTGTAACTTTCACTTCCATTTCAAGGATTCACAGGCTCGGTAAACCTAGTGACAAAAGGCCTGTCATCTTGTTCTTTCAGGACTATAACGAAAAACAAGCGGTACTTCGCAATGCCAAAAAATTAAAAAATACACGGATATCCATTTGCAACGACTATTCACCAAGCACGTTAGCAAAACGTCGGGCACTTTGGTTGAGCGCTAAGACCGATAAGGACCAAGGGAAAAAAGTGTTTTTGGTACATGACAAGCTTCGTATAAATGATGACTGGTATATCTGGGATGACGTCGCAAACTCCCGTGTTCGGCTGCCACCATTACAACCACGTTCGAATGAATGACGCCCATGTACTCCAGAATCAAAGCAACTCCGCATTTTAAACAAAAATGCACGGAGCATTGTGAACAAGGTTAACCAACTGGAACTTCTCTTATTGAATTATGATCCCCATATTACGGTAATAACGGAAACATGGTTGCACGAGGACATTAATAATGATAGTATCATTCCACCATCCTACAGCATATTCCGCAGAGACCGCCCATCGCGTGGTGGGGGGGTTGCTGTCATACTGAAAGATAATATTCATGCCGTGCTTTTAGATCAGATTGAAGAGCATGAAAGCTTATGTTTAAAGCTGAATTGCTGGGGTAACACAATTATCTTGTACGCTGTTTATAGACCTCCCAATTCTCAACCAGACTTCCTAAACCAACTGTACAACCACATATCCTCATACCGGAACAATAAACTTGCAGTTGTTGGGGACTTCAACCTTCCGGGTTTTGATTGGGCCAATTTGTCCGCTAACTCATGTCAGGACAGTGAGATTGTTCTTGACACTATGTTTGCCTACACTCTCAAGAAAAAAGGGTGTAAAAGGGTGTATTGTTACCCCCTTTGTCCCATATAATACACCACGAAACTTCATTTCGACGTACAGAGCCCTATAGCCGAACAGGCGGCCCCAAATTTTACGAGGGGCTTGATAACGGTGCGATATAACTTTTTAAATAGCTAAAGTATGTATCAAAGACTACATAAAGAAAACACCGAGTTTTTACAGTAGGGCCACGAAAACCCCGATAATGTTTTTTGGAGTCATTAAAACGTACATTAGCTATTTTAATAAGTTGTACCACACGGCTATCAAGCCCCTTGTAAAATTTCGGGCCGTCTGTTTGACTGTAGGGTGCTGCACGTTGAATTGAAGTTTGTGGGTGTATTATATGGGACAAAGGGTGTACCGATACACCCTTTTACACCCTTGTTTCTTGAGAGTGTATGATCTACAACAGGTTGTAACCGAAAACACGCGAGAGCAGGGCTCGAGCTGCTCTATCCTTGATCTCGTTTTTGTTAGTAGATGCTTATCTGATTATACGGTCAGTGTTGAGAGGGGGATCTCGGATCATAAACTTGTTTATTTCTGTTGTACTTTAGCGAAAGAGTCATCTGAACGGAAAATTGTAGTTAAGAAAATTAAAGACTTCTCAAAGGCCAATGATGAGTGTATTCTCGACTATCTGGATTTGGCACTTGATAGTTTTAACGACTCAGACGTGCAAGTTTTATGGAACAAATTTAAGGTTATTTGCAACTACTGTTTGGATAACTTTGTCCCCAGTAAGAAAAAGCGTGTTAATAGGGCTAACCCCTGGGTGAATCGGAAAATAATTCACTTAAATCGAAGGATTAAACGTCTTAAAAAAACTAAACGTAGAAACAACGGTTGCCTTCAGGACATGCAGGACGATCTAGGACGGCACGTTCAGCAGTCTCGTGATTATTATTTTTCGAATACTCTGCCTAATTTTATTAAAAACGACCCTGAGAAATTTTGGAGCTACCTAAGCAACAAAAGAAAACCCATCGACCAAATATGTGTTGACAGTACAGTGATAGATGACACCATAGTGATCGCTCGTCATTTTAATGGATATTTCCAGTCAGTTTTTTCTGACGCTGAAACGTTCGAGTGTGAAAATCATGAGCCGTCCTACCTGAATGCTGATTGCATATCGCTTGCAGGCGTATTTTCCATGTTATTGAACTTGAAAACGAAAAAGTCACCTGGGCCTGATAAGATACCCAATGCCTTTCTGCGTCGTTTCGCGGAACCCTTAGCACACTTCTTAACAGTGATATTCCGCACGTCATTTTTATCGGGAGTTCTGCCGAATGTTTGGCTCTTAGCACGTGTTGTGCCGGTGTTTAAAAAAGGAGACCACTTATCTCTGAGCAACTACAGGCCAATCTCGCTTACGTGTACATCGTGTAAGTTACTAGAACATATAATTTCAAATATGGTAACTGACTTCCTCGATAAAAATAACTTCATAACCGAGTTTCAACATGGATTTCGAAAGGGCTATTCAACAGTGACACAGCTAGTTACCACGGTGCACGAATTTGCCTCCACTTTGGATAAATCTGGTCAGATAGATGCCGTATTCATAGACTTCAGCAAGGCATTTGACAGAGTGCCACATGGTAAACTGCTTTTTAAATTGGAAAGTATTGGTCTTGACTCAGCCATCGTTAAATGGATCGGATCCTATCTACATGGTCGTAGACAGTATGTCGAGGTTGGTTCTGGTTGCTCAGAGATGCTTGATGTGACTTCCGGTGTACCCCAGGGAAGTGTCCTTGGGCCGCTATTGTTCTTGATATACGTCAATGATATTGTTTCTGTTGTGGACCCAGGAGTGAACATTCGTTTGTTTGCGGACGATTGTGTATTGTTCAAAGATGTTTTGTGTACTAATGACCAACTCGCACTTAACTCAAGCTTAAACTCTATACAAGACTGGTGCTACCAATGGAAAATGAAATTGAATCTCGAGAAAACTGTCTTTCTTAGAATCACAAACAAAAAGAAGTACCTCTCCTTTCAGTACAAAATAAAATATTATAACGTCTCTGAGGTAGACCATTACAAGTATCTAGGGCTGACAATTGATAGGCATTTGGGCTGGTCAAAACACATCGACAACATTACATCTGCTGCTTTTAGAAAGCTAGGCCTCATTAGACACAAGTTGAAAAATACTCCCCCTAACGTAAAATTGTTAGCGTTCAACACGCTTGTGAGACCTAAACTGGAATACGCCAGCGTTGTATGGGATCCCTTTACCAAAAAAGACATAAATAAATTGGAAAGGGTTCAAAGGCGGGCAGTCAGATTCATTTACGATAAGTTCAAGCGATCAGATTCTCCCTCCTCTCTAATGCAGATAAACAAAATTGAATTGTTGCAGGAACGAAGGCAAATAGCAAGGCTAAAGTTTCTGTCTCTTCTTGCAAATGATAAGCTATCTATTAATCGCCATGCATGTCTAAAACCCATTGCTACGAGACAGACCAGACATCACCAACCACATTCACTGACTCCGTACTTTGCTCGCACCAATCTTTTCAAATTTTCCTTTTTTCCAAGAACAATCAATGACTGGAATTCTCTGCCCACTGAGTCACTTCCTTCTTCCTGCCTCATGACCGTATAGGTTTTTTCTAGTAATGTGTATCTTGCTCTTGGAGGCTTCTTGTCCTGTATTTTTGCATTTGTTATATTTTAACCTAGTGGCCTTTTTTGATATCTTTTGTTGAAGACTGTTTTTTGTCGTGTATTTTATGATCTGTATTCACTCTTGCTTGGACCATTTAGGTCCGCAGTATGTCATAAATAATAAAATAAAACAAGGAGGGACGGTCCCTTATCTTTCATGCACAGCTGCCAAAAGGAGTCCATAAAAACAAAGGCATGGTTCAATTAATCCTGAGGAATTCGTTTCCTGCTTTGGATAAAACAGCCGGTGCCTGGGGTAGGTGACGAAACCACCCCCTCCCCACTCTAAACCTTGTACCTCTCGCTTTGACATTTTCCGACAGTTTTTACTCAAGTTGAGTAGAACTGTCGCTTAACCGCGCGGTGCATTATGGGACGCGTGACGTCACTGGTGACGTCACTGATGACGTCATCAGTGACGATGACGATGACGTCATCGTGATGGCGACATCGTCATCGGCATCGTCATCGGCACACACCATGAACCGAGGCTCTGTTAACACATTTAATATCATGTGCTGTTTGTACACCTGCTAATTGTATTGCAGCAATTAAGCTCAATTAATTTTCACTCCCAGTGATATATTTTTATGCGAAATGTGTTATTAAATGAGTCGAATTTGAAAACATAAAAATCGACTGTAGCAGAACTCAATGAATGAAATGGAAATAAGAAACAGTAAACCGTTCTGCGGTATTGTTTCCTGTTAACGCTTACTTTTATCAACATGGTCCTACACAAGTTTCTAACATTATGTTCTTTCTCGACCGTTGCGAGCTGCAGTCTTTTTGCCACGTGTGGCTGCATTCACTAAAACAAAAATCCACAGCAACTCTTTGGTATTAACACGGCGATTTGAAAATAATTAGAATGTTTTATATTCAAACTTTTGGCGAGCAATTTCTCTTAGAATATTTTGCCACTACGGGGAGAGGCCCAACGGAGCATGCGCGTCGGTTCTTCTGCAAGAACGACGGTCACTTACCGCAATGTTTGGATAGAAAATGGTCTACCACTGCGATTCACACGATTACCAGCGACCTCCGCGCTTCCCCGTGACCCGTTATTCGGCAGCGCCACGAGATGCAGAGTGAATTTTACGACAGTGTAAAATGCGGGACATTTTGAAAATTTGTGAATTTCTTGCGGGACGCGGGACATGAGCCCTTAATGCGGGACAGTCCCGCGAGTTGCGGGACGGATGGTCACCCTACTTAAAAGCATGATTCAAGGCACCGGTAGTGCGGTACGCGGAACACCGGTAACGGTTTGCTAAAAGTCCCTAATATGATGCTATGCGCGAAGGCGTGGGGGGAGTATCGGTTATCATTATCGGAGTCACCGATATACTAAAACTCCCTATTAGCCGTCGATGAAGGGCACTTTTCTAACTAACGCACCGATTCAAACGTGACGCTCGGAGAAGTGCTTTAGCTCGCTGTCGCCGAAGAATGTTTCACGGCGGTCACGTCCTCGACTGGGATGTCAGAGCGGCATGCTTCCTGGTGCAGAGGGAACGGATAAAGATGTGAAGATTTTGTTTGTCTTATTTGTTCAGGGACGAGTCGAAAAATGCCCGAAAAATATCCTAGCTTCATGCATGAGGCTTTTTGCAACCAGATAATTACAAAACGTTTGAGATTGGCCTTCTGCGTTCATTGAATTAAAAGAATCCAGGTTAGCAGTCGTACTGCGCTATGGGGGTAGAAACTGAGGGAGAGGAGGAGACGTCAGAAAGCCGAGCTCTGGTTCGGATGATTAGTGGGTCGAGGCAAAGCTGGCTATACTTCGTTTCAGCTTCCGTCCGAGCGCAGTAAAAGCTACGTGTGGCCGGAGCCAATCACACGACGGCAATAGGTCACGCGATCTCGCCTGCACTTTTGTATCACTCCGCTACGCCGCTGGTTGTCCGCGCCGCCCGCGCTCGCCGAGTATTTTGTCTGCTACGGGTGTAGGGGCGGATTCAGAGGGGGGTCCGGATGTCCTGACCCCCCTCTTGAATTCTGCATGTGTAAAAATTTAGGGCGTGGAAACGCGAAGGGGGGGGTCTTAAACATGATACGCTGACCAACACCTGAACCCCCCCCCCCCCCCCCCTCACAAAATACCTGCGTCCGCCCCTGTACGGGTGTATCAACGGCATCGTCTGCTACAGGTTTAAAAAGTGCCCTTTCACATTCTGAAATTTAGTCACAGGGGATATCAGTACGTAGGGTGGCCGCTGGCGTCTGTGCCCGAGATTTCCACCTGTCAGGCATTTCGGTATACTAGTTTCGAGATGTAAGTACACTTGCAAGGTCCCCGATGACCCGGCCGTTGATGTTTCCTTGTATTGTCTGGATATACCAGGCCTCGAGGCGCAGTCCTTTCCACCAGCTTCTCGGCGTTCATTGTGATCGGCAGGTAAAGGGGTACCCTGATTTCGCCGTGTATCAGTGAATTGTAGCGGCCCGGACGCTTTTCTTGTTTACAACGCATTCGCGGCACGACGCGGCCGGAGTCTCCTGCCGAATTTGAAAGTAGACATTCATCACGACCTCTCGCGCCTGACGCCCAAACGTGGCTTTGCGAAAGGACGCTTTGAAGCGACTCGGTGAGAAAAGCAGCGAAGCACACGATTCGGCCATTGCGGGAACGAAATTACACAGAAAAACCGAGCGCTGCAGCCATGTTGCCAGCGGATGTACGTGTTTTCACCAAACCGCATGCATTTAGATATATTAATAAAAACATAAACTTCAGATATTTAATTTCTTTAGTTGCAAATCATTCTCAGCAGTACACATCTGGATTATTGTGCGTTGTTTACGCACAAAACAGTTATTTAAAAAGAATTACTTTTGCGGACTACTTTGTGGTGCGTAGGAATGCTCTTCTCGAAGTTGCGAACCGTCCCTCAGCCTTCGGCTGCGCTCGGACGGAAGCTGAAACGAAGTATAGGTGCCTTTGTCTCCACTGAACTCGTCGAAGCGTTCAAATACGAGAGCCAATGGCCGGCGGCGTTCGGCGTGCTAACGCGTTCGACGAGTGCAGTGGAGACAAAGGCAGCCAGCTTTGCCTCGATCCACTAATCATCCACACCAGGGCTCGGTGTTCTCCTCCTCTCCCTCAGTTTGTACCTGCATACAGTCACCGATAACCTAAGAAACGCAGGGCGTGACGTAATTCTAAGCATCGAAATATCGCTTCGTAATGCGAAATTAGCCGATCAGAACGACCAAAGAAGAAACGCCCAGCGCGAAGCGTGAACAGTATAAGCCGCGCTGTCGGTCGCTAGAACCAAATTGTCCCTCCATAGTGGAGCCTACATAGAAGGTGCCCTATGAACTGAAAGACTTTTTTTTCTGCGTAAGTTTATTTACGCAACAAAGTTGACTTCCTCCGTCTACATAGCTTGTTTCTCGGGACCAGGGGGCGCGAGCGCGTCCGTAAAACGCGCCCGTGTAATGCTTGCATCGAGCACAAAGCGCCACTGCGTTGTTCGACCATGCAGAGCCGTGTATTGGGAGTGTTTGGCCATTTATTGGTTTGAATAGGCGAGCGTCTCGTGGCCAAACACAGGCCGCGAAACAGCCCCTTGCGGTAGTCGTGACCTCTAAAAAATGCGACTCGACTAATTTAAGCCGTTTTAGCGTCGCTATAGAGTAAAAAGGAGTACGTCTTGGTGACTGAAAACTTGGCGCATGTGAGGTTTGTGTCACGTTCATATTGAACGGTAGAGTTAATGAACGTGCGCTCCAACCCAGAGCAAACTGCGTTGTTGCGAACATTGCTGCTGCGAGATTGAACGCTTATTGTTTCGCGCTTTAAATGTCGTTTCCAATATTGTGACGTCGAGGTCTGCTGACTGGTCGACGCGGTGTCAAACTTTTCGTTTACGCTCTAACCGAGGGGGGAATACTCGGCGCTGGCAGTGGCCCTTGCTCCGCCCATTGGCCAAATTCTCCCAATTTAGGGCTCTGCGATCATGCACGATCGCCACGGTTGTTTACAGGCGTGAGTCAGCATATCTTCACACGCAGCAAGAGAACGCCGGAAAGAACTAAAAAAAGTTTAAATGAACGAAAGAAACACGCAGCTCCCGCTGTCCCATAGAGTTATTACAATAAACGCTAGAGGCTCAAGTGGCGCTAGTGTGCTGTTGCATTTTGAAGCAGACAGCAAGCAGTCAGAAATCGACTTCCGGTAATGCATTTCTATAGGAAAAAGCGAGTGCATTTTCTCTCTGCGCTCGATTATAAGAGCAAATATCACGAATAATTTGTACGTACTAGGCACATTGGAACATTTCTCAGTCATGCAGATGAAATAATTGGTCAGTTACAGCGTTTTTATTTGAAATTCGTGGCATGAAAAACGGTGTTAAAACCGCTTCGTACGTGCATTTATGTGCACTTTCGGACACTGTTAGCGCGAACACGGCGTCGACGCTTTCCAGCGTGGGGTATATACGTGCCAAACGAACGAAGGACATGTGGAAAACCAAGAGAGACGGCAAGAACTACGCAGTTACACTGGATAAGTAACTCCTTGTGCACGCAGACGATACAAATAAATTGAAAGCCACGTAATATAGTCAGATTTGCAATAAATAAGTACTGCTTTATTTTTTCTGCTCATGAATATGTGCGAAGATGCTTGTTCTGGGTTCAAAGTATCACCCGCACGCTCCACATCTTTGCAAATAGGGGGAGCCGGAGAGCAGGTGCCCGATAAAAACTGCCCGACATAATAAAAAGACACACCTTTCGTAGCTCACGTGCTTTATTTTTTGCGTTCGAATGTTTCTTTAACCGCTCGTGAACATGCACGACGGAGTCCTTTTCATCCAATAACAGGACGGGCACCATCGAAGTGCTAGCAAACCTTGAACACACTCTACATTCCTTTCGATCGTTAGTTTGCTTAGAATCGTCGCTCGTTTTCACATACCTTCCATGCAACAGAGGTTTGGGCCTGAAATAGAGCGAAGTTTAACATCGTTCAGTGGTAAAGAAAACTGCTGTAACTAAAGCAATTACACTTTCACAATACCAATAAAGGTACATACTATCCGGTACAACCGAAATGACAAAAGTTATTTATGCTATTTTCTGGCGAAGAGACAAAATTCAAGCGCGTTTTGCCATAGGAATACACAGGGAGGCTAGAAATGTAGACTGCATGCTGTCTGCTTCAATTTGCAACCGGAAGTCCCGTAGACACTAGCGCCAGCTGAGCCTCTAGCGTTTATTGTAATAACTCTGTGCGCTGTCCGATCGGAACGATAAGAGTGCTTTTCTTTTAGGTTTTTTGTCCTTGCAAGTGGTTTTTTTTTTTTTCGCAATTTTTATTTATTAATGATATCCTGTCGTCCGGGAGCAACGTGAAAGAACGCGATGACGCGCAACCGAAACGCGCCCGAGTAATAATCAATTTTGCTCGCCAGAGAGGCTGCAGCCCAGCGGAGGAAGAGAAAGCTCACTGTCAACTTTCAAAAAATTCACCGCATCTCCACGTGGTGAATGATGTTGCTTGGGGCGAAGCTCTGGTGGTGCTTGTCTGCGTAGACGCCGAGCCGCAGCATGCCGAGCCTTTTCATTCATGTCAGTAGGAGAATGTGTGGTTTTCTTCTTTTTCATCTTTTTTTTCTTTTTTTTCTTTCCCCCCCCCCTTCCCCCTCCCCCTCCCCTCCCTCCCTCCCTCCCTCCTCCCCCCCGTTCCCCCGTTCCCCCCTCCCCTCCCTCCCTCCCTCCCCCCTTCCCCCCTCCCTCCCTCCCTCCCTCCTCCCCCCATTCCCCCTCCCCTCCCTCCCTCCCTCCCTCCCTCCCCCCCCCCCCCCCCTACACGAGCATGTGAGCAGAAGCACGAGCACCCGACGCCGGCCTACGGCGGACAGCGGACGGCGGACGGACATGGCTAGCCCGCCCCTAAAAACCCAGGGTTGTTATTTTGGTGTTGGCTGCGTCGTGATTGGCTCTTCGGCGTTATGATCGGCTAACGCTGCAATCCCTGCGAGCGCTAATAAGATTCCCGGGACACGGCACGCCCGCGTTTCCTAAGCTCTCTGTAGAGAGTTTGAGAATTGCGTCAAGAGGCTTGCGTTAACACTGCGTAAGCGCACGGAAAATCTCAGCGGAACGGTGCGGAGCGCGTCAAAGCAGAACTTTGAGTACAGCGGAACGCAAGCGCATACGCGAGCAGTTTTAGCGCCACCTAGATGTGCCCACGCAAACTGCTCCAAACAATCCAAGGCCGGTATTCGCTCAGGCAAGCGTCGCCATTGCTGGGTACTGACGGTTATTTCTATTTACTGGTTTCTTCGAACTACAACTTCTGCGGTGTGAAGCTAGCACGGCGAACCGGGCGCTCGCGGCGCCAAAAATACTGTCGCGGCCGTGAATGACGTCACGTGCAAGCTATGTATAGGGAATATTCACTGGACGCCATTTTTGTGGGTGCTTTCTAGAGCGCATGCTCAGAACGAGCTCGTATTACTAGGTTGCTTAGACCGGCAATCTTGATGGTGTAGAATGCGGGGCAAAGAACTCTGGAAGCTCGCCGTCAACGCGCTCGGCAATCGCCGCAACAGCTATGGCCGCCAGTGAATACTCCCTATAGACCTTTTCTTTAACGAACGGGCGGAACGCCGTATGCGGCTTAGAAAAAGAAATACCGGCTAGCTGAGCACATCTATCTGGGTAGGCAACGGTGTGGGTATGGGGGAACTTGGCTAACTTGGCTATGGGGCTGCATGACTTGTGACACTCACTCACAGCATCACCTTGCCCCTCGAGAGAACGACGACGAAGACGGTGGGGTATTTTGATTGAGTTTCCACCAGCGAAGTATATATGAGCCAGTTAATGTAGTCTGCGGTAAGCTCTCGGCCTTTGAGCTCCATCTTGATGGTGGCATGCAAAAGACTTTTTTACCTTTACCGCATACTGTGGGCTTGCAGAAGTGATAACGATATTATACAGATGGCTGCGGGACGCTTGTGGAAAAGGTTGTATAGGGAATATTCACTGGACGCCATTTTTGTGGGTGCTTTCTAGAGCGCAATGCTCAGAACGAGCTCGTATTACTAGGTTGCTAAGACCGGCAATCATGATGGTGTAGAATGCGCGTTGCAAAAGAACTCTGGAAGCTCGCCGTCAGCACGCGCTCGGCAGTCGCGCACACAGCTATGGCCGCCAGTGAATACTCCCTATATACAACTGCAAGCATGGCGCCTCACTGGTGCCACTTGCGTGCAAGTATGTGCAGCGTGCGGGGCCTGAGCGTAGCTTTGGCAAGCTTGCAATTGCACGCACTTGCCCGCACGACCAGAGACATGGCGGCGGCCAGATGCCCTGCTTGCAATCGTCTGTTGCTACATAAATGTCGTGAATCTCTTTTCAGGTGCCGGCTGTGAACGTGCTTTATAATTTTCATTGTATATATATATATATATATATATATATATATATATATATATATATATACAGGGTGTCACAAAAGAAAATTTACACGGTCTTTTTAACCGCAAAAATAAACTAGGCATCGCCGAACGCTCATTCTCTGCCCAAAGATAGAGCTAGAAGTCACAACCAGATGCCAATGTTTCAGCCCGATCCGATAACTTAATCAAAAGTTATAAGTGATTTTCTGAAAATTTCAATGGGAAAATGGAGCCCATTTTTGCCCGTTTTCGGTTTCTGGTGCCATAGAGCCCCATGTGTTTGAAAACTCTGTCGGCCGCCATTTTCCCATTGAAATTTTCAGAAAATCCCTTATAACTTTCGATTAAGTAATCGAATCGGGCTGAAACTTTGGCATCTGGTTGTGACCTCTCGCGCTACCTTTGGGCGGAGAATGAGCGTTCGGCGATGCCTAGTTTATTTTTGCGGCAAAAAAGACCGTGTAAATTTTTTTTTGTGACACCCTGTATATATATATATCGATAGCGAGCGTATTTACGCATAGCTCGTTGCGTTCCGTGCGTACAGCACATGCGCACTGTGGAGCACACAATGCCAAAGCAAAGGCACAGTGCTTGCGTTTGTTTCGATACGCAGTACTAAAGCTCTCTATATACATGGTGACAGGTTAAGGGTTCAAGGGAAGCTCCTTCCACCCCTTTCCACTTTAGCCAAGCGAACGCTGGAGAGGTTGTCGCCTCCTCTTCAGCGTTCGCTAGGCTAAAGTGGAAAGGGGTGGGAGGAGCTTTCACTTCACTCTTAACCTGTCACCAACTATTGGGGAGGAGATCGAACGGTGGCGCTGGCTAGCGGTCGCCGTCGGAACTATTCTGCGGGAATAACAATCCCGCCGCTAGTACTCGTTCAGCCATGGAGGACGAGGACTTGAGGCTCGTGAAAGGTATGTGGATAATATTTATCTGCTCGAAAAGCGTCTGCGTAGGGATAGCATAGTCCCTGCTTGTCTCACCTTGCTTTAAATGTCGCCGCATTCTCGTTGGAAGCAAAAACCAACCCACGTGTAGGCGCTCGCGATCGGCCGCGTCGCTCCGGCTCCGCGCGCCAGGTCGTGCGTGACTGACGCGGTGTGGCGATGTTTGTGCGCTTCCTAGGTTGGAGAAACCGTATTCACGAAACACACGCATTGCTTTTCAGTGTCCCTGTCCCTTGCAACGATCATCAGCCACATCGGCGAGAGCAAGAGGTGCCTCGTTGAAGGCGAGGACGTGCTGAAATGTGATCATGTAGCAAACTGGAAATTTGGGCCAGTTGGTTCATCATCGGGATATAAAGCGCCAAAGAAACACAGGACAAAGAGGAGAGAAAACAGGACGAGGCGTGTTGTTGCCGCGTTCCGTGCAGGTTTGTTAGAATATAGTACGCTCCTGTTGCGTACCGCAGTGCTCAGCGCATGCTTTAGAGCCTGGAATCAGTTTTCATGGCTTTCCTGCCGAAAAAAAAAAAAACTCAAATCGCAGTGTATAAATAAGAGTAGGGAAGAAGTTGACTGCGCACGACGTGGTGTGTGGTCGTAACTCAAGCGATGCCTTCCAAGCAAACTACGCTAATGGACGAGGCATGTACGCGCGTAAATTACGCTTGCATCGACGTCCGTTCAAACCGTACATAGTAAATATTCTGCCAGCGCCTCGTCCTGTTTTCTCTCCTCTTCGTCCTGTGTTTCTTTGGCGCTTTATATCCCGGTGATCATGTAATCGAGCGCAGCGTTGCCCCGGAGAAAGTTTCACCAAAACATGAACCAAAATAGTCTTTACATTACGTTTTTCTTAAAATGCCAAAATACAAAACACACTGGGGAACATTATAATGTACCATATGGCTAATTAGACTGCATATTGGCATTAAACGTTACAAGTTGTCTTTTTCAGTTTAATTTATCGGTTATTCAAAGGTGCACGGTTCACGATGAAATATCAATGAATTCTGCACGACGAGGACTTAGACATACACACATTTGCATTGCTCAATCGAAATGATAGAAATCGCAAAATGATTAACGCAATTGCTTAAATATCACAAGATCGAACTGCTACTGCTACCTAATAGTGTAAAAGCTAGCCTGGAATAAAATAGTGATTAAATGATAGCAGTACCTCTCGGTGACTTCCGAAGCCTCACGACCCGGTCGTGTGATCCCTTCGGAAGATTCTCCGACGGAACGGCGTTGGGTATCAAGAACCTCCTATTGTGCACTGTTATGAAATAGGGTGGGGATATTTTGCCGGCAGCCGGCACAACCACACGAAAAAAAAAAAAAGATTGCCGGGAGTTTTGGACGGCAATGATTATTCTAAAAAAGAAATAAATATAAATCGCCAAACGTCTCAAAAAAAAAAAAAAAAAAGAACAGTTCGCCTGCATTGTTTTGAACCAGAGACCCACGGCACGTGAAACGAACACCTTTCCACTGTGCTACTCACACAACTTTTTTTTTCTTTATTACATGGAAGTTTGTTCAAAATTCAGGTTACATGGTTACAAGGTGCAATGATGATTAGATACACAGTGATGGATATGAGGTCAAAAGTTGAGAGGAATGTCTGCGTAAGCCGCACTCATATAGCACTATTTCACTCCCGGCACATCTTAGACACAAACGAACACAGCGTTTTTAAGCAGGCTATAATCTCGATCATTCCCAGATATTAAAAATCTGGAAGTCTCAAACACGCATCAAAAAGGTGAAACCATTCAGGTACTGGTGGGTGCGCCTCGTAAACACTTCTTACTTTTGAAATTTCTTCTAGAAAAATGGATTTTGTGGTGCGTGGTGTGTCGGCGTTCCTGTCAATCATCCGGCATTTCCAGAGGCTGTGGAGGCCTATCAGCATAAATAAATCATAGGGAATGCTTGTCTCGCTAGGTATGTGTAAAAAACGAATACTATGATCGGTAAAGTCTATGTCCTTTTTAAGAGTTCGTTGGAGGACATCCCAGAAGAAAACGGCATCTGTACTGTAGATGAAGCAGTGTTCTATTGTTTCCGGTCGGTTGCATAATCGACAGTCAGTTGACCACGGTACAAAAAAACCACGTTCTTGCAGCCACGA